>CM060316.1:47362013-47374513 GCA_030674155.1 Stramonita haemastoma | reverse complement strand
CATTGTTTTTGATGGTTATAGGGCTGACAGCTTGGAATCTGCTACAAGGAAAAAGTGAGGTTCTGGTGTTCGAAGAAAGGTTATGGCTTCAGCACAGATCCCAAGAAACTGGCAAGACTTTCTGCAGGTAAATGAGAACAAAAATGAACTGTTCAGGTTCATTGCAGAGACTCTTTTGGAAGAAGCAGAAGTCCATGGCAAGGTCCTTCCTTATCTGCACAAGTGCTGAGAAAACACTGTGCTCATCCAGCAAAGACGCCAGCAGAATAGAACCTTGTACCCATGAGGAAGCAGACACTCGTCTCATGCTACATGTGGATGACTGTGTGAAAGATGGCCTGCAGAGAGTCTTGATCAGGACAACAGATACCGATGTAGTTGTACTTGCTGTTGCCTGTGTCCAGTTAACTGCAGTTAATGAAGTGTGGATTGCTCTTGGAGTTGGAAAACACTTTAAATATCTAGCAGCCCACATAATTGCCACTCAGCTTGGTCCAAAGTGCTCCAAAGCCTTGCCAGCCTTCCATGCATTTACAGGGTGTGACAGTGTGTCCTTCTCTGGAAGAGGAAAGACTAGAGCATGGAATACATGGGCTGCATATCCACAAGTTACTGACACCTTCCTGCTCATGATGGAACCACCAGCTACCCTGCCCATACCCAACTCAATGATGGATGTTCTTCAACGATTTGTTGTTCTATTGTATGACAGGACCAGTGAGTTGCAAAGCATCGATGAAGCCAGGAAAAGAATGTTCACAAAGGGAAGAGGCAATTGGAGAACATTCCACCCACTCTTGGTGCACTTCAGCAGCATACCTTACGTGCAGTCTACCAAAGTGGTCACATCTGGGGACAGTGTTTGGTGAAAGCACAGGACCCTCCTTGCCCTGGACTATGGGGTTGGCAGAGAGAACAGGATCATGGATGGAAACCTGTGTGGACTACACTGCCACAGGTAGAGGAAGCCTGTCAAGAACTGATCCACTGCAGCTGTAAGCTGGCCTGTCGAGGATGCTGTAAATGCTTCAAAGCCAGCTTGCAGTGTACTACCTTGTTAGCATTGTGGTGGAGGTGCTGACTGTAGAAAGGACTAGAGCACATGGCAGCATTGTCCCTTTTCCTGTAAGTCAAGGTGAGTGTGTGTGTCAAGTCAAGTCAAAGTCAAGTCAAAGTCAAGTCAACATTTTATTTTCAGATGGTACATTGAGTAAGCATCGATTTGCTTTTTTTCATCAAGCCATCTATGTAAGGAAAAACAACAACAAAAAAGCATCAAGAAAAAAAAAAAATTAAAAAGGCAGAGAAAAACATTTCATCAACATTAATTAACCAACATGATTTCAACAGCAATATGCCTATAGAAAATATAAGCAACAACACTAACAATGAAAACTGAAAAAATAAACACACAAAAAACACTCAAAAGTCACACTCTCTCTCTCTCTCTCTCTCTCTCTCTCTCTCTCTCTCTCTCTCTCTCTCTCTCTCTCTCTCTCTCTCTCTCTCTCTCTCTCTCTCTCTCTCTCTCACACACACACTCACACACTCACACACTCACACACACACACACACACACACACTTACACAGAGTTACAATGTTACTAATACCATATTTAAATTGTGTGTGTGTGTACGTGTGTGTGTGTGTGTGTGTGTGTGATGAGAGAGAGAGAGGAGAGAGAGAGAGAGAGAGAGAGAGAGAGAGAGAGAGAGAGAGAGAGAGAGGAGAGAGGAGAGAGAGAGAGAGAGAGAGAGAGAGAGAGAGATGTGTAAATGTGTGTGTTTGTGTGAGTGTGTTAGTTTGTTGTTGTTGCTGCTGCTGCTGGTACTGTTAAAGAGTTGTTCTCTTTCTACAAATCCTGGTCCACCAAATCAGTAAATGTCACCATTACCGTGTCACGATGCGCACGTGCATATGAGTGTGCATGGGTGCTTGTATGTGTGTATATATATATGTATGTATGTACATATATATATATATATATATATATAGATATGTGTGTGTGTGAATGAAGAGTAAGTCATCAGCTTTACAGATTAGAAAACATAAAGTGAAATTCAGGAGCTGTTGCTTTGTGTGTATAATAACTTGTTAAAAATGGTTATGTATGATAAATTATTTTTAAAATCTGCTATCATTCATTGCTGTTTGTGTTCTAGAAACCACTTTTGATGCCACAAAGAAAGTGTGTACAATTAATTAGGAGTTGCTTCAAAAATGAACAGATGAACAAGTGGAGAATGTTGCATTTGTCGCAATCTTTGATAAGTGGGGTATACATCTTTGATCGTCAAATTAAGTGGGAAACAATTGGCCAATATGGTGTTTCCCATGCCAATATTGTACAGGAGGGTCCAAAGTATGTGTATGCCAAAAATAATGCCGTCACCCCTTTCTGCAGTTTTTGCCCAATATTCTTACCAGAGCTGCTGGACTAATGTTTTATTTTCCCTTTCTATTTTATTTTATTTTATTTATTTTATTTATTCTTTTATAGCGAGGATAATGGAATAAGCATTCATATACTTTTTTCATCCAGTCCCCATATGTATGCAGTTGTATAAATAGTCATCTGTTCCCACCGGCACACAATGGCCTACTATTACGAAAAGAGGAACAGGATTTAAAATGTGCGCAAGATGTTCTGCGTGCGTTCGCACACGGGGCCTCGGTTTATAGTCTCATCCGAAGGACTTTTGGGGAGAGTGGAGTCAGCACTGATGTGAACTCCAGAGGAAAAATCCCCTCGACCAGAAATCGAACTCGGGTCGTCAAATTTCGAGCGCAATGTTCTGACCACTAGTCTATCCCGTCCCCTTTGACTCGTGTAGGGTTGTTGGAGCACAGCACAGGCTATCAACAGGCCGTGTGTATCCCCTGGGCAAGGCGACTCCCTCCCTCAGCAGGTGCAGGGAAAATGCTGGGTGTGTTCTTTCCTTCACCCATACAATACTGACATGACCCAACTGGATGAATGAACTGCACATTTAATCTTTTTTATTTATTTATTTTTATTTTATTCTTTTACATCGAGGATAATGGGATCTTGTGCATACATATAAACTATACTGGAAGGGAATTAAGGCACTAGCAGGTCTGCATTCAAAGTTGAACACAGAACAAATCCACACCTTTAATGTATAATACCGCTAGGGAGATATGAACCCATTTACCTCATGAACCCTCAGGGTCGGAAGTTGAATACTTTGGCCACTCAGCTGTATCGTCTGTTGTTACCTGCTATGGCAAACAAACATCATACACTGCAAGAAGGAGGAAGGTGATAGAAAGGTTCAGAGGTTACCTGTAAGCTGTGAGGTTGTTGGGTTCGATTCCCAGCCTCGCTCTTTCTTCCCAGATTGGCGTGAATCTCGAACTGAAGGTCAGGTGTTTCGGAGGGGACTCTAAACCAGTCGAATTTGTGTGCTTACGGGCTTGTGCACGTCCAAAGAACCCACGACAATTAAAAATTAGAAAAAAGTAGGGAGACACCCGCTGACTGTCCTAGCAAAACTGCTAGGTTCAATTCCCAACTGTATCCTTGAAGTCGGAATGGGGCTATCTTAATGGTGAGGAGAAGAAAAAAAAACGGTTGCATACTGCCAAAGTCCTACCATTGACGAACGTCAGAGCTGTAGCCAAGAAAGAAAGAAAAAACACACACTTCAGTATTGCGCCTTACCTGCACGATGTCTCCATATAACTCTGATTCCTGCTGCAACACAGTGTCTTCCTCTGCTGTCTTACTTCTGCCAAAGACGAACATGATTTTGACGAACTGGTGGAGCTGGAGATGCACTCGTCCTCTAGGCCAGGCCGCTCCATGGGCCCCACTGCCCCACGTCTCCTGATGGCTTTCCTCTCTGCAGTGTGGGAAACCACTGAAGGAACCGCTGCCAGAAGAAAAGGTCCATGCCCTGAATAGCGGCAGAGACTGCTGGCAGTATAAGAAGAAAAAGCTGGCCACTGAAAACTCACGATAGATTTGTTTACTTTAAATATGAAGAGAAATTGTTCAAAAATGCTTCTTCGGAATGTTTTGTTATGGTTTTGGCGAAAAATGCTGACAGATTTTTCGAGATTATGTGTTCATTATGCTGTTCTGTATTCGGCTTACTCCAGTTGTGTTTTCGTAATTCTAGAGAAAATCGGCTGATATCTGTGTTTACTGTGTGACAAATACAGTCCAGAAAATGTTCGTTGAATAAAGAAATATTATGAGTAGATGCTTAAAAGTGAGCATGTTTTGAATACTGTCTTCATTTGAAAAATATAAAAAGTCGGTCAAGGGGAAAACAAAAAACCCAACACACAGATGAATAGCACGTTTCTTGAAAGACCAGCTAGGTATTATATATTTTTAGTTTATGTTGTTAGCCTTTTTTAGGTCTGTTTGAAAGCATGCACTGAATATTAAACTAGCAAAGGGACAGTTGCCAAGACATAACAACTGCTTTATTTTTGTTGCCATACCTTACCAAAACGACATAGTTTTTGAAATGTAAATCTTGTTGTTGTCGTCACTTTATTGCTGTTGGTGCTGTTTTTGTTTTGTATTTATTGTTGTTATTGTTGTTGCTGTTGTTTGTTTGTTGTTTGCATTGCTGTGCTGCTGTTGTCTGCTGACGACGACGACGACGCGACGACGACGACGGTGTGATGATGATGATGATGATGATGATGGATGAGAGAGATGATGATGAGTGACACGACGACGACGACGACGACGACGACAATGATGATGATGAATGATGATGATGATGATGAGATGATGATATGATGATTTGATGATGATGAATGTTTAATGATATACTATTATGCTTTTGTTGCTGCAAAATTTGGAATTTTTTTTTTTAGACACAGCCGTAGCTCCATTAAAGCTTGCTTTTTGAACGTGTAAACCTTTGAGTGAAAACTCTGGTCGTTCAAAACAGATATATATTATTTCGTTCCTCCTTTTTTATTAAGGTAGCCAGATTCCGACTTCAGTGAAGGATTTACATATGAAATGAATATGTTGAAAAGCTGAAAATGAAACATGTCTTTCTATTTTATTTGTATGTTTTGTTAGAAAATGCACAGGTGTAGCCTACACCTCTATTCCTACAAATGAATGAACAGTGAGTAGCATTTCAGAAGCACATCAAAATATTCAAGCCTGGAGGCATGATTGTAATGCTGAAATATAAAACGCGCGTATGTATCAGCGTGTGAAAACACACACACACACACACACACACACACACACACACACACACACACACACACACACACACAACACCACACACACACACACACACACACACACACACACACACACACACACACCACACATACACACACACATGATAATACTCACACGCATGCGCGCACACACCACACACCCATCACACACACACACACACACACACACACACACACACACACACACACACACACACACACACACACAACACACACTTGAATGGATCTTAACCATCCTTACTCTCATTTATGAAATACTAAAAAAAAACAAAAAAGCAGCTTTGATCTCAGGTTAGATAAACACCCCTTCAAAATGGGCAGAAACGAGGGTGTATATAACATTGGCAGGCAAAAAATTGACCTGGCAGTTGAACGTGTCTGTGACGCCCTTCCTTCAGCTGCCAAAAAGATGTAGGCCTATAGGCTAGCCCCTCTCACCTTGGAGTAAAACTCAAAGTCTGGTTAGGGGATGGTGGGTTTTAGTTCCACGGAAACTACTGTTTATTTAGTTACCTAGTTACTTAGTTGCTTGACCGGCTCCTACTCAAGGCTGAGTTTGCAAGTGTCAGAAAAAAGCCTGGGGCCCCAAAGTTGAGCATCCACCGTTTTAGGTATCCAGTTTTGAGTGTTGCTTTACTTTGTAGAAGGGGTTGAGGGTAGCGGGAGATAGAGGGGGGGGGGAAGAGAGAATATTTTGCGGTAGTGTGTATCTCTTGGGCCTGGTTGACACTGGAAGTATTTAGATGCCAGTTTCAAGAGTATTGCACCAGGTTTTGACCTTGATATCAGCGTGTGTATCTCTCTGAGAACTATTAAATATCCATTTTTTGAGAGTGCTGCTAAAATTTGATTTTTTAATTGGCATGTAAGTGTTTGTATTTCTCGGGTCTGATTGATTCCGGAAAATGTTGTGTTTTAAAAGTGCTGCTCAAATTTCTTTTTTTATTCATTTATTTTTTGCTTCACTTTTTTATCAGCACGTAGGTGGCTGTATCTGTCAGGCCTGTTTGGCGCAGGAAATTTCAGAAAAGAAGCCCGGAATAATAATATATACACACACCATGTCAGGCAGCTTCTTTCCACTTTTACATCATCATTTTCGGTCACTGCCATCACCACTCACCACTTTGCACTAAAAGACATGGATCTCCATTCTGTGAACCCTGATGCCTTGTTCTCATGGTGACCCCAGTTCGAGTTTTCATCCGCTTCAATGTAAGTCAGAACTTCAAGTCAGTCAAACAAGTCAGTCAAAACTACTTTAATCAACCTTTGAAGGGTAACTACAAATGTGTATCAAAGTCAAAGATGTCTTGATTCTTGTTTTTTTTTTTTTGCTGCTTCATATTTTTAGGACGTACTGTCCAGCTGTTTCCATGTGGATATTGCTAATTTCACAGCCCCAGTTACACCAAGGATCGTGAGGTCGTATTGTCAGCGCCAGGGGGTTAACAGTAGCTAGATATCAATGCTACAGGATGACGGGATAGCCTAGTCGTCAGAACATTGCGCTTGCAATTTGACGATCCGGGTTCGATTCCCGCTCGAGGGGATTTTCCCCTGGAGCTAACATCAGTGCTGACTCCACTCCTCCAAAAGTCCTTCGGTGAGACTATAAACCGAAGCCCCGTGTGCGAACGCACGCAGAACATCTTGCGCACACGTTAAAACCTGTCCGTTTTTTCGTAAGAATAGGCCATTGTGTGCCGGTGGAACAGATGACAAGATTTATAAAACTGCATACACACGTGGACTGGATGTAAAAAAAACCCCACATGAGTGCTTATTCCATTATTCTTGATATAAAAGAATAAATAAATAGATAAATAAATAAACATTGTCGAGAAGCCACTAACCAGAAGGGCCCTGCACTGCTGCTGGGCCGCATCAGTGGTATTCAGTCAGGCCCGTTCCAATCTAGCACACGTGCTGCCTTTGTTTAGATTCAGTGTATGCATTGCCATAAAAATTTAGTAGACTTTTTGGACACAAGAAAAGAAATTTCTATCATCGATCCTATGCTAGTTATTCAAAGCCTGAAATGTACACTAAAAGCGTGTTCATTCGACTCTTCGACTTCACTTTCCCCTCGCTACAAACAAAGCAAAGCAACCCAAACCACAGCAGAAAAGCCAAACAGACTAAAAAAAAACATACACAAGTCTTGTAGTCACTTTTGATAGTTATAAACTGTAAACTAAGTTGCTTATTTTTTCTGTACGTTTATCTCTTTTTTCAATTTATGATAACACATTGGTCCTCAGTTTATCATGTCAGACGCATCCATCACTCTCGGTGTGTGTGTGTTTGTGTTTGTGTTTGTGTTTGTGTGTTGTGTGTGTGTGTGTGTGTGTGTGTGTGTGTGTGTTTGTGTTTGTGTTTGTGAGTGTGTATGCGTACACAATACATTACAATACAATAAATGTATACATACAACACATAATCACAATAGTTTGTTCAGAGATGTTGTTTTGTTTTTCTTAAAATCTATTAAACATTTTGAGTCGTAAAAAAATTAAGGACACTCACTTCTAAGAACAGAAAGAAAAGAAAAAAAAACGTACAAATACAAACTGTGTTTTATAGACTAAGTGATATCAATTGCTTTTCCACTGTTTTACAATTAACTATCAAAGCACAATTGCACGACTGCACGCACGAGCACGCGCGCGCACACACACACATACACACATACACACACCATACACACATACACAGATAAACACACACACACACACACACACACACACACACACACACACACACACACACACACACACACACACACACACACACACACACACAACTGAAAACACACACACACACACACACAACTGGCAAATTCACTACTAGGCATACACTAGTACGATGGAACCCATGTTGCAAATTAAACTAAACAGTGATGTCACTAAAACGAGCAAAGTCGGAAAAAAACAGATACTGAACTGGTATAGTATACTGCAAACTCACACAGAAAACACTAAAATTTAATACACTTGTTACATACGATGCTTCAGATAACACAGTCTCGATCAAATACAACAGCTGTTACTCCAGTGACCCAGCAAAAAGAGAGAGAGAGAGAGAGAGAGAGAGAGAGAGAGAGAGAGAGAGAGGAGAGAGAGAGAGAGAGAAGAGAGAGAGAGAGAGAGAGAGAGAGAGAGAGAGAGAGAGAGAGAGAGAGAGAGAGAGTAAATATAATCAAATTCTTTTATTTGGAGGATAAGGAAAAAGCACGCATGGCTGCTTTACATCATGTCCCCGCTCTTATCAGACAGACAAACAGACAGACAGACCACACACACACACACACTCACACACAGATAGACAGATAGATAGACAGACAGACAGACAGAGAAAGACAGATAAAGAGAGAGAGAGACAGAGACAGAGACAGACAGACAGATAAATAGACAGACAGAAAGACCGAAGAAAGACGACAGACAGAGAAGAGAGACAGAGAGACAAGAAACAGAAACACAGAGACACAGAAGACAGAGATGAGAGAAGAGAGAGAACGAGAACGAGAAGAGAGAGAGGGGGGGGGGAAGAATTGTGTGTGTGTATGTGTGGTGGTGTGGGGGGGGAGAAGAGAGGAGAGAGAGGAGTGAGAGGAGAGAGAGAGAGAGAGAGAGGAGAGAGAGAGAGAGAGAGAGAGAAGGACAGACAGACAGACAGACAGACAGACAGACAGACAGACAGACAGACAGACAGACAGACAGACAGACAGACCAGACAACAGACACAGACACAGAGAGAGAAAGACAGAGAGACAGAGAGAGACACAGAGAGAGACACATAGAGAGACACATAGACAGACATGCAGAGCGTCTGTGTGTGTGTGTGTGTGCGTGCGTACGTGTGCGTGTGTGTGTGTGTGTGTGTGCTCGCACGTGTGTATGTGTGTGTATGTGCGTGCGTGTGTGTATGTTTGTGTGTATGGCGTTCATAAATGTATGTTTGTGTGTGCGTGCGTGTGTGCATGCGTGTGTGTGTGTGTGTGTGTGTGAGTGTGTGTGTGTGTGTGTGTGTGTGTGTGGTGTGTGTGTGTGTGTGTGTGTGTGTGTGTGTGTGTGTGTGTGTGTGTCAGTTTGCCTGTATCTGTGTTTCTGTGTACATATCCGTGCCTACTACAGAAAGCGAGCATCCACTTCTACATCATGTAAGCAACAGACAGAAAACCCACACCACATACAGGATTATGCAAACCTGCCTGGCCGCGTGAATACTTGTCTCTGTTTTCCTCTGTGTGTTGTGTGTGTGTGTGTGTGTGTGTTGTGTGTGTGTGTGGTGTGTGTGTGTGTGTGTGTGTGTGTGTGTGTGTGTGTGTGTGTGTGTGTGTGTATGTGCGTGCGTGTGTGTATGTGTGTGTGTGTGTCTGTCAGCTTGTTTGCCAATCCGTCAGTATCTATGTCCCGACATGTGTGCTTGCCGGGTTGTATGTTTATTTGCTAAATTTTAAGGGAGGAAGGCAAACTAATTGGGAGCGTGCTCATATTGATTTTTAACCAACATCTTCAGCCTACCCACTGTGTACTGTTGTCTCAACGAATTGAAGATCGGACAGTAAAAATAGCAAATTGTGCAAGAGCGAGCCATTTGTACCAATAAGAACGGATAGTATTTTTTTCTAAAAATGCATGCATACGGGGTGTGTCATGTTTAAGTCATCATCTACGAAATCGGAATGTGGCTACCTAAATGGTGGCATCAAACGGCCGAATACGATAAATTAAAATCTCACCCTTGGTGAACCTGGAGAACTCTAACCGAGAAAGGGAAGGAAGAAAGTAGATAGGTAAGAGTTTCTGTGAAAATTTGATCAAATTAATAATAATGAAATTAATAATATTAATTAAATAATGATGATTTAATCATACCTACATCATAAACGAGGTTTGCGTGTTTGACTGTTTTCTCACACGACGCAGCCCTATTCAAGCTTCAGAGGATTTTTTCTTTTCCTCTCCTTTGAAGGAGAACACAGGTTTTTATATACTGAGACCTTGTCATGCCTGAAGATGATTGAATATAGCATTTCAGAGCACAATTGCATATTAATGCATGGAGACCTTGTCACTTAGGCCACGTCGGTAAGCTTTTAAACTGGGCAAACGAAAATGACAAATTTGTATGATGCGACGAAGACTGGAACTCGCATTCTCCAAAATTCGAGTCCAGTGGAGAAAGGTAAAGGTGTTCCTATGCAGTCGTTGGAGAGCGAGATATCAGAGACCTCAGTTTTCCAGGGGCCAGCATATTGAGGGCGGCGCCCGTCTTCTCTCCCTCGCTGCTTTACTTTCCCTGACCCTACAGTGGCAGGCACCTATTTACAGATGGGTGAACTAGGGAACTGTACTGAAGCTAAGGCATGTAAACGGTCACCCATCCACTTGGTAACCACACTTAATTCTGAGGGACAAACTCTTAGACCCTGAAGTTCCTGTAGTGCACAGTAGCATTGGCCAAGGCCTCTGGCGTTTGCTGCCTGAGCGTTGGATGACGACGAAGAAGAAATAAATACGAAAACTAAATGAACGAAATAGCCCCTATCACTGCACTCCCGTGGCCCCCATCCCCACAAGAAGGATGGGTGGCGCAGTACTACGGCGATATCCCTCTTCCAGGAGAAAATATTACTAATTCAACAGAGATCGGGTTACTGTCATCGTGTCACACTACATCATTGGGGGTGGAATATAGCTTAGTGGTTAGAGCGCTGAGCTCGTGATGTGACGGCCGAGTTCATACCAACACTGAGGCACCTGTTCGTGGGATTTTTTTCCCCATGGAGTTACCATCAGTTCCTACTCCACTCTCCCATGAAAGTCCTTCGGATAGGACTATAGACCGCGATCCTGTGTGCAAACGCATGCACACACATTAAAATCCGTTCTGAGTTTTGAATGAGTAGGCCATTGCAGGCCGTTAGAATGGATAATAGAATCATTAAAAAAACATAACACTATTACTCTGGTGTCGTGTTTAAACATCATCACTGAGGTCGGAATGCGGCTACCTTAATGGTGGGAAAAAACGGTCGCATATGCAAAATCTCACCATTGAGCGGAGCTCGAGCTCTGGGAGCTCTAGCTGAGGCCGAGTAACGAAAAACCTCACACAAAACACCACCAAAGAAACACACACAAAAACAATACTGAAATAATAAATGACAGAACGGTGGATCGGTGGTCTAGGTGGTAACGCGCCTTGCCTAGAAAGCAAAAAGTCTGGGTCAGAGTGTTCGGTGGTTCGTACCCCGTTAGTGCCCAAAAATTTTCCCCATCCATTAGACCCTGAGTGGTGGTCTGGGCGCTAGTCTTTCGGATGAAACGATTAACCGAGGTCCCGTGTGTTACACATCACTATTTAGCGCACGTAAAAGAACCCACAACAAGGGGGTTGACCCTGGTAAATTTCTGTTGAAGAAAAAAAGCCACTCTGATTGCATGCAGGAAAAAGAAAATAAATGGGTAGGTGCTGCACTTGTGGCGACGCGCTCTCCCGGGGAGAGCAGCCCGAATTTCACGCAGAGAAATCTGCCGTGACATAAAGTGGTACAAAATACAAAATAAATCCATGGTCTAAAGATCAAAGGGAAGCAATTCAAGTGGTTCAAGATTGTGGACAGTTGTTTCCCTTGCCACGGAAAATGGTAAGTTAGCGCAGTGGTGGAGTTCTGCAAGTGGGTATTAGAACTGGTCTTTTTTTTTTTTTTTTTACCTTTTTTTTTTTACTTTTTACTTTATTCATTTGTTTGTTAGCGCCAATAATTGTAATAGCCAATAATCACATGTTAAGATTTTTAGGCTCATAAATTTATAGTTTCTTTCTTTTTGCCCCCTCTAGTAACGAAATTTGTTGTACTTAAAAGGGGGAAAATAAAAGTGCTTACGAACAAAATCTCAGCCCTACAAAAAAGTGATTCTTATGTAAGCTGCACATATGCATTTGTTAATTGTATTTCATTACGAAGCAGGAAAGTAAATTACAGAACTCGCTATTGAAATGTTGATGCGAACAGGAAACAGTATGTATCGTGCGTGCTTGTGTGTGTGTGTGTGTGTGTGTGTGTGTGTGTGTGTGTTGTGTGTGTGTGTGTGTGTGTGTGTGTGTGTGTGTGTGTGTGTGGAGAGAGAGAGAGAGAGAGAGAGAGAGAGAGAGAGAGAGAGAGAGAGAGAGAGAGAGAGAGAGAGAGACAGACAGACAGACAGACAGACAGACAGACAGACAGACAGACAGACAGACAGAC
>CM060316.1:47314513-47357013 GCA_030674155.1 Stramonita haemastoma | reverse complement strand
TCAGTACTAAAGCCCCCTCCCCCCCCCCCCCAGTTCACCCAGCTGTCAATGGGTACCTGCCCTCTTTAGGGTTATTGAAGGTAGAGCAGCGAGGGAGAGAAGATGGGCGCCGCCCTCCATATGCTGGCCCCTAGAGAAGCCGAGGTCTCTGATGCCTCGCTTCTCTACGACCACACGGGTTATGGGACACCTTTACATTTTTTTTTTAAACTGGCGACGATGTGGAGACTTACAGCTGAGCAGGTTGATGCCTCAGTTAGCTGTTCACCTGTCTACCCAGAATTTCGAAAGATAAGGAGGGGGTATTTATTCCCAGCTTCATTTTTCTTGCTATCGGAGTTCTGTTGTTTGCAAGTGGCGAATATCGCTGTGTACAGAATCGTCTTTGACAGCAGTAGAAATAATGTTGGTGTTATTGTTGTTTTTTCATCAGAGTATACAGCTTTAGGAACCGATATAACATGAAAACATCAGAGTATTCTACAAACAGAAACAAAAAAAATGTGAGAAAGGAGGTATGGCATTAAACAGAGTAAAAACAGGACAGAGACAACACAACCAGAAGAAAAAGAACAAAAGAAAGTCACGTACGTTGCTAAAAATCAAACATTTCTTGCGCATAATTTCTACTGATTAGAGAGGAATACGCTGTATTCCAAGATTTCTGTCGTCCCTACAGGGAAACACGAAGATTACCCAGGGTGAAGTGGGTTGCCTAAGTACGGCTGGTTTTGTCTTTTCTGGGAAACACTGATGTGTGAATAAGTAGGTGTGCGTTACAATGCATGAAAATGTAAGTGTGTTACGATTCTAACTGCTTCAATAAGTTTCCTGCGAAAAATTCAGGCGTGTGTAATATCTTTTACAACTATAAGTGTTCCCCTACATCTATGTAAAACGGATGACAAAATTGACAAGACTGCAAACACAGGGAGACTAAATGTGAAAATAAAGCACATACGTGCTTATTCTATTACCCTCGAAAAATACTATATAAATAAAAAGAATACATAAATAAGAGAATACATAGGTAGGTAAAAGGTAAAGGTGTCCCATAACCTAGGCGGTTGTAGGAGAGCGAGGTATCAGAGACCTCAGCTTCTCTAAGGGCCAGTATATTGAGGGCGGCGCCCATCTCCTCTCCCTCGCTGCTTTACCTTCCCTGACCCTAAAGAGGGTAGGTACCCATTTACAGCTGGGTGAACTGGGGGGACTGTACTGAAGCCAAGGCGCGGAAAACAGTCACCCATCCGACTGGTAACCACGCTCGATGCTGCTTAACTGGACTCGGGGAAAGCAAGCGCTCTGACCGCTTAGCTATCCCGCCCCCAAAAGAATACATAAATACATCACTACCTGACACATTTTAGTTTTACACCAATACCTAAACGAAGCTGTGGACCTGCCAAAAAATGTCTGATTCTACTTGCAGGCGTACCCATGCAAGCCAAGAGCGGAGTAGGAGACTCAGACACACACGCCAGCTCCGCCCAGTGTCTCCCGTTACCGTGTCCACCTCCCTACCCAGGGTGCCATAAAACAGCCCTGTCTCACTTCTGGTACACGCCCCAGGGTACACCAGGGCTGTCCCTGCTCTGTCCTGGCTGTGAATACTGTGTGGATCCACCCCTACCCCCTGTCGAGAACTGACCTTCCAGGATCTGCTAGATTTCATGTCTGGGTTGTTGTTTTTTATGTTGGTGGGGTTTTTTCTTCTATTTGTGTGGTGACAGTGTGAATAGAGTCAGCCTGTTATGTATGGCGTTGCAGTTGTTTCAGGTCTCGGTGTGTGTGTGTGTGGGGGGGGGGGGTTGTGTGTGTGTGTGTGTGTGTGTGTGGGGGGGTGTTGTGTGTGTGTGTGTTTTGTGTGGTGTGTGTGTGTTTTGTGTGTGTGTGTGTGTGTGTGTGTGTGTGTGTGTGTGTGTGTGTGTGTGTGTGTGTGTGTGTGTGTGTGTGTGTGTGTGTGTGTGTGTGTGTGTGTGTGTGTGTGTGGTTTGCCGGTGTGTTCTTTGTATGTATGTATGTATGTATGTATGTATGTATGTATGTATGTATGTATGTATGTATGTATGTATGTATTTATGTGTGGTATGTGTGTGTGATTGTGTGTATGCATGTGTCTGCTATTGTTATGCGAATGTGCTGTTGTTATGTGTGTATAAAATTATGTGTGTGCGTGCGTATATTTGTGTGTGTGTGTGTGTGTGTGTGTGTGTGTGTGTGTGTGTGTGTGTGTGTGTGTGTGTGTGTGTGTGTGTGTGTGTGTGAGTGACACATTCACCCTCCTAAAAAAACAACACCCTGTCATACAGAATATGTACAAACGTTAACGCATAATAATTTGCGCGTACGCATCGGTGGTTGAGTGGTTCTGAGACAAAGCACATGCCTGGAAAGCCAAGAATGTGGGTTGGATCCCTGTTTGTGCTGAAACTTATCAGCTATCCACTTGAGTTGGAGTGCCAGTCTTAGGTGAGACGATACACCTAGGTCTCATGTGCCACACACATCCCCAGCAAGTTTTTAAAACCAACAACAACAAACAAAACTAAAACCCTCACTGCAACAAGAAAGTTGTCCTTTGACAAACTTGTGAAGAAAAAAGCCACCCTGATAGGGAAGCGCACACACACACACACACACACACGCGCGCGCGCGCACGCACGCACACACACACACACACACTCACTCACTCACTTACGATCACACATACACACACACACGTACGCACGCACGCACGCACGTATGCACACGCACGCACGCACGCACGCACGCACACACACACACACATACACACACACACACACACACACACACACACACACACACACACACACACACACACACACACACACACACACACACACACACGTGGGGTTGACATTGCTCTTGTGGCAACTCGCTCTCCTTGAGAAGGGCAGCTCGAATTTCAGGCGGCCAAAATCTGCCCCGATGAAAGTGGTCTATGATAGGATGCAATACACACATACACGAACAGGTGTGGAATAGTCTGGCAACTTTAGTTCTTTGTTGTTGTCCAGAGCACCTATCTCTTGGAAGATGTTTCACACTACAGACACTGTAGGCCTACACAGAATGCCCCTCCCCCCTGATACTTCGTCATTACAGCAGAATTGTTTCTCGGTTTGCAGGGCAGCTGAGAAATTAAGCAGGAAAATCCTGATTCAGACTGGATTCGAATCGCAGACCTCAGGCGACCTGTACGGGTGCGCGACATTCTGTGTATTTTTTCTTTTTTTTCAAAACAAGAGGATGCTTCATAATTATAACCTTTCATGGCTCCAGCCAAAATCTTTCATGGTCAGTTATTAATATAAGGAAAGTGCCAAGACATCCATCCATCCATCCATCCATCCATCCATCCATCCATCCATCCATCCATCCATCCATCCATCCAATATGCGTGTATGCATGCATGTATGCACCCATCCGTTTGTATAATATGCATGCATCCATCTTTCCATCTAACCATCCATCTTTCTATTCATCCACACATTCATATATATACATTTTTCTCTTTACTGTTTTTATGTGTCTTGTAACCCACGTCCGCGTGATTTTCTCTGTTTGTGAGATGATAAACTGTTTGAAATGAATTGAACATCCATCCATCCATCCATCCATCCATCCATCCATCCATCCATCCATCCATCCATCCATGCATCCATGCATACATACATGCATACATGCATACATGCATACATACATACATACATACATACATACATACATACATACATACATACATACATACATACATACATACATACATACATACATACATACATACATACATACATACATACATACATACATACATACATACATACATCTTTCCATAATATGTCAGGACTATGAGGAATCAACACCAAGGCCTGATCTATATCGCTATGGCATTGCCACGTTATGTAAAACCCACACAGATTGCATTTTACTTCAGCTGTTAACTGTTTATTTAATCGTGTGGGCAGTTGATGTTTATGTCACTGGCTTTTTCTCGTTGCATTGTTCGCTTCTTTGCAGCCGATAGCCATGTAAGAAGGTTTAAAAGTAGGTCGGTTTTTTGTTTTGCTTTTTTACATTACTTTGTATAGGCAAAGATGTTGTGAATCATATATTTATGTATGTATGTATGTATGTATGTATGTATGTATGTATGTATGTATGTATGTATGTATGTATGTATGTATGTATGTATGTATGTATGATGTATGTATGTATGTATGTATGTATGTATGTATGCATGTATGCATGTATGCATGAATGTATGTATGCATGTGTGTAGGTCGGTAGGTAGGTAGGTAAGTAGGTAGGTAGGTAGATAGGAAGGTAGGTAAGGAGGTAGGTATGTAGGTAGGTAGGAAGTAGGTAGGTAGGTAGGTAGGTAGGTATGCATGTAAGTTTGATTATGTACGTCTTATAGATGGATGGATGGATAGATGGATGGAATGTATGTACGTATGCGAGCTTAAATTCATGCTAGTCCTCTATCTCTGCCTCTCCGTGCATGTGTATGTGTGTGTGTGTATGTGTGTGTATGTGCGTTTGTGTGTGTGTGTGCTTACAAATGAGTTTAAGTGTAACTGTAACTGTGTGTCAATGTGCACACACATACACATGCACGTGCATGCTAGTACATGTCTCCTTCATAAACCTATTTCCACTGTACAATAATCACGTAACCTTTACAGCTGTCTGCTTCATTACCGCTAAAATGCCCACTACATAATTATAGGCCTACACTCCGTGCAGTCTGAAACTAACGCACTGCTACCGTTGTCGGTGTTGTCTAATAGGGACTGTACTGTATTTTAAAGCAGTATGTCGCTGACAAATGAGTCCCTGGCTAAGTAACAATTATCTATGGAGGTGGGGGGGGGGGGGGTTGAAGGGTTTCTTTTTTTGTTGGAGGGTGGGGGATGGAGGGTAGGGAGCAACGACCTAGTGATGAAGTGGTGAGCGCACGATCTGACAGCGCGGGGATTGTGCCAACATCAAAATGCCCGTTCCAGGGATTTTCCCCTGGGGTTAAAATCAATACCGACTCCACTCCACTCCCCTGAAAGTCCTTCAAATAAGACTGTGAATCCAGGTCCTATGTACGAACACACACAAAGCATCTTGCACATACAAACAAAACACACACACACACACAGCCACACACACAGCCACACACACACACACACACACACACACACAGCCACAGCACAACAACACATACACACACACACACATACACACACACACACACACACACACACACACACACACACACACACACACACACACACACACACACACACACACACACACACACACCAAACACACACACACACACACACACACACACACACACACACACACACACACACACACACACACACACACACACACACACACACACACACACACACACGTTCAAATCCCTTTCACCTTTTAGAAGAGTAGGCTAATGAGTTCGAATAGGAAGAAATTATCATTTTCTTTGTGGACTCATCTTCTATGTCGTTTCCGTCCTGATGTTCTCACACCGCTCATTTCAATCTGCCCCCCTGCCCCAGCTATGCCCAGATTTATCATACAGTATCCTCAGGGTCAGAAATCTACAGGGAGCGTATGTATCAATGGGATGACAAAATTTTTTTGTGCTTGAAAAATCGCATGCACACGGGTGTTGTGTGTCATTGTCCTGTTAGTCGGAATACAGCTAGCTTCTTTTATGGTGGGCATTTAGTCGCATGCGCAAAATGTCATCATTTGTGAACCTCTCAATTATTGGTACTGATGAGGACCAGAAAAGGTTATTTTCTCTTGAAGCAATCTGCCCTTGGCAAAGTTAATGAGTCCCAGGCTATAGCGAGGATTATGTGTAGTGTATGAGGAAAATGCTGTAATGCTCTTTGTTTTTTTGTAGTAGTGTCCACTTCCCTCTTCCTTCTTTCTGTCTCAATGTCTTTCTGTATCTGTATCGTGCGTGCGTTCTCTTTCAGTTCAGGAGAGAGAGAGAGAGAGAGAGAGAGAGAGAGAGAGAGAGAGAGAGAGAGAGGAGAGAGAGAGAGAGAGGAGAGAGAGAAGAGAGAGAGGAGAGAGAGAGAAACATCTGTGTACACGTATGCCTATAATGCACGTACACACACACACACACACACACACACACACACACACACACACACACACACACACACACACACACACACACACACGGAGGATCAAGTGTCGATAACACAGAAGTAGCTATCTGCAATGAACAAAGGAAGGCACATCCTGTGCTTTGAACAAACAGCAGTGCGCTGGAGAAGGTTATGTGGATCGCTGAAGACAGAGTGTTGCGCGCCTCGGTGTGTGTTTGTGGTGTGTGGTGTGTGTGGTGTGTGTGTGTGTGTGTGTGTGGTGTGTGTGTGTGTGTGTGTGTGTGTGTGTGTGTGTGAAAGAGAGCTTATATGTAAGTGTGTGTGTGTGTGTGTAAGTGTGTGTGTGTGTGTGCGTCTATGTGTGTGTTGAAAGAGGTGAGAGAGAGAGAGAGAGAGAGAGAGAGAGAGAGAGAGAGAGAGAGAGAGAGAGAGAGAGAGAGAGAGAGGAGGAGAGAGAGAGAGAGAGAGAGAGGAGAGAGAGAGAGAGAGAGAGAGAGAGCGTGTGTGTGTATGTGTTGTGTGTGTTGTGTGTGTGTTTGTGTGTGTGTATGTGTGTGTGTGCTCTAGCTTGCAATCAAGTATTGTATACGCTCTGTGTGTGTGTGAATGTGTGTATGAGTAAGCTTCTGTTTGCGTGCATGCGTGTGCGTGCGTGCATGTGCGCGTGCTCGTGTGTATGTACGTATGTCCGCCCCAAGCACACACGCAAGCAAATACGCTTCTCTTATTCACACCTACACATGTGCAGTCTCGGTCATGTAAGTAAAATCCACTGGACCGTGGCTCTAGTCAACCAAAACTTTTGCACACTGTCCTGTAATCGATAAAAGACCTATGCAGAACTGTAGCGCATTGTCACTTTTCATGATGCATCTCTTATTCATACATAATCATACCCACGCTATTTTCTTTTCACTGTGACACATGGTGCACGGTATACATTCTTATTGATCGCTGCAGCTTCAGCGCAGGGCAATATCACATAACGCACAGACTGACATACATACATACACTCTGGTGTTTTAAGCCCGAACAACCGCAAAAGCCCTGTTCAGGTTGTCACCATGCTGAGGTTACGAAAGTTTATGTATAACTACAACAGCATCAATATCAAACTTCTTCAGATGTAAAAAAAAAAAGTAAAATAATAATGATAAAATGAATAAAATAAATTGAGCTACGTTCTGTGTTAACTGAAGAGTTCCTTTAGACAAATACGGGTATATTGTACTGAGACTGTAGCTATCTGTCACTACGCGAGTCATGAATGATGACCAGATAAAGCAAAACCTTAGAAAAAAATTAATCAACCTAGAAGTTAACATAACAAGGGCGTGAACAAAAAAAACAATTTTAGAGAATGAACCTGTAGTGTCCATGACAGTGTTTAGAATAGCACTCTTACTTTCAACCCGTCTGAATAAGCTGAAACTCATTCCATCTCCCCTGTGTGCCTGTTGTGATTGTGAAGAAAACCGGACTTGGCAAGCGCATCGGTCAGAAATGCTGCGCTAACTGTACAGTGACCTGAGGGAGATTGTGTGGCCGACAGAGATAACCCTACAGACCAATCTGCACGGCCCATGAGAGGAGCTGGAGAGAACATGCCATTACATCCCCCCCCTCCAACACACACACACACGCACGCACGCACGCACGCACGCACGCAACACACACACACACACACACACAACACACACACACACACACACACACACACACACACACACACACACACACACACCTCTGATGGTGTAAAGCGAACGAGAGAAGAAGATGAACCCGCATGAGCGAGACAGTTCCGAAAAAGACAAAAGCTGACCACTAATAGTTTTTTTTAAACCCTAAACTTGCTTAAATAAAACAGTAAAATTAATACAAATAATTGTAAATAACAAGGGAGAAATGATGGAAAGAAGCAAAAAAAAATTTTTTTAAAGGAGAATGCTTTTTGTTCTGAATTTTTAAAAGATGGAATTACATCAATCCTTTTAACTGGACGGGCACCAGTTTCCACTTTGTGAAGCACACGTTATCACTAATGTCTTGGTCGCGACGAGAAACCAGGATCAACAGAGATAGAATCGGAGAGAGAGAGGAGAGAGAGAGAGAAGAGAGAGAGAGAGAGAGAGAGAGAGAGAGAGAGAGAGAGAGAGAGAGAGAGAGAGAGGAGAGAGAGAGAGAGGAGAGAGAGAGATGGAAGCAGAGACAGACAGACAACAGACGTACAGACAACAGACAGACAGGCAAACAGACATACATAGAGACAACAGACAGACAGGCAAACAGACAGACACAGACTCGTATTTCGAAGCAGAGAGACAAAGACAGAGTAAGCTAATAAAAACTGACAGACTCACTAACAGCATACATGCCAAAGTAACCAGGAGATTAAAAGAGTTGAACAATTGGTTTATTTCTTATAATTATAATGATGTCAAATGTCGTTCACAGACAAAAACAACTATTGCTTCTATTGACGGGTAAGTAAATAGTTTAAATGAAAGAAAGGGGGGTGGGTTGGAAGAGAGGAGAGAGAGAGAGAGAGAGAGAGAGAGAGAGAGAGGAGAGAGAGAGAGAGAGAGAGAGAGAGAGAGAGAGAGAGAGAGAGAGAGAGAGAGAGAGAGAGAGATGGAAGCAGAGACAGACAGACAACAGACGTACAGACAACAGACAGACAGGCAAACAGACATACATAGAGACAACAGACAGACAGGCAAACAGACAGACACAGACTCGTATTTCGAAGCAGAGAGACAAAGACAGAGTAAGCTAATAAAACTGACAGACTCACTAACAGCATACATGCCAAAGTAACCAGGAGATTAAAAAGAGTTGAACAATTGGTTTATTTCTTATAATTATAATGATGTCAAATGTCGTTCACAGACAAAAACAACTATTGCTTCTATTGACGGGTAAGTAAATAGTTTAAATGAAAGAAAGGGGGGTGGGTTGGAAGAGAGAGAGAGAGAGAGAGAGAGAGAAAGAGAGAGAGAGAGAGAGAGAGATGAGAGAGAGAGAGAGAGAGAGAGAGAGAGAGAGAGAGAGAGAGAGAGGAGAGAGAGAGAGGAGAGAGAGAGAGAGGGGGGGGGGGACAGACCGACAGACAGGAAGAGACAAAACCCCAGTAATCACTGCACAGGGAGAACAGATTAAAAAAAAAAACGATGACAATAAGAGAAGCAATAGACAAAGTGAAAGGAATAAAAAGAATGCAAAGAAAACACTTACAACAAGCTCACACTTGACAATGCATCTCAAAGCGTATCAAAAACTAATAAACTTCCTAATGAAGATAGTCATATATGTACGAAAACTGATATGCATAGGGTTGAAGGTAATGGTAATACTTTTATCAACAATGGTGACATCAAAATCATATATATAGGCCTGAAGGTCAAGGTATAAATTTTATCAACAATTATGACATCAGAATCATGCATAGGCGTAAAGGTCATGGGCTGCTTGGTTTTTTTTTTTCAAACAATTATGACAGTGAGATTATATATAGGCTTGAAAGTCATGGTACGATTTTTATCAACAATTATGACATCCAATGTTGGTCGAGTTGGTCTCTTCTGACAATAAACACAAACACCAACACTTCCTACTGGACACACACACACACACACACACACACACACACACACACACACACACACACACACACACACACACACACACACACACACACACACACATGCTCCCTTCAACCATTTTTAGCAAACACCTACTAAAGTAAAAAGTGAAAATGCCGATTGCACACAGGTGAACACTTCATGGCAGTAGTTTCTTTTTTTTTAAATTCCAACTAGACGTCATTGCATGCAGTAATATATGCCACAATGCTCAAACAGATTTCTTTACAATGTTTTCCTAATTTAACCATAAGATGACAACTAGACCAATGCATTTCATAAACCAAGGCACTATTGAAATCTCGAGAGCATGCTGATAATATTATGCCTACACTAACGTAGTAACTAGCGTTTCTGCAACCAGCAGGTCTCTAGCTCGTTTGAATCATGGGACCTCGATTGTGCGTATTTGATCTTTATAAAAAAAATAGTGAGGCCACTGAGGCACTGAAAGGTCTGGGCACAGATATAGATAGGCATGATAGATGTGAAAAACAAAACCTGCATTCCTTGTTATGTATGCACTAATGGTTGCTGAAACTGGGCACGAACACCTTTTAAAATCACAGGCTCATATAGAAACACTTTATGTATTCAACCACCAAACAGAATACGGACTAAGCAACAACAACAAAAATGATTAAAGCAAAATAACAATTTCTCAATCTGAGATAACAACGTGTAAGTTGTATTGTCATTTTGATCTGAAAGCAAAATGTGCATGAAGCATTGGAGAGTATGCTTCATGCTAACAGGTGTCCAGTTAAAGAGCAATCCAAAGTTTGGTGCATTTGTCTTCCAACGTGTAACTGCTCACATCTGAGATTGCCAAGCCTCCAAATAAAGTGGACAAAGAAAATGACGACAGTATGTGATGTCAGAAAGGTCGGAAGCAGTTGGATGACGTTGGATGACGTTAAATGACGGTGAAGCCACGCAAGCTTCAAGTCTGTACAAATCTGTGGTCCTCCTCTGAAACAGATAATCTTAAAAAAAAAATATATATTAATGAATACAATATACTTGTGTGTGTGTGTGTGTGTGGGGTGGTTGTGTGTGTGGTGTGTGTGTGTGTGTGTGTGTGTGTGTGTGTGTTGTTGTGTGTAGCATGTGTGTGTGAGTGTGTTGTGTGTGTGTATGTGTGGTGTAAGTGTGTAGTGTGTTGTGTAGTGTGTGTAGTGTTTTGTGTGTGTGTGGTGGTGTGGTGGTGCGTGCGTGTGTGTGTTCCCTCCATTTGAACACTTGCTCTTGCTTGTGAGGGCATACTTCAGTACTTTTGTGGTCAGCTGTCAGTGCGTTCTCTAAGAATAAAAACGTTTATAAGTGCGCAAAAGTTTCTATTAGTGGGGGCATAATCACGCGCGGCGAGCGCGCGCGCGCGCGTGTGTGTTGTTGCGAGTGTGTGCGTGTGTGTGGTGTGCGGTGGTAATGTGGTAGTGGTGTGTGTGTAAGTGTGTGTTTGTGTGTGTCTTACGAGTGTGTGCGTATGCATGTTTGTGTGTATGTGCGATGCGTGCGTGCATACGTATATGCGTGCGGATGTATGCGTGGCATGCGTGCCTGTGTGTAAATATGCATGCGCGAGCATGCGTGCGTAAGAGATAGAAAGAGGGGGGGGCAGAGAACAGAAGCACAGCCAGAGAGAAAGACAGAAACAGGAAGGAAAGGAAAGAGCTGGAGACACACAGAAAGAAAAAAGAAAGAAAGAAAGAATGAAAGAGAGAAAGAAAGAAAGAAAGAGAGAAAGAGAAGACAGAGTGTTAAGCCTTGTAAAAACATGACCTGCTTTCTGTTCTACACACGTGTCCTTTTAAAGGGTCGGTCATAATATTGAACTGCTGCGAAAACGAAAGATAGGAGAAGAGAAGTCAGGTTCAGAGGTCAGCCATCACCATTCAAAAGGTGACATGACCTGTCGTCAAGAGATATATATATCCATGGGTCACTGGTTCCAAAGCAAATGAGTTTAGTGTACAAAAACTATGAGTGTAGTTTATAGTATGTGTAGCCTACACTAAACACACGTGTATCAGTCGGTATGGTGTAGAACTTGGGGGCAAAAACTGGTGCTTGGCCTACTTGCTTTTGATAAAATGTTGTGTGTGTGTAGTGTGTGTTGTGTGTGTGTGTTGTGTGTGTGTGTGTGTGTGTGTGTGTGTGTGTGTTTATGTGTGTGCGTGTGTGTGTGTATGTGTGTGTGTTGTGTGTGTGTGTGTGTGTGTGTGTGTGTGTGTGTGTGCGTGCGTGCGTGCGTGGTGTGTGTGTGTGTGTGTGTGAGTGTGTGGTGTGTGTGAGTGAGTGAGTGAGTGAGTGAGTGATTAAGAAGAGAGAGAGAGAGAGAGAGAGAGAGAGAGAGAGAGAGGGAGAGAGAGAGAGAGAGAAGAGAGAGAGAGAGAAGTGTGTGTGTGTGTGTGGTTGTGTGGTGCTGCGCGCGCGCGCGCGCGGAACTCTCGCACACACATACGCGAGTTCGAGGGCGAGCACGGGTAGATACGTATCTACTGTGCAAGCAAGCATACATGCACTATATGTACATGCCCATTATAAGTGCTGAGAGAGGGAGAGGAGGGAGGGAGGGAGGGAGGGAGGGAGAGAGAGGGAGAGAGGAGAGGGAGAGGAGAGAGAGAGAGAGAGAGAGAGAGAGAGGAGAGAGAGAGAGGAGAGAGAGAGAGAGAGAGAGAGAGAGAGAGGAGAGAGAGAGAGAGAGAGTGTGAGTGTGTTGTGTGTGTGTGTGTGTGTGTGTGTGTGTGTGTGTGTGTGTGTGTGTGTGTGTGTGAGTGTGTGTTGTGTGTGTGTGGACACTGTGCTAAGACTAAGGAGCTTTTAAAGAAAGGCACATCACATCCGCCTTTAATATCATTCATCACCATCACCATTATCACCATCACTATCACTCATCATCATCATCCTTGTTATCACCATCACCTTCATCCCCACCATCATTATCCTCACTGTGATCACCATCATCATCATCACTGTTGTCACCCACCAATCACCTCTTTACCACCATTATTATACCATTACTCAAAACACAGGCTGTCTTGTAGTAGTATTCTTTCTATTCATTACCAACCTGAACGGACGATGTGATGATGAAGCGTGACCCTCAACAATCGTAACCTTTCTCCTGGCCTTGACCTGCATCTGTTCTTCCCCCCTCCTGCACGTCCTGTGTGATGCTTTCCATCACCACTACCACCACCATCACCACCAACACCACCACCATCACCCCCCACCACAAGACTGAGGGCGGTCAGTTGGAGGTCGCCCACCAAGGAACATGACATGCAACAGCTGCGGAAGAGTCATGGCGGTCAGGCCAGTTTCTCTTTAGCTGCATGATGTAGTAGCACCACCACACCCCCGTAAGCACCACTGTGCACCCACAGGCCAAGGTTGTCCAGCCAAGGTGACGTCGGTAGCTGTATACGTCTTCCAAGTGACTAACCACACGGACAGAATCCAGCCCAGGATTGCGAGAAAGAAGATGAGGTAGAGGAGACCGTTTTCAGCAGTAACACTGTCAGGCCTACAGTCAAACGGTAAAGAGGCGAATTATCAATTTTACGGCTGTGATGATAAACGACATTGTGCAGATTTTTTTTTTACACTAAATGCATTTCAAAATGAAGTCGATCTAATAATCACTGCATTTTTTTCCCCACTGCAAACTACGCTTCTTCGTCAGTTAGCGTACACGTGTAGGAACTGCCTGAAGCTCTCCGTTAGTGGTGTCAGTCCCTTTCTCTGCGTGAATAGCACCCCACTCTCTGTAAACACAGAGAAAAGTGTACACAGTTCGGCCCCAAAGCCGCCCGGTCACTGGTTCAATGCTAATGGGTGGTGGTCAAACAGTTTCCACTGCCTCTCATGTCCGTGACGGATAGCTCGACCTTATAGCCCTGAGCAATTACATTGTCCACGTTACCGGGAGTCGACACTGAAGTTTCCGAATGGATGATGGATGTTCCAGTGTGCTAGTACATACTTTCAATGGTTTGAACCCGTGTAGTTTCATAACCACATGTGGCCGGTCACTTTTGTCCAGAACAAAGCGGCACAGGTTGTGGGTACAGCCACAGCAGCTGTCATTGATTTTTTTTTCGTCTTCCGCTGGCTTAGCATCCATCCACGGAACAGTAACCACAGTTGGGAATGGGAACCACACCGCCTGCCATGCCATCGACTAAACCAGCATGTTGTTTAATTAAACTCGGAAAATAAACACCAGCTGCTGAAGAAAAAACAACCCTACTCACAGCATGAGAGAGTCCTGTTGTTGCTAAAAAAATGCAACCGAAAACTACCGAAAAAGCTGCTTAGAAAAGAAAGGATTGTTGAGGCATCTGCTTAACCTCCGGTTATGAAGCATACAACTAAGGACTGCACCAGCACATTCAACACACAGCACTGTTATTTAGGCCTACAGGGCATAGGCCTAGCAGTAGGAAAGCGGCAGTTTTCCCGCGCAGCGCAGTGTGGCGTGGCAGGATACTATGAGTGGCTGGCTCAGTCAGGTTTTCCCCGGTAGGCCTAGGCCTAGGCTAGCTAGCCTAGCACAGTAGTGGTGTAGTCAATCCTTGCATTTCGCAAAGAACAAATTGCAATAGTTTTCAAACGTGGTGCAATGGGTAGATATAAATATCACAAACAACCTATCAGAAGAGTAGGAAAAAGTTAGTGTCGGAAGATGCCGAAAATCATTAAACAAACAAACTGAAAAACGATATTTCACACTCTGAGACTGATCGTTAGCTGTAGCTGGCCTGCTTCTGGCGCCGTGGCATCCTCCCTTAGGCCTTTTTGGCAAAGCTCCACCCAGTTTTGACCGAGAAAGGCCCATGGCTGCAAGAGAAAAGACCTTGAGACTAGGCCCTAAATCCACGCTAGGTTTGGCAGCACACTGCTTTCTAACGTCAGTGGAGCATGCCACAGGCTAGGCGGGCACTGTCAGTGCATAACCACCCCAAACAGATCGTCTGTCACTGTCCATGTACGTCTCAAGTGGCTTGTGGTGTCAGGTTTAACCCCACAGTTTGAGATCTCCGACATCCTGTGTAACGTATTAGGCCCCTAGCCTATTATTCATTACTCTGTATTGGGATAGATCATGTTCTAATTTGAATCAGGCACAAACTGCCACCCTGCATCCTTCAACCAATCAGGGATAGACTTGTGGTCAGAACATTGCGCTGGCAATTTGACGACCCGAGTTCGATTCCCGGTCGAGGTGATTTTTCTCCTAGAATTAACATCAGTGCTGACTCCACTCTCCCCAAAAGTCTTTCAGATGAGACAGCAAACAGAAGCTCCGTGTGCGAACGCACGCAGAACATCTTGCGCACACGTTGAATCCTGTTCCGCTTTTCGTAAGATTAGGCCATTGTGTGCCGGTGGGAATAGATAACAAGATTTACCAAACTGCATACACACGGGGACTGGATGAAAGAAAACACATGAGTGCTTATTCTACGATCCTCGATATAGAAGAATAAAATAGAACAAATAAAATAAAATCAGCGCTTAGTTGAGAGCAACAGGTCATCTTGCGCATGCAGCTAGGCCTAGAGGCAGTGGTTGGTTCATGGTTAAAATCGAATATCTCCACTGGGACTTTAATACAATCAAACCAAAGTGCATGCCAGGGTGTGCGCCTTGTGAATGCACTTGGAGCTTTATAGCACACAGCAGCCTCCTTTTCTTTGGCGTGGCATACATGTTTGTGTGCACAGGTGTGTGTGTACACTAGTTCCATAAATCATCACCATCCTCCTCCTCCTCCTCCTTCTTCTTCTTCTTCTTCTCATAATTATTATTACCATTATCATTATAAATATCCTTCCTATTCATACCTAACATGCAAAACCTAATTTTTTCTCTTTCTATTTTTTTCTTATTCGTTTTTTGGAGTAAAGGAGAAGGGAAAGGATCTAGAAGTTCCTTTGCATAATAATGTAGTATGCCAGCAGCTAGCTAGGCAGAAAATCAGAGTTGGAGGGTTTTACATTGTGTGAGAAACATGCCCCACTTTGACCTAAGTGCTTGCTTGATAACACAAGTACCCAAAGCGCTGTGGTCCCTCTTCTCTATCCATATGCTCTGCCCCCCCCCCCCCTTCCCGCCCACCTTAGCCTTTTCTATCTACCACGTTCTCTCTCTCTCTCTCTCTCTCTCTCTCTCTCTCTCTCTCTCTCTCTCTCTCTCTCTCTCTCTCTCTCTCTCTCTCTCTCTCTTCGCTGTTTTTTTTTTTAAGATAAGCTTATCAAGTCATAGGAGTATGCGATTCGCGAGGGTTTTTAAATTTCTTTGAAATAATGTGGGTATCAGAATCACCATAAAATTGTTTGTGAAACAGTTCCTGTCTCTCTTTCACCTATATAAAAGAAATATTTACATGACAATAGTAGCATTTAACGTCTCGTGGGAATGCATACACACACATCAATATGACTGTTGTTACCTACAGCCACAGTTACGTAGTTATGTACTAATAATATCCATGCAGAGAGTGAACTGGCAAGGGAGAGAGTTGCATTGTTATACTCTCATATCTTTTTGAATACTATCGTGCGATAGTTTTCTGCTGTAGACAATGAATGACACAACCTGTTTTGCGGTAGTGTTGCCTTGTATTGTATCTAACACTCCCCTCCCCTTGTTTATGTTGTGTCCTTTTTTCTTTTGTTTCTTTTTTTCTTCTTCGCGCGTGCGTGTGTGTATGTGTGTATGTGTGTATGTGTGTGCGTGCGTGCTTGTGTGTGTGTGTGTGTGTGTGTGGTGGTGTGTGTGTGTTGTGTGTGTGTGTTTGTGTCTGTGTATGGTATGTGTGTGTGCCCATGCGCGTGTATGTACATTCGAATTTGCTAAACTATAAAATTATTGTTATTGATTGCTTGTGTAATGTATAGGTCGAATGCAAGCACTTTGATTTGTTTTTACAAAATATAGCGCTATATAAATTCCACGTATTATTATTATTATTATTATTATTATTATTATTATTATTATTATTATTATTATTATTATTATTTCTTGATACTGTCACAATCTGTAACACCTGCAGTTCTCTGATTCTTTAGGACGGGATAGCTCAGTGGTCAGGGATCTCGCTTTCCCCAAGCTAAGGTTAAGCAGCATCGAGCTTGGTTATCAATCGGATGGGTGACCGTTTGCTCGCCTTGGCTTCAGTACAGTTCCCCAGTCCATCAAGCTGTAAATGGGTACTTGCCCTCTTTAGGGACAGGGAAGGTAAAGCAGCGACGGAGAGGAGATGGTCGCCGCCCTCAACATGCTGGCCCTAGAGAAGCTGGGGTCTCTGATACCTCGCACCCCTATGACCACACAGGATATCAGACACTACATTTAAAAAAAATCTATTTGACGCTATTTTGATCAGCCGCAGCTCATTTTTGCAATGAATGTTGGGGTATTATAGGCATTGCTTGTTATACTCATTTCGTGTATCGGTGTTACGTTATCTGGAACAAAACACAATGTTTGCTGTTTCTGAGAGACAAAGGAAAAGGCAAACTCTACGACAGAGACAACAACAACAACAACAGAGTACAAAATGGTACAGAAAATAACGATATTTAGCTGTTTCGAATTGCAATTCATCCCCGAAGTTTGAATGCAGTTACCTTCAAGATAGTAAAAACAAAAAGAAAAAAAAAGCCAAATCGGTCTTAGACACAAAATCTCACCATATGTGAATCTCAGAGTTCCAGCCGGGGACGAAATACAAAACTATTTGCAGTTTACATGCCGGAACATTGTAATGAATGTAGCGTATGTAGCGAGTTTGACAGACGATTTATGAAGGGTTGGTGTAGGGCCATCATAGAAGACGAGGGTCCCTACCTTCTACCCCCACCTGCCAAATGATTAATTTGTGGTTGTTACCCGACTTTCCTATGAGACTTGAGTTAACTGTACACAGAGAACACAACACACACACACACACACACACACACACACACACACACACACACACACACACACACACACACACACACAAGCGCGCGCACGCACGCACGCACGCACGCCGGCACACACGCGCGCACACACACATGCAGAGAGAGAGAGAGAGAAGAGAGAGAGAAGAGAAGAGAGAGAAGAGAGAGAGAGAAGAGAGAGAGAGACAGACAGACAGACAGACAGACAGACAGACAGACAGACAGAAGACAGACAGACAGACGACAGACAGACAGACAGACAGACAGGACAGAGACAGACAGACAGAGAAGGAGAGAAAGAGAGAGAGAGGTGAAAAAAAACGACAACAAATCACATTCATTTTTTGTCTTTTAATTTGACCGTGAATATATCTGCAGTGCATTTTTCACTTTACATGTGCAGGACAGACATCATAATAGCATCATGCGTGGAGAGTTCTTATAGAAACGCGATTTCCTACAATATCAAAGTCATACCTTGGGCATGAACTTAAGTATATATCAAAGAAAATAGGAGAAAAATCATAATAACAACAATGATAATATGTGGGGTTTTTTCATAGCGCTGAATCTTGTAAATTAGCACAATAATCGTTGCAAAAACAGATTTGGTTGCGTGCAAAATAGCTCATGCATATTACATTCTATCTGGTACGCTACATCTAAATCTACCCGCTTTGAGAAAGTGAGGATATCTGTTGTAAATAATGTTGTCCTTTCAAAGACAGATGATATGAAGAAAGGAGTTTTAAAGAAACTGATTTTGACTCAATGCCCTGGTCTGGCCGGAGGTCCTGGCAGTGGCACTGTCTTCATTTTACAGAGAAAGAAGAGAGAGAGGAGAGAAGAGAGAGAGAGAGAGAGAGAGAGAGAGATGAGAGAGTGAGAGATGGAGAGAGAGAGAGAGAGGAGAAGAGAGAGAAAGAGAGAGAGAGAGTGTATGTGTGTGTATGTGTGTGATTTGGCATATTTTAACGTACATCAAATCAATTATATATATATATATATATATATATATATATTATATATATATATATATATATATATATATTATATATATATATATATATATATATATATATTATTGTCCTGTGTTGGCAACATTACAGGAAGTCTACCTGCTGGCCTCAGTGGACACATTCCCATTTCACTGCAGATTATTTTTTTTTACACAGGGTGCGTGCTGGGTAGGACTATATTCGTTCTTCCATGATCCACCGAACGCTGACTTGAATTACAGGATATGTACCGTGCATATTTGACTTACACATTTCTATATAAGGGATTCATGCAACGGCAGGTCTGCACTTGACGTTGACCTGGGAGATCATAACAAATCCCTACCCTTAGTTCTAATGATGCTGTCGCCAAGATTGAAACCTACGACTTGATGGACTTGCGGGATTGAAGTCAAATGGTCATAACCACTTAGATACAGCGTTTGGCATAAATTATGAATAAAACGAAATGGGAACAAGCACGGGAATAAACCGGACATGAAATAAAATAGATAGAAACCAGCTACACATAGAAATGCACAACACGAAAAAAAGTAAAGCAAATTGAAGAACACAAGCAAAACCAACACGTTTTTTCGAGTAAACTGGATATAGACACAAAGCTATATATAATTAGAATACATTATCTCTTTCTTTTTAATCTCAAGTAGGCCTGCATTCACTCGCACAAGGTGCAGCACACTCGCAAGCACACAAGCGCAGAATAAATACTGTACAGTAAAAAAGTTGAAAACATATTAATCTGGTTCTCCATGAAAAGAGTAAGAAATCTATACAACAAGCACAGCACAGATTTATTGAACACATATTAGTCTGTACTTTGCTTATGTCACTTCTGACAAGAACAGTCTACTTGCAGAATTGAGTCATCATTTTGCATTATTTAACCCTGTAAGCTAATTTCATCAAACACTGAACAACTCTGGACTAACTCTGGAATAAAGTCCACAATGTTCTACCATCCTTGAGGCCACTATGAGATCCCCACCTAGAAGGTGCCCTGCACTGTGTCTGATTCACTTTCACTGTATTATTTAGTGCTAGTAGTGCATACTTGGGTGTAGCATACGCAGTGCATCGCCAGCTAAGCTTTCTATTGACGACTTTTTTGGTCGTTACTCGGCTAAAGCTCTAGGTTTCACCAATGGTCAGATTTTGCGTATGCGGCCGTCTTTGCCCACCATGAAGGTAGCCACATTCCGACTTCGGGGATAGACAACGATTAAAGGTAAAGTCACAGAGCACTGCAACGGAGACCCCGAATATCAAATGCTGACCTCATTATGTCTTTCCAAGGACTGACTCCGACGCCTGACATAAAACTGCGGATGCTTTAAACTCAGTAACTGGTATTCTTTTAGTGTAAACATGAGAGAAGAAAATGTTTTATTGAATTTGATTGGAAAAAATCCCGTGAAGTCAATGAAACAAAAGACAGGTTTATTTGCAAAGCAGCTGTGTGCATGTTATCAGCTATACATACTTTTATAACGAAGATAAAAATCTATAGCAAGGACAATGGATCTAATCAGAAGAACAAAGCACAACGTCACTGGCTGGAAGCGACATTAGACAATCAAGTCATGATTCAACAGCTCATAGAAAAAAGTGTAGCATTCTATGTAGGTGTAGGAGCCCTGCGAACATGTGAAGCAACGCCGAGTTCATATCCGAACATTGCATCCCGAATTTCTCAGCGCACGGAACTGAAATTTAACATACATCCCTTAAAAACTTCAAATGATGTCTCAAAGATCTCTGTGCCCCTAAAGCCACGCTTTTGCTTTTTTACGTTTTCATCTACATATGCGTCGCCAAGCTGTTTCAGTCCTACCTGCGATCAGCATTTTTGAAGCCAGCGTTAGGATTTTTAAGGTACTGTAAGGGCAAAAGTGTCCCATAACCTATGTGGTGTAAGGGGAGTGAGGCATCAGAGACTTCAGCTTCTCCAGGGGCCAGCATATTTAGGGCGGTGCCCATCTCCTCTCCCTCGCTGCTTTACCTTCCCTGACCCTAAAGAGGGCAGGGAACAATTTACAGCTGGGTGGACTGGGAAACTGTACTGAAGCCAAGGCGCGCAAATGGCCACCCAACCAATTGGTAGCACCGCTCGATGCTGCTTAACCTTAGCTTGGGGAAAGCGAGCGCTCTGACCACTGAGCTATCCCGTCCCCACTGATAGGAGTTTTTATCCCATGAAATTATATGACACCGTGACGTATGACGACATTGCAACTGCACACTGATAAAAGCGCGTCAAAAATGATATTGCAGTCATGGACACCGTACCTCAGGCGTACCATAAATTGATCCATCTTGTTATTGGATTCCGCCATCCCGAGAGGGGGGGGGGGGGGGGCTATGCAGTCAATAGATAATAGGCTGCATCTAGATAAATCATTGTGCAGCCCTGCTGCGTTCAGGTTGAAAGCCAATGTGACAGTCGCAGGCCGAGCGGTGAGGGTTGGATCAATAATGTAAATGATAGAGCACCATCCCATACCGGGACAGCAAAAGCTTCTGATAATATCCTTATGTAATATCCATCTGAAACATGTTACAGCCTGGACATGTTAGGCGTACAGAGAAAAACATTATATAGCTCAATTTCCAATATTTACCCAGGCCAAAAGGTGTGTCAGTTATTGATGTCAGCTAATTGCCAGGGCCTACACTAAAATGTTGTATTAATGTTGTGTTGAGATTGCCTTCAGACATGACAAGCTCTTAACAAAACAACTGCACTTTCCCTTAAAGGAGAAAAAATCCTCTGAAGTCGGAGTATGGCTGCCTATATGGCGAGGTACTTGAAAAATCTACACGCAAGCTTCTCATTCAGAGTACAATTTCAATCAATCTCACAGTGATTCCCAGGTGAGGTGAGTCAGAGTGCACATTCTGGGTGACCCCCAGAGTGTTAAGCTGTGGAACACACAACAACAACAACATTTTCAATATTGAAAAAATTTCTACTGACCCTTCCCCCTCCTCTGTCTATCTGTCTGTCTGTCTGTCTCTGTTCTCTCTTTGTCTCTTCTCTGTCTCTGTCTCTCTCTCTCCAAGAACATTTGCCCAGTCATAAGCCACTATATTGGTTTTCATCTCATGAAAACACCCTTTGTCCACTCCCCCCCCCCCCAACCCAAAAGAAAGGAAAAAGCGTTTGTACATCGGTTGTTATACCTATCTGGTTAAGAATTATAAAGAGAAAACTGTCATTCGCCCTGATCTTCAGGCTGCTTCTTTTCCGTCAACTTTGTAAGTGAAGCATCCACACAATGCAAAACAAATCCCAAGCAGACAAATGGAAGTAGACACCATCAATTAAGCCAATAAATACCGTACAGACATGCTTTACATTTCTTCAAACAAATTGTCAGGTTGAACCGGTGTCACTGAACTGTTGTGTCTTATTTTCTTTTTGTAACAAGCTAGTTACGACAGCTGTGCATATTTACAATGTGTAGTTTAACCCAGCAAGAAGCCCATGCAAGATTCAACAGAATGAGTGAAATTGGTTGGGAAAAAGCCATAAGAAGAGTTCCAAATAAATAATTGTTATATACACTCTGCAATGCAATTCTGTCAACACATCTCCAAAAGTCAGATGGCCACACTAACAAAAAAACACCAACCACACAAAAAACCTTCTTTCAGTACATATTCAAAACATGATTCGTCTTATAAATTTTTGAAGCATACCACACTATTGGTTTCCTAGGTTTCTAGTGGCGCTGCTGTCTCCTCTGTTGCTGTTGCGAACGAAACGTGACCCAAAGTGACTTGGTCAGCATTGCACAAAGCACAAACTGATCTGGAGACGGAGACAGATAGCCTAGTGGTCAGAACATTGCGCTGGCAATTTGACGACCCGGGTTCGATTCCGGTCGAGGAGATTTTTCTCCTGGAGTTAACATCAGTGGTGACTCCACTCTCCCCAAAAGTCCTTCGGATGAGACTTAAACCGAGGCCCCGTGTGCGAACGCACGCAGAACATCTTGCGCACAGTTAAATCCTGTTCCGCTTTCGTAAGAGTAGGCCATCGTGTGCCGGTGGGAACAGATGACATTTACAAAACTGCATACACACGGGGACTGGATGTAAAAAAAGCACAAGAGTGCTTATTCCATTATCCTCGATATAAAAGAATAAAAGGATAAACCAAATCAAATCTGCAAAAACAAAGCAATGTGCAAATCACCTGCAACAACCTTTGGTATACTGGCCCCTCCCAGACGATCTCAAATCCCGATGTGTCAGTCTTAGCAGGATTAGTTCTTTTAATTAATGTTCTTTCAAACTGGATGCTGAACATTTTGCGGACTCCAAGCTTATGTGGACAAAGACTTGATGATGAACTACTGATGGAATGATGCCGCTGGCCTTGTGACTCACTTCCAGCAGTGAGGCCCGTGGCATTCTTGTCGTTGGTCTGCGCTTCAAAGGAGCTGCGACGAGAGGAGGAGCTTTCCATGCCCATGGGGTTAGCGAAGGGCAGAGACTGCTTGATCAAAATGCTCTGCAGGGCTTTGATCTTGCCGCTACATTTCTGTTTCACCTGGGCTTCTGTGGCCTCCTTTTCCTCTCCCTGCTGTTCTTCAGAGTCAGCTGTTTCAGCAGATGGTGCCGACAGTCGTCTGGCAGTGCCGTCTGCTGCAGTAGTAGTGCTTTGAGAGCGCGACGCTGTTTTCTTGAGGCTGGAAGACCCGAAGACAGGATGGCAGACTTTCTGTCTGGAGGGAGAGATGGAGTCCGGCGTTTCTGCCTGATGAAGGTGCCGTTGTTGATGCTCTGGCGAAGAAGGTCAGCCACCCTCCATGCTCCGAACTTCGGAGGACGCGCTCTTCGCTCCCTAGGATGGGACTGCTGGGATTTAGTGCCGGGGGTGCCGGAACTGGAGAGGACTGACGGGATAATGTTGGCCCTGATGCTGAGAGAACAGGGGGAGGAGGTAGGAGGTGGAGGTGGAGGTGGGGATGGTGAGTTGGAGGAAGGACGCTTGAGAAACAGCGGAGAGACTGGCGACACTGCCAGAGCTCAGCTTCTCTGGGTCATTCTCTTTTTCAGAGGCGTGAGACTGACATCCTCGCCGCTGTCTTTCATAAACAACCTCTCTTCTGACTGATGTTCCGAATCAGAGCAAGACATGCTCAAGCTCACTTTGGTGAAACTTTTCGACTCGAGACTGATGCCAATGTTTTCATGCTCCTCTGAGAGAGAAGGACAACTGGATGCCAGTCCGTGAGAGAAGCCAGTGCTGGAGGACCCGTCAGACCCCGCTGAAAGAGCGGCTCGTACTCTCCCCCTCACTCCGCTGGAAGGAGAAGAGCGAGGAGCTGTCATCACTGTGCACCAGCACCTCTGTCACGATAGGGTTCGAACACCTGGCCGCGCTGTCACTCAGATCATAACCGCCTCCCTCCATCTCCTCGTGGAAACCCTCACGGTCGTGATGGCTGTCCTCGCCCTCGGAACTGAGGGAAGAGTGGTTGTCCCAGTCTCGCAAGGCAGAGTCTGAGGAGGCTGTGGAGGGTCTCTTGCTTTGCGGAGCCTCGTCTTTGCTGGGTAAGGCGTACATCTTGTCGTCGTGGTCAGAGTGGTCGTCCTGCTCTAAGATGCCGGACTCATCTGAGCTGTAGTCTTCACTGGGGGACGGGGAGCGTTCCGGCTGGTCCTCCTTCACGGGCGGCAGGGTGATCTTGCTGGACTTGAGGATGTCCCGCTCTTTCTGCATGGGCGTCCTCCTGCCCAGTGTGGATAAAGACGCCTGCATGTTGTTGATGGACTGTCGCAGCTTGTCGGCCTGGCCCCAGCAGGGACACGTGTAGATGGTCGGTGAATACGTGTAGCTCGTCAGGCGACTGTTGAGCAGCAAGTCTTCCTCTTCGATCTCTTCTTCCTCATCCTCTTCTTCATCCTCTTCGTCGTCGTCTTCCTCTTCTTCTTCCTCCTCCCTAATTCCACCCAGGGATGGCTCCCGAATATTGTGACCATAGCACTGGACGTAGTTTTTGAGGATGTCTGCTGAACTTTTGTGCTGAAGGCATCTGGAAAAAAAGACAAAACAGACGTATCATTGATTTTTATTGTAAAATCAATAGGTGGAGATGCATAGAGTAAGCAAACAACAGCACTATCTCACACAAAAATTCAAATTCCATCCCTTGCAAACTGTAAACGAATAACGTAAAGCCTTCCTGCCAGCTTACAATGCATGAAATAAGGATACTGCACCCTAAGTCCCATACCTGCGGGGACTGTCTGTTATGGGCTACATGATTCCCTGTGTGCCTCCTCACCTTTCCAGAGTGTCCTTCAGAGCCTCCTCTTCCTCTGCAGAGTACATGTGCAGTTTGGAGCCAGGCCGGTCATTCCGCTTCAGGGGCAGTGACACCGGACCTGGACCTGTCCACACCACCATAGCATGTCAGAACAGAAAAGAATAATACAGAACAGAATAGTGTAGAATAGAATAGAATAGAATGTAACAGAATAGAGTAGAGTAGAATAGAGCAGAATAGAGTAGAGTAGAATAGGACAGAGCAGAACAGAATAGAGTATAGAGTAGAGTAGAATAGAACAGAACAGAATAGAGTAGAACAGAACAGAACAGAACAGAGTAGAATAGCATAGAAGAGAGTAGAATAGAACAGAACAGAATAGAACAGAACAGAACAGAATACAATACAATACAATACAATACAATAGAAGAGAGTAGAGTTCCTGTAATGCACTATCAAGGGCTCAAGCACATAAACCTACCTGCAATCATCATACAACTCCGGTATGGCTTATATCGGCTTTGTAATCCCTACATCAAAATGTTAAAGATTAATGTCAGCTATGACAAGCTCTTAACATAACAACTTGCAAATTTCTTCATAGGAAAAAGCAATCTGCTGAAGTCAGGGTATGGCTGCTTGAATGGTGAGGCACTTGAGAAAACTGTCATACTCGCAAATTTCTCATCCAGAGTGAATTTTCAATCTTACATTCCCAAGTGCAATGAGTGAGTCAAAGTGCATGTTCTGTATGACTTCAGGGAGTTAAACTGGGGAGGGGAGAAAGCGAGAAAGGGAGGAAGGAAGGAAGGAAGGGAGGAAAGAAGCAAGAAAGGAAAGACAGGATGAAGGAAGGAAAAAAGGAAGAAAGGAAGTAAGGAAGGAAGCAAGGAACGAAAGAAGAAATAAAGAAAAGGAGAGAAAGAAACAAACAACAATAACACCAACATCACCACCAACAACAACAACTCCATCCAGGCATTCCAAAAAATGTCACTTTCTCCCACTCACGGTTTCTCTGGACATAGAGGTGAGCATTCCGGCCCGTCATTTTCTGGCCTCCCTCCATCTCACTCCTCGTGCGTGCCCCGGGAGGGGGGACGACCTGAGGAGGATGAACTCCCCGCGAAAGATGCCGCGGCCCGAAGCTCGGGGAGGTCCTCTGGAGAGGAGGGACTCGTGCCAGCTGGGCCAGGCGGTCTGCGCGTAGTCCGCATCGTCCAGGTCGTGTCCCGGGGCCGAAAGGTGTCCCCGCGCTGCTGATGCTTTCTGGCCCATCTTTTTAGGGGCACTCTGAATGAAGAAAAAGAGGGTTAATTTTCAATCTTATTACATTTCACAGGTGCAAAGCTGAGCTGAGTCAAAGTGTATGTTCTGTTTGACTTCAGGGTGTTCTGCTGGGGAGGGGAGAAATGTCAGTTGACAGATTTTTAACTTGGGGAGATTGGGTAGGTGAGGGGTGAGAATGAATGTAGACAAGAAGAAAGCACGAGCAATTTTTCAGACAGCCTGGAGCTCTTAAAACCAAAAGTCACTCTGAAAGGCAAAAAATCTAAAGAGATACAATAACTTAATGTCGTCATCAAAAAAATCATCACAATCAGTTCCTTGGTCTAGATAGATGTCAATGGGTGGTGGAGATGCGCTGGTCGAGTTTTCTCCAAGCTGACGTGTCTTTAGCTTTAAACGGTCAAGTCAAGGCTGGTCCAGTCTTTTAATGAAGAACATCACAGGACATCAATCAACAAAAACATAATGAGGGGCAAATTTTCATTATGTGGAATCTATAGTCATTCTCAATTGTTACGACTAAAATTTCAAAGTTATTTCGGCTGTGTATAATGACTACAAAGCGACCAAGTTTTCTTGGCTTCTGGAAAAGCGTTTTAAAGGAATCAGTCTGACAGGTTTTCAGTTTTATTCTAAGTCCTCCATGAAAGAAAGTTAGGAGGGAACCACACTCCAACAATGTGTGCTTTAAATGAACTGATCAGTTTGCGCCTAGTTGTCACTGCAGAGAAGGCTTTTATTTTTTAAATATATAGTTTATATTTTATACCACTTTATGTCACAGCAGATTTCTCTGCGTGAAGTTCGGGCTGCTCTCCCCGGGGAGAGCGCGTCGCCACAAGAGCAGCACCACCCGTTATTTTTTCTTCTCCTGTCTGCAACTGTATTTTTTCCCTACCAGACTGGCTTTTTTCTACATAATTTTGCCATGGACAGCTCTCTTGTTGCCGTGGGTTCTTTTAAGTGTGCTGAATAATTATGCGTAACACACGGGACTTTGGTTTATCGTCTCATCCGAAAAGTTAGCACCCAGACCACCACTCATGGTGTAATTGATGGCAAAAAAGTTTTAGGCCCAAACGGGATTCGAACCACGGCACATTTCGACCCAGACTTTTCGCTTTCGAGACAGGTGCGTCACCTCTAGACCACCAATCCACTTAACAGTGCTTTCGACACGCGTAAAGTAGGAAGCTTAAAAAAAACAGTTTGAAACCTTTCTCTTAACCATGAAAAAGGACCTCTTTTCTGCTAAAATTTTACAGAAAATTCAAAACGAATTCCAAACAAGAAGAGAACTCTTGGCTACAAAAGGTCAAAGTTCTCATTAGTGGGAGTGTTTCCTAGAGGGTAAACTCCCTTGATTTTCAAGCATTTTGGTTAAGCCTCTGTCTTGTTTGTTTACTTGCTTTTTGTTGGTGGTTTGTTTGGACTTGATTTTATAATTCTTTTTGCGGAAAGGTCATAGTTGATATGTAGAAGGCGCAGTAGTCTTGAACAATATCTCTAGGGAAGTAAACAGAGTACAAATAGCATGTGTGCGTGCGTGCGTGCGTGCGTGCGTGTGTGCGTGCGTGCGTGCGTGCGTGCGTGCGTGTGTGTGTGTGTGTGTGTGAGGAGCACTCGAACTGAATGGACTATTTACAGAAAAGTGTATGTTTGGGGCACTTGACGGTGCGTATGGGCGTGCATCCATATATGAACGCACGCATACACACACACACGTGCGTGCGCACGCGTATGTGCGTGGACATCTGTTTGAATGAGGACGTAGGTCACATTAATATTTAAGCTAAACATTGAGGATTTCAAAAGAGGTTTCTTTGGACTGATGTCATTTGAAACCGATAGGCCAAAAGGAACAGTTTGGTATGTGGATGTGAACGTTATTTGGTGCAACTGGTTGCCATTGTAGGTGATGGTGGTGGTAGTAGTGGAAGATGTGCATGTATGTCCAATGGATTCCCCAAATCTGTAGAAAGAAAGACTGATATGGAACAAAACATATCTGGGGTGTCTATAAAATAAAAAGATACATTTGATTTAAAGTAAAAAAACAACAACAACAACAACAACAACAACAAAAAAAAAAACAACACACACACAAACACACAAAAACCCAAAATGTTCAGCAAATTCCCCCCAGTCATGCGCAATAGTATTCGTTAATCCAGTATCTATGCATAAGCACCTTGTGGCCTGCTGAGGTCGTCAGCGTGACAGTTGCTCGGGATGAAATAGAAAAGTACGACAAGGTAAGTAAGAGCTTTAACTGCTCAATCTAACTACTTGTAGTGTAAACTCCCCCGCAAAGTATTTGAAGTGATGTCCCATTTCGTGCTCTCCAATTACAGTTAGACAAAGAAATCTTTTACAACCCTACCGATCTGTGCCATAAGTCATATATAATGTTTTCGCTTAACAAAATAAAGAAAATACACAAATCAACACACGACAGTATGGTTCAGGGAAACTGGCATGGACATTTTGCTTATCTTTATACTGCCTCTGGCTTCATCTACCAATGAACACAACTAAAGGGACTTTCAAATGAAAAACGTATTAATTTATTAATTGGCATAAGGAAAGAGCAGATGAATAGGTTTATTAATTATTATGAAGTAAAGACCATTAGATAGACCATGCTTAGATAGGCAAAGCAAGTGGACACATCATTCACACTGCATGAATCTGATTCCCCAGGGAGATGTCAGAATAAACAGCAATCCCTACCTTCTGGAAATTTCCAATCTGTACATTGGAAATCTCTACAAGGACACAAATACAATCGCAACAACAGTAGCAACAACTGAAATTCTGTGCTATTAATTCCCTCTTTTCTGTCCCTCTCTTTGTGTCTGCCTTGATCATATTCTTCCTGCTACCTTCTTGTCTATTCTCTACCTTCTTGGTCCGTTTTCAAGGTTTTTAAAATTTTATAGAAAGACTTAAACGATAATAATCTCCTATGCTAAAGTCAAACGCGTTAGGTCTGACTTGTCGGGCGCTCAATTGCAGCACAACGCATTTTCGCTTACATAACAGATACTGACGGTTGCTGTCTGAGTGTTCGAAGAAGAAGTATGCAAAGAAGAAGAAGAAGAAGAAGGAGGAGGAGGAGGAGAAGGTGGAAGAGGAGGAAGAAAAGAAGATGTCCTGAATTCACTCCAGGGGCCAAGAAACTATAAGAAGGTGGAGAAGGAGGAAGAGGAGCAAGAAAAGAAGATGTCCTGAATTCACTCAAGGGCCAAGAAGCTAAAAGTATGGAGACTTTAAGGAGCTGCAGCGTCCTGTTGCCTTCATTTAAGAGAGACTAAGCTGTCCTTCTGACACACTAAAAACAACAATCAACTCCAAGAAAAAAGACATAGAGTACCTATGGTGTTCATCAATGGATATGTCTATTTACTTCTTATTTTGCTCTCTCTTTCTCTCTCTCTCTCTCTCTCTCCTCTCTCTCCTCTCTCCTCCTCTCCTCTCTCTCTCTCTCTCTCTCTCTCTCTCTCTCTCTCTCTCTCTCTCTCTCTTCATCTCTCTCTCTCTCTCTCTCTCTCTCTCTCTCTCCCCCCCCCCTCTATCCCTCTCTCTGTGCTGTGCTGTGCTGTGCTCTTCTCTGCTCTGCTCTGCTATTGCTCTGTCTGCTTAACCAGCACTATTCGGAAGCTGTCCAAAATCTGTAGCTAACTATAAGAAAAATCCAAATCTTATATCATCTGGTATGTATCAGCCAATCAAATAACTGCTCTTTTCTCGTTGTTTATGAATTATGTCTGTCAGAAGTGAACTGGTTGTCAAGACGTAATACATCTGTCTCATAAACGAGAGTTTGCAGGTTCGAATACCTTCTGAATTCAAAGTTCCTTCCCCATCACTTGACAATAAAAGGGAAAAGTTCATTGTTTGTCTTCGGATAAGACAATAGACGAATCCGGTATACAACATACATTAGCGTACATAAAAGAACTCTGTCTTGAAAAAAAGCTGTCCATGTTAAAAATGCGCTACAGAGAGCACTCTCATAAGTAAGCGGAATGGCAGATTAAGGAAAGCAAAGATAGCGTGGCTCTTGCAGCGATACGCTTTCCCCTGAAAAAGCATGTCTAAATTGAAAGGACATGCAATAAAATATTAATACAATAAAAAAAAATGCAATACAGTACACTACACTACACTATAATTTATAGTACAATCACAGTTGTAAGGAATAGATCAGAGTTTTGAGCTTTTTAGTTTTATTCTATATCAATAATTGTAAGATAACAAGTTATCAATTTGAAAAATCCTGTATAAAGTAGTAGCAGCGATTCATTTTTGTCAATATATTCTAACTAAAGGAGTTAAGAGGAAAAAATAGAAGCAGACCAAGGAAGAGATAGGGAGAACAACATCAGCGAACGGACAGGCCTAGAACTCAACAAAACCCTGAGAAAGCAGAACAGAGAGAGGAATGGAAGGAAATAGTTGTCAAGTCTGCAAGGGTGCCCCCATGGTCGCCAGACTAAGGGATAGATAGATAGATAAAAAAATGGATAATAGGAGTAAGCTAAAGTCTTCCAAAAATAAATTTCGAAAACATGACATTGCTGAAAATAATATTCTTCTGTTAGATTGTATGTCACTCAACTCAAGTAGTGCAAAGTAAAGTATGATAAAATTACTGTCAAAACTAATCAATAAACAATTAGTTCGTTCCTCGGTAGTAACCCAATATTTCACCAGTACTGAGATTATGGCAAATCCAATAGTTTGCCCGCCATTAAGGCAGGCACACTCCCTTCGGACATGATTTATAAACACACCAGTGTGCACTTTAAAATTTGTCTTCCATTCCTACCAGCACGCAAACTCTTCTGAAAAGCAGAGCATGTACATAAGATTCTTATAGCCTTTACACAGAACCTCAGTTTTTAGTTCATTCAAAGACTTCTGCCCCCTTTCCTCCCGCCAAATAACAACAAAAACAAACAATAGTCAAAGCAAAAAAAACAACAAAAACAAAAAGTGCATACCAAATGAATCAATCATAAAACCTATTCAAAACAAACAAAATGTGTACTTTCCCAAAGCAGCTGTTTCGACCAAAAAGTACACTAATAAAAGCCTACGTAATGCTGTTTGAGAAAACACAAATTACATGTGTTAACAACCCACGCGCAACAGCAACAATACATCAAAGACTTTGAGATAATGACTGAAGCTGATAGGATCAGATGTTTTTTCTTATAGGTCACTAGCCCAGTCAGACGCATCATTTCTTGATCTTCATAGTTATAACCAATTTGACTTACTTGGCAATTTTAAGTGTGTGTGTGTGTGTGCATACGTGCGTGCGTGGTGCTTAGTGCTTGCGTGCGTGCGCGCGGCGTGTGTGTGTAAGAGAGAGAGAGGGGATAGAGACAGAAAGACGACAGACAGACAGACAGACAGTAGACGTCAAGTGCAAGTTAGTGAGACAGAGGGTGGGATAAAGATTGAAAGAGAGAGAGACACCACACACACACACAGAAACACAGAAGCAGACAGACAGACAGACAGACAGACAGACAGAAGACAACAGACAGACAATAGCCAAGCATAACCATACAAGAGAAGAGAGGGAGGAAATGTGAGAAAAAAGAGAGAGACAGAGAAGAAGACAGAGAGAAGAGAGAGAGAGAAGAGAGAGGAGGAGAGAGAGGGAGAGAAGAGAGAGAGACAACAGACAGACAGACAGACAGACAGACAGACAGACAGACAGCACAGACAGACAGACAAGACAAGAGAGACAGAGAGAGACAGAAGATAGAGACAGAGAACAGAAAGAACACACACACTGAGAAAGAGATGGCCTGTTCATATCAAATAAAGAGCCATTCACACATACATTTACGCGTGTGTGCGCGCACACACATACAGCACGCACGCACGCTTCTCTTCTCGTCTCTGTCTCTCTCCTCACACACACACACGCAGGCACACACACACACACACACAACACACACACATACACACACACACACACACACACACACACACACACACACACACACCACACACACACACACACCCCCTAGCACAGATTTTGAATTACTCTGCAACAGTATACACAGAGTGGAAGGTGAGTTCAGTCGAGCTGGGAATGCTTATGACAGGATCAAAAGTAAATGAATCTGTGATTTTCGATGAGATACTAAACGTGGGAAAAGGAACCTAATGAACAATAACAACAAGAAGAAAAATAAAAATAACAATAATAACAACAGCAACAGCGATCAAAAGCCAGTGCGTCTCACAAAACGAAGTGTAGAAAGAAAAAGAAGACTAGCTTTAGTACAGGTTGCATTGAGAAGATACGTTTAACAACTGATTGCATTGCCCAGGCTTTAAGGTCTATTGTTTATTGATGAGCGTTATGCTTTGAAATGTTGAGGGGGGTGGGGGGTCATTCACGACAACTTAACGAGCTACCTGAAACAGCCCTACATCAACTCAGACCTTAGCCAGTATGTACTCTCATGGTGATTCCAAAATGTAGTGAGTATGATAGAGTGCAGAATACTGAGTGACCCTATGTTTGTTTAAGTTGGGGAACACTCAACAAGTTGGTTATTAGGTAATGACTAGCATTCAGTTAATAACCCAAGTTGGCAGGTGATCTTAATTAGCATCATCCGTATTAGTAGTGTCCTTTTCCTTTTTTTCGCATGAGTTTCCAAAGACCACAAACATCATCGCAGAAATCACTGCATCTTTTGCATAGACTAAGATAACAGAAAAAAATTCCCCCTCCCACTCTCCCTTTCAAAGAATGCAATAAAACATTTTATTCACAAAACACACACACACACACACACACACACACACACACACACACACCACACACACACACACACACACACACACACACACACACACGGATGCATGCCCGCACACGCTCTCACATACACATTTGTCTTATATGTACATACATACATTAAAATACACACAAAATCATTCATACACGTTGTTCCTTACCTTTTTCTCTTTCTCCTCATAATTCTTTCCGCTATTGTCTAACATTACAAAGTGGAAAGACGTTAAAGTGAGCAGCAGCACTACCACCACCATCGCCACTACCACCACACTAACAATAACAACAACAATAACAACAATAACAACAACACACATACACACACACACAAACACACATTCTCTCTCTCTCTCTCTCTCTCTCTCTCTCTCTCTCTCTCTCTCTCTCTCTCTCTCTCTCTCTCTCTCTCTCTCTCTCTCTCTCTCTCTCTCTCTCTCAAGTCTGTCGGGCATAATTATGTAGTATAGCATTATTACGTAGTTACCACAGCAATAAAACCCAGTCCTGCTTACATCTAAACGTGTGAATCGGGCTAAAATATTTGTCAGTTATTGGTGAAAGCAAAATGTCAAAAGCTGACATAACCCAATGTTATGCTTTGAAACGTTCTATGGATACGGTCTTTCTTCTAGACAAACTCAAACATCACAATTTGCACTCTCCACATACGCAGGAAAAATCCTCTGAAGCGCGAGCAAGGCAGCCTTATGATAGCGAGTTCCTTGAAAACAGTCTTCAACACAAACTTCTCATCCGGTATGTACTTATGGTCTCAAAGTGATTCCCAGGTGTGATGAGTGAGTCAAGATAAATATTTGGGTGGACACCCTGGGTGGTCAAGCTGGGAAACGCCCAATAACAACAACAACACCACCAACGACAACAGCAACAGCAACAACACCAACGACAGTACAATAACAACAACATGTAAGCACAGAAAAGTGTTTTAAAAAATAATGTTTGGGGGGTTTTGTGTGAAATTGGAGGGCAAAAAAAGCCCAACTACGGATGACTTTTAAGGCAAATCAATGAATAGTAGAGACAAAAAAAGGAATGAAAGAGATCGTTGGCAGAAACGAAAAACGGAGTGCACAAGAAACAAAACCTCCAGCAGATTTCTGAGAATGAACATAATTCAGAACAAGGAACACCCTTCCCACTCCTAGTTTCTTTGATTTCTGCTGATGTGTTGACGAGCAGAGCTAGTTGATACAATTAAGACCAACATTACATATACCTACAGTCCATGTACTGATTAATGTTTGTATAATAAAATGTAAACGCTAGAAACTAAAGACAGCATTACACATGTTAGCAAACTTCAGTTCCGTAGATCTTAGTTGTTTGTAATAAAGTGTCTGGATATTGTCATACTGACCTAGGCTACAAAGACAAAACCTGTATTCTACCGGCTGGACTGACAATCAATCGATTTCGACCGGCCTTATGATAAACATGTGAAAAACCTCAAAGCGGTCAAGATATTGGAGTAGGCATAGGTATGCCTATAATTTTATTAGGAGAGAGAGATTTGATTTGATTTGATTTATTCTTTTATATCGAGGATAATGGAATAAGCACTCTTGTGCTCTTTTTTAATCCAGTCCCCGTGTGTATGCAGTTTTTTGTAAATGCCATCTGTCCCACCGGCACACGATGGCCTACTCTTACGAAAAGCGGAACAGGATTTAACGTGTGCGCAAGGTGTTCTGCGTGCGTTTGCACACGGGTCCTCGGTTTAAAGTCTCATCCGAGGGACTTTTGGGGAGATTGGAGTCAGCACTGATGTTAACTCCAGGAGAAAAATCTCCTCGACCGGACACGAACCCGGGTCGTCAAATTGCCAGCGCAATGTTCTGACCACCAGGCTATACGTCCCCAAGAGAGAGAGAGAGAGAGAGAGAGAGAGAGAGAGAGAGAGAGAGAGAGAGAGAGAGAGAGAGAGAGAGAGAGAGAGAGAGAGAGAGAGAGAGAGAGAGAGAGAGAGAGAGAGAGAGAGAGAGAGAGAGAGAGAGAGAGAGAGAGAGAGAGAGAGAGAGAGAGAGAGAGAGAGAGACTTTGTGGTGGGCTTTATGAACTGCTTCACACTAGTCTAGGCAAAATATTTGTTTAATATCTTATGGGTAGTTAGTAACTTACACAGTTTTCTTCTGACAAAGATATAGACATGCTCATCAATTGCAATTTTATAACGATTCAGGATAGTCAACTGCTGTCAGAATATGTTCTAGAGAATTCAATGAACTTAAAAAAAAAAAGTTGTGGAAAAAGCTGTAAACAACACACTGCTTCTTTATCACATCAGTTATCTTCCGAGGATACGACTTTGTTAGCAACTTATCAACTTTCTGTTTAAGATTTTTCTTACGACAAAAAAAACTTGTTTTTGTTTTTTCCAAAAGTTTGTTTCCATCTACACGCATAAACCCAAACCGAACTCCACAGATTTTCTTACTAAAATGCTTACAAACCACACACAACCAAACGAATCACATACAGTAGGACGGTCCACCAGGAAGCGAAGGTAAGAAGGTAAGAAAAGAATTAAAGACAACGCCACACACAAACACAGAGAAAAAAGATAATGCCCGAAAGGTTACCTCCGGCACACACCAATGTTAACTCGACAAGTGAGACACTGAAATGAGCTCGACAGTCCCAAGGTGTGACGGAGTTAAACTGAGGCCATGAGGTCACGTCACGTCACGTCACGTCACGTCACGTCACCACCATCACGTCAGCAATGGCGTGGGTGACCCGCTGCACACCAATCTGTCCGTCTGTCCGCACCGCCACACAGCGCTAAAGGCAGCAGGGATTGGCTTGGGGTCTGCTCAAACACACACCATCTTGTGACACCCCCTCCCGTTCCTGCCTCCTCCTCTTTCTTTTTCTTCACCGCCGCTTTGTCTCCTTGCCATGTCCTAAAAGCATCACCGCCACAGCCCCTCCAGCTTCCTCCAGGGTGAGGGTGAGGTTAAAAATAACTCGACACAGAAAGAAGTAGAGAGAGGGGCGTTTCTTGGTTTCGTCTTGACTTTTCGTGATCATCTAAAAATAGAGAATTTGTTTTGAATTTAGTGTTTTAGAATATTCTGGCAGATAGCAGTTTATTATATGAATGGATACCCACCCATCACACAAGTGCAACACCATTGGAAAATACTGGAGAATCACACAAAAAAATCTTCTGTGGGGAAGCCAAGAACTCTTTCAATAAAAATATCATTCTTAACTATGAAGCTTGTGCAATCTCTCTCTCTCTCTCTCTCTCTCTCTCTCTCTCTCTCTCTCTCTCTCTCTCTCTCTCTCTCTCTCTCTCTCTCTCTCTCTCTTCCTTTCCAGTACCATTCTACTTTTTATTGAGAAAGTCAGACATTTTTTTCATAACACGTTGCATGACATTTTGCCTGTACTGTTTGTTCTGGCGACCTGGTGGTGAAGCTATAGACAGCGGGATGGATGTATGCTTTTCACTTTACAAAGCTACTTGCTTAGATCTGTATGGTATTTTGTACGTATTCTTATCACTTTGAAAGATTTGTTTATCTTTTTATGTTATTTTATTACCTGTGTTAATTGGAAAGGCTGAAGATCTCAGCACGGCCTGGTTTTATTTTCCTTACAGGAATCGAATTGTTAAGGCACCGTTTCATTTAATGCAATTTAAAAAAAATGAAGGTGTTTGATATTTGAAGGGGTCAATTCCAGATGTGCCTGTTCAGTTTGGATTTGAGGATGATGGTTTATTCCAGCTTGTTTGCTTTGCTTTTACAGTGAAGGAGATGGCAACCCTGGTGTAGCCTTCGTAATCAGCAAGGCCATAACGATATGAAATGGAATATAGTTACCAAGTCTATATTTGTAAAAGTAGAAAATACAGAATATGGTGGAGCCATTAGTTTCTCCAACACATGCACACATGAACAACTGAGAGGTGAAATTAGATTGGGGAGGGGTTTAATTGTCGACTCTTCTTTAAGGTCATTTTTGTCTGAAGAGAGACTCATTCTAGTCATCGTACAATCCATCAAGACATCATGAGGCATGCAACTGTTGCCCTTCTGTCATCGGAAAAGCACAGGATTGTCCTAAAATGGAAAATGAGTATTACAACTGATAAAAATATGGTAGCAAATTGGTGCTATCATTATCTCTACACCAGAAGGGAAAATGATGCTACTAAGTTCCACAAATTTACTTAATTTTATGCACCTTTACCATGGAAACATAATTATATGATATGGTCACCAATACGATCTGGCCGCAGAAAGTAAAATTTTCACATTTTCTATAACTTTTCAGTGTTAACAAATACAAGAATCCTGTTTTCACAGATGAATTTTTTCAATTAAGCCCTTAACATTTACACATAATAAATCTTTGGATCTGTACACACCAATGTTTAATACAAGGTAATTTAAAGTTTGGGCTATATCATGTACTTCTTTATCTATGCTTGGATATCAGCCATGTGACTGGCCTACAGTGAAAATGTTTTATTCTAAACAATTCAGATCCCCTTCTTTTCTTCTTTCTTTTTGGCGGGGATGAATTTAGCATATCCTTTTTTTCAAAACGAGAGAATATGAACACACACACACACGCATGCACGCGCGCGCGCGCGCGCGCGCGCGTGTGTGTGTGTGTATGAGGGGGGGTGCGTGCGTGCGTGCGTGCTTGCGTGCATGTGTGCAGGCGACCGCACGTGTGTATGTATGTGTGTGTGGATAGATAGATAGATAGATAGATAGATAGATAGATAGATAGATAGATAGATAGACAGATAGACAGATAGACAGATAGACAGACAGGCAGGCAGGCAGGCAGGCAGGCAGACAGACAGGCAGACAGACAGGCAGACAGAGATACATAGATCAAATCAAATCAAATCAAGTTCTTTTATTTCGAGTATAATGAATAAGCACTCGTGTGCTTTTTTACATCCAGTCCCCAGCCCAGATAGATAACTAGCTAGCTAGCTAGCTAGCTAGCTAGATAGAACACGTTATATGTACTACTTCTCTACCTCTCTAAAAGCATTTCTCAGTTCTCATTCGGATCTAAACATGCACAAAGGTTATGTGATCAGCCGAAAATCCCGCAATTGCTCAGTCTGCTACACCCTTTAGGAGATAGTTAGCCCCCTCCCTTGCACACCAGTCCCTCCCTACCCTCCCCCCTCTCCTTTTTTCTCCATTTTATGATAAGGTGCGGTCATTGCACAGTCTTTTCCATATCTGTCGCCGAAAAAAGGGGACCGGAAGGAGACAGATCACAGGGCCAACATGGAGAATAGAATTCAGGTCCAAAGGGTTTCTAAACCAAACACCCAATTTATCTGGGCGTCGGTGGCAGATCTGCTCTTACTACGGAAGGAGGCCATCTTGTATACAAACAGATGACGCATCTCTTTTAAGGGACAGTATGTAGATAGGGATTTACAGGGTACAAAGATAGTAGTTTTAGGGTACTTTCTTTTCAATCTTGTTACTGTCGTTTTGTTTTAAGGTACTGCGGCTGCACACTGTTCCCCACTTAGCACCAGGTGAACAATTAAAAAACAAACGAAGAAGATAATTATGTCTGTGGGCTGATTGTGCTCAGGGTGGTGGCGCTGAAAGTGCTATCTTAGAGACGCTAGACAGACAACTGTAAAAGGATACTGCGTCTGCGTGCACTGTAGTGTTTAGAGACATACATGGTGTGAGAATGGGGGTCTCAGAGGTACTTTAACCTTTTGTTTTACGAGGTTGAACCTCATTCATTTTCTTTCTTGTTGGCAGCTCTCTTGCACCTGGTTTCTTGCGTAAACCCTTTCTTTCATGTTAATTTGCTGTGAGGAGGGGAGGGGGGTAAGCATTTTCTTTCTTTTTTTTTTTTTTTGAAAGTCAGTGACTAGTCTTTCGCTTCTTACAGAAAGCAGAGAGAAAAGAGAGTCCGTTTCGTCCACCACCACCTTCCCACCCCCCACGCAAAAAAAAGTGGGCTGTTTACCTGTCACACAGCACTGCTGTGAAAAAAGTTGCCCAGTGTTTAACGTAGCCTTAAACTTGACTGCCATATTCCTGTTGTTAAGGAGCGTGGTTAAGCGTGAGGCAGATGCGGGCCATTGTTGTCTGGCTTATCTGGCGTTGACAATAGACTGTTTGTCCAAGACTGCCTTTCTTTGGCTGCCTTTGCCAGCACAGGGAGATGATAATCATACAGCTTAGGGTGTGTGCCGCTTCCTCAAACAACCTTCCCTGCATGCCGCCTTGAAACTCGGCTGTTTTTTTCTTTCTTTTTTGGGGGGCACAGACTGCAAGCAAAGTGGGAAGAAAATACTAGGATATTTTTTAGGAGTGGCCCTTGTAAGGGGAGTGTCTGTCACTGTTCAGAGGCAAAGACTAGTTACTCCATGCTCCCCCACAAGCCCCAGGTCTGTCTTTTTGGCAGCAGCCTGTTTTACTTATCACACAGCGGGTGAATGTTGATACTTACTTTATGTGACTGTCAGCCTTGACGTAGCCTGAGTGACTGGATCACTCAGGTTATACCAAGGCTGTCTGTCAAAAAAAGACGATTGATTCATTACCAACCGTATTCGACATATTGCAAAAACCAAAACAAGCCAGCTTACAACGAGGCTTCTTTCCGTTAGTATTACACGCCTTTATGTATTTCCGGTAAACGTTTCTAGAAAAATATACGTGTCAGAGAGAAAAGGAAGCCATTGTTACACACACACACGCGCACACACACACACACACACACATACACACACACACGCACGCACGCACGCACGCACACACACACACACACAAACACACACACACACACACATACACACACGTACACACGCACGCACGCACGCACGCATGCACACACACTTTAATAAATATAGCGGAACACTGCAAGCCTAGAGAAAAAAATATACTTTTGGTAAGGTGGACAGCAAATCTACAAAGAAGAATTCCCCTTCTTTCCAGTGTTTGTGGAGGAGGGGGGAGGGCCAAAGTCAGATCATTAGCTCTGGATTTCCTCCTGCTGCTGTAGTGTTCAAGCAGAGACCCGAGTTTGAACCCATGGCGTCAGGATTTGGGGCAGCTGAAAGTGAATTCGCCTTTTTAAGTACGATAACTTCACCACTATGTGTTGCAGCCACCTCTTCTTGGTGAGGAAGTCAAAACCTAATGAAGTTAATTAATGTTTCTCCTTGACCTAATCCAGCAAGAACATTTTCAATGAACTGCCTCTGCTATTATTCTTATACCACTGGTCCTCTTTCTGCAAGAAATGGTCATGTCTCTTCAGGAGATGACTGGCGGATGAACTTACAAACCCTCTTCCCGTGACTTCTGCAGCAAGAACCTTCGCTAGGAAACCAGTTTTCTGCACTTAAGCTCCTTGCAAACTTGGCGTGCTTTATTACTTATGTAGATATGGGAGTCCTTCGCTCTGGTTTTATATGGCACAGTGAATGACACATGGCAAATTATTTTGAAATGTCCAGATGTGCATAGTTTATGTGTCCAAGGACGAGTATGTACATTATGCATGCAAAATCAGGGTTACAATCATCTGTTTTGAGAACTGGGAGTAGATTATCATTAAAATTGATGCTTTTATGTCACTATTAAAACTAACTTCGGAGAGACTGTTCTATTCATGAAGGTCTACTGTGCATTCCCTGTCATTTGTTTAAGCTAGCAGACCCTGTTTTTGTGCTATGGATGAGATAGCTGTTCTAGGCCAACCCTTACTGTCCTCTGTCCTACAGAATGTTGCTATGGCTTCCAGTGCTTCCAATTTGAGAACCTAACTATACTTTCATATATACCTGTCTTGGCTTATTCTACTACTACGTGTATGCCTTGGAAGACGGACTTGCAACTCTTTTGATTTTCCACATTTCACCAGTATTGCAGTGGAAAGCGCGAAGTCATAATACAGATGTACTGGTAAAGATGGCCCGAAGAGGGGCCATATAGTACACATATTTTTGGCTAAGATTTTTTGTAAGGCAGTTTCCCATGTTCTGCATTAACATCCCACTAACCTTTGCTGATCTGCTTTTTAGAGTATCATAGTGTCTTGTTTCCCAAGACACAGGAAAACTTTTGTTAACACCAGTGATTTTGTCTCTGGTAGCATGTGAATTAGGCAGCCAGTATGATCTCTGCATTAAGAACACACCTCGTGACCCTGAGTGGTCTGGGGAGAACAAATGTGACTTGAAGAGGAATGAGCTGAAGGAGGCCTAGGGCTGGGAAGGGGGCTAGTTATACAAGTCAAACAGGCCATCTCTTTGAGTCTTAGGTAGTCACACGGGGGGACTCTTCACTACAAGCCATGTGTTTTCTTTCGTCCTAGCTTGTTGCCTTCAGCACAAAGTGTTAAGGTTTCAAAGTTTCTGAAAGCTGTTTGAGGGACTAGCACTTTGAAAGCTGTATGATTGTCATCTTGGAGTGCTGACAAAAACGGCCGAAGAGGAGCAGCCTTTGACAAACTCTCTACCATGGCTTACTGGGAAACCAGACACTAGTGACTCGTATCCGTTTGAGGCTGAAATGCTAAGCAAATAGCTATGGAGAACAATATAGGTGAGGACTACGATACGCTGCAGTCAAGCCGCCACATTTATGGGTTTAAAAGATTGTTGCGATTCCTTGATGAGCACTCAAATGAATTGTAAACATGGATGCCTTAATTGTATTGTATCAAAGAATAGCTCTATATACAAACTTGGATTCTGTGACGTAAATAGCGTACTGCTTGCTACATTCTAATCATCATTGCAGTGTCATCATAATTATCTGCCTGCTCTTTGAATGAGTGCTTTTGCTCCTTCTGTGTGAACAACAAAATAATCTTTAGTAATTATATCCCTCTTTACCTACGTGCACAAGTGTGCGTGCATGTAGCCTATGTATTTGTGTTGGTGTGGTGTGTGTTTGTAGATACACAATGTGAACTTTATGTATTTTATATGTTAAAGTATACATACTTGTACTTGGATACATAGCGGCGCATCTGAACATTTCAAAATGCTCTGCTACGTGTCATTCATCTCGTCTGTTGTAAGAACAGCTTTTTTTTTTTTAAACGCGCACGCAAAAATTCAACGCATCTTGGGAACTGCAGCAGCTAAAAACAGAATGCCGACTAAATCTGTTGCGCAGAAGACCAGCTACTGTCTCAAACAGCAGCAGCCACAATAGTTTGGCTAAAGCCAAGTCTGCACAAAAGAGCTCGGCATACATCGTAAATCTTCATGTCATCACGGAAAAGCCACGATCAAACGCGGCCCCACTTTGAACAGGGCTGAATCGGTGGCGGTTTCCGCCCAGG
>CM060316.1:47237013-47304513 GCA_030674155.1 Stramonita haemastoma | reverse complement strand
AATTGACGTGGAATACTACCTATGTAATCCAAGGAGATGTTCACACACGAAGTCGCGCGCACATACGATCTCTCTGTCTCTGTCTCTGTCTCTGTCTCTCTCTGTCTGTCTGTTGTCTGTCTGTCTGTCTGTCTGTCTGTCTGTCTGTCTCTGTCTCTGTCTCTGTCTCTCTCTCTCTCTCTCTCTCTCTCTCTCTCTCTCCTCTCTCTCTCTCTCTCTCCCACATTCATCCATCCATCTCTTACCTGGTCAGGCAGGTACATGCTCAGGCCGGCCTCCACCAAGAGCTGCAGACACTGCACCTGCCCTGTGCGGGCGGCATAGTGGGCGGGGGTCCAGCCTTTCTCGTCCCCCTCCCACAGCATGTGGTCCCCCCCAGGGTAGTCCAGCAGGTAGCGCACCACAGAGGCCTGGCCGTTGGCTGAGGAATGGAGGAGGGGGTGAGCGGAATGAAAACATAGACGTAGATACAGGCTACAGGTAAATGTGCTTATTCCATTATCGTCGATATAAAAAAAAAAATTTTTAAAAGATAAAAGGTAAAGGTAAAGGTGTCCCATAACCTGTGTGGTCGTAGGGGAGCAAGGTGTCAGATACATCAGCTTCCTTAGGGGCCAGCATATTGAGGACGGCGCCCATCTCCTCTCTCTCTCATTGCTTTACCTTCCCCGACCCTAAAGAGGGCAGATACTCATTTACCTCTGGGGGAACTGGGGGTACTCCACTGTAGCCAAAGAGCGCAAACGGTCATCCATCCAAATGGCAACCACGCTCGAGGCTGCTTAACTTTAGCTGGGGGCCGGGAAAGGGAGCGCTCTGACCACTGAGCTATCCCGCCCCCGATACAGACTATACTATAGAAAAAACTTGATCAAATTACTGTTATTTTGTTGTTGTTTTTTGTTGTTAGACGCTTAGACAGCAACAGACGCTGTCTGTCATAAAAAGAAAAATTGCGTTGTGCTGCCGTTAAGCGCCTGACAAGCCAGGTCCAGCACATCCGATTTCGGTGTGATTTTGTTTTTGGTTCCAGTCTGCGATGAGTGCAATGACTGAATAAATACAATGACTGGCTGGCAATGCTAGCCGATGTATATTTTTCTGGATGGTGGGCTTGAATCTCTCTCTCTCTCTCTCTCTCTCTCTCTCTCTCTCTCTCTCTCTCTCTCTCTCTCTCTCTCTCTCTCTCTCTCTCTCTCACACACACACACACACACACAACACACACACACACACAAATTCACACACACACACACACACAGCAACACCCCCCCTACACACACACCAACACCCCCGACCCCCCCCACCCCCACCCCCACCCCAACACCCCAACCCCCCCACACCACGCACACACACACACACAAAACCTCACCCGCTGCCAGATGCAAAGCAGTAGCCCCATCCTCAGCCGCGGTCTTCAGGACGTCTTCTCCCTCCCTGTCCACGATGTACTGCACGATGTGCAGGTGGCCCGCCTCACAGGCTCCCAGCAGGGGACACACGCCTTCCCACGTAGACTGCCTCAGGGAGCCCTTGGCGGACTCCACCAGATACTTCAGGGTCTCCAGGTGACCGCCCTGGGCAGCGTAGAAGACCGGTGTGGCTCCTGGGGAATGAGAAATGTCAGTGTTAGTGGGTTTTTTCTGCAGTGTCATTCGTGTAGTTATTGCGTCGGCAAGTTTGTCGTTTCATTAATATCGTTTATTAGATTTGCTAGAAATGTATATCGTTATTTATTGATCTGCTTATTTATTTATTTATATATTCATATATTCATTCTTTTACATCAAGGTTAATAGAATAAGCACCCATATGCTTTTCTACATCCAGTCCCCGTGTGTATGCGGTTTTGTAAATCTTATCATCTGTTTCCACCGGTACACTATGGCCAACGTTTACGACAGGCGGAAAAGGATTTAACGTGTGCGCAAGATGTTCTGTGTGCGTTCGCACACGGAGCCTCGGTTTATAGTGTCATCCAAAGTTATGAAGTCATTAGTGATCTTTCGTTTAGCAACTCATTTTCCCTTGCTGAAAATGTCAACACAATTAATCGATATAGGCTTAACTCCACATTGGATTGTTGTAAATCTCGGCTTGTTGGAAGAACAATTTTGCTATTTCCAAAACGGCAAAATAATGCATACCTAAATGATAAATTATCTATGTTCCTCCTCTGGTAAGTCTGTAAACATCGGTTACTAGGTATCTAAGTAGAAGCAGAATCGGTGAACTGGCATCTTTTACCATATTCGTATTCCAGACATACTCAGCATCACATCTTGCTAATCTTCGGAGCTCTAAACTGCCCTCTTTAAACGATTGCTTAATCTTCGTGTCTAGTATGGTACCGCATTTCGTGTTCTCTTTCATATTCTATGTAAAGTATTGCTATCACAAAGCATCAGTCCTAACTGTTATTCCTATGTTTGTTTTGTTATTTAATATGTCCCCCCAAAAAAAAAAAACCACAAAAAAACCTTAGCAAGATCAATGATTTGAGCTTGCAAGTATATCTCCCGTTCGTGCATATTTGTGGTCCTACACGCACGTATATAATCACACAAAAATGCAAATCCCCGATTCTAAATGTGTTATTGGCACCATGAAGATGTTAAAACGTTAAAGTAAAAGTATAGTATTCAGCCTGACCCACATACCTGAGGCATCCCTCATGAAGGCCGATTGGCCGCACACCTGCACGAAAGCTTCAGTGCACACCTGGTCACCTGTAACATAACAGACAAAGGGAGTCAGCGAATAGTCTGCAGTATGATTATGGTGGATTGTACTGAACGATTAGTGCAGAGAACAGAAAAACCAGACCTGCTCACCTGTCACAGACAAGACAAAGCGGATGAATAGTTTGCTGTATATGATGGATCATGCTGATTGTTTAATACAAACAAGAGAAAAACTAAAGCAACTTGGTAATCAGTTTCAATATTTTCCTCTTAACAGAAGCGATTCTTAAAGGTTTTTAATGTAAAGTAAAGGTAACGGTGTTCAAATAGCCTATGGCAGTTGGGGAGCAAGGTATCAGAGACCTCAGCTTCTCGAGGGGCCATCATATTGAGGGCGGCGCCCATCTCCTGTCACTCGCCGCTTTACTTTTCCTGTCCCTAAAGAGGGCAGGTGCCTAATTACAGCTGGGTAAACTAGGTGACTGTACATAAACCATGGCGAACAAATGGTCACCCATCTAAAGGTAACCACGCACAACTCTGCTTAACATTAGTTTGGGGAGAGTGATTGCTCTGAGGGAATGGAGAAAATACATAAAATATGACATGATTGAAAAGATATGAAAATATAAATTGCAGTGAATAACATATTTATGTTGCACTGTACTTTTCAGATCAATTCAGCGCATAAAAGGGGAAAAACTGTTCAGATTGTGATCATGTTAGAGAGAGAGAGAGAGAGAGAGAGAGAGAGAGAGGAGAGAGAGAGAGAGAGAGAGAGAGAGAGAGAGGAGAGAGAGAGGAGAGAGAGAGAGAGAGGAGAGAGAGAGAGAGAGAGAGAGAGAGAGAGAGAGAGAGAGAGAGAGAGAAACACGGTAAATTAGCCAAAGACAATGAATTACATTTGATACTATTTTCTCTTTCGCAACTCCATTTTTACCGCCACCATTCATACCTGTCACCCCCCTCACCATTGATCTTGGTCATTTCATTATCATCACCGTCACACTACAACTACCACCACCACCACCACCACAAACCAAGAGAAGAACAAACTACCTTAATGCACATCCCCTTGCTGTGTTGATGTTTGCTTAGGTTGCGTGTACATCATGTGTAATTAAAGCAAAAACAAACAATACGGGTTTGTTTTTTTTTGCTACATGCCACATCTTCTGTTATGTCCCCGTCCTGCTGTTTCCACGCCACTCATTTCAATCTCCCTGCCACAGCTATACCCAGATTCGTTATGTCTCATCCTCAGAGCCGGAAGTCCACACGGAGCTCATCAATATGAGGCCGCTGTGGGAACACCAGCCAGAGGGGCCCTGCACTGCTGCTGGGTCACTTTGGTTTGTGGTGTTCAGTGGTGCCTGTTCTGAGCTAACATACCACAACACAGAATGAATACTCACCATAAAATAACACCAAATGAATACTCACCACAAAATAAACACAAAAATACTCACCACAAAAATAACACCAAATGAATACTCACCACAAAAATAACACAAAAATGAATACTCACCACAAAAATAACACAAAAAACGAATACTCACCACAAGCAGCCGCCAGGTGAACGGCCAGCAGTCCCCCATCAGACCTCACCAGGCACAGGTCCCTGCCGAACACCCCCGCCAGCCACGACACCACGCCCTCGCGAGCCTCCAAGGTGGCCACGTGCAGACACGTCATCCCGTTGTTGTCGCGTTCCGCCACAGCCTCCAGTTTCGCCGCCAGGGTTTGCGATACGGCGAGAATGGCCTGCAGGCAGGGAAGATGGCCGTGCCGCGCGGCGAGGTGCGTGCAGGTTTCGCCGCGAACGTTCCTGGCCAAGAGAGGGATGCTGACGTGTTGCTGCAGCCACCTGTATAGACATGAGGAGGCTTGAGTCATCCTGAGAAAATCGGGCTTTTTCCATCTGATATGAGTGAAAGGGGTATAGTTGGTCTCCAAGGACAAGGTTGTTGTAAGGAATCTGGTTTTGGTTTTATCTCATTTTATGTGATCGATGTGGGTTTTCCCACGACGCGGTGGCTGTCCTGGGGTGACCCTTATGGTAGACCAGAGCATCGATACAAGCAAGGACAGTCCAGTTGGTTTTATACCCCGTTTTAACTGTATTATAGTTGCACACTTTTAATACAAGTTTTAAAATGTGACGTGGTGACAGCCCCGATATGGCCTGTGCGGTCAGCGGGGCTCTAAGCAATATCATTAGATTGGATTGGTGAGTCAAGAGAGGACGGATGCTGCAGCCATCTGTATGGACAGGAGGAGGTGCGAGTCAAGAGAGGGATGGTGCAGCCATCTGTATGGACATGAGGAGGTGTGAGTCAAGAGAGGGATGGTGCAGCCATCTGTATGGACATGAGGAGGTGTGAGTCAAGAGAGGAGGGATGCTGCAGCCATCTGTTTGGACATGAGGAGGTGGGAGTCAAGAGATAGTTGGTTGTTAGCTTAGTCCACTGCTGCATTTATCATTGTCCTTGGTTTTGGCTTAGGACAAAAAAATGTGTCTGTTACAAAGGGAGGAAACTGCACACACTGTATAGAGTCGCACGAAGATAAAAACAATCATGGCTACCTGGTTTTCTTCAACCTGGGTTTCTTTATTGTCGAAATAAATTTATGGGGTTTTTTGACGACACAACTATGATGACAATTTTTTTAATTGTTAGCACCAGGTACCGCGTCAAACATACAATGTTTATCCATTCAACACACACACACACACACACACACACACACACACACACACACACACAAAACACACACCACACACACACACACAAGATATATATTATATAATATATCTGTTTATATATATTTATATAGATATTCCTGTAACTCTCTCTCTCTCTCTCTCTCTCTCTCTCTCTCTCTCTCTCTCTCTCTCTCTCTCTCTCTATATATATATATATATATATATATATATATATATATATATATATATATATATATATATATACATACATACATATATGCGCACGCGAGCGCGCGTGTGTGTATGTGTGTGTTTGTATGCAATACCAACATGGAACCTAACATTATGGTCAGTCACCTAAACACACTGCCCAAAGTCTATGCGGTAACTACTGAAATATTCCTGTTTTCAACGGTGGTTTGCGTTTGTCATAATGAATGTGTGAAAGCATAGTAATTATCAATACTTTGATGTCATTATTATTTTGTATTTTGTACCACTTTATGTCACGGCAGATTTCTCTGCTTGAAATTCGGGCTGCTCTCCCGGGGAGAGCACATCGCCACATGTGCAGCGCCTACCCATTTTTTTTCTTTTTCCTGCATGCAAGTGTATTTGTTTCCCTATCAGAGTGGCTTTTTTCTACAGAATTTTGCCAGGGACAACCCCCTTGTTGCTGTGGGTTCTTTTACGTGCGCTAAATAGTGATGTGTAACACACGGGACTTCGGTTTATCGTCTCATCCGAAAGACTAGCACCCAGACCACCACTCATGGTCTAATGGATAGGGAATTATTCATTAGTATTATTCAGTGATGTACCCAGAATTCACACAGTGCTCCTTTAAAGTACACTATAATAAATGATCATCATATCTTCAAAGTATAGTGCTCCATTAAAGTACACTAGAATAAATGATCATTATATTTTCATATTACAGCTTCAGCTGTATAAATTGGGTGATGGGAGAAAACTCCTTTCGAAAGAAAAGGAAAGCAAGTTGTTCCCCTTTTCCTCTTCCTGGTTTAATCATAATGTCATTGTTTGGATACTAGCTTATAGTTATCTACATCACGCGTCTAGCAAACATTTCAAACAACAGAACTATACTACCGCCACCAGCACCTACACTTTGTCTAGATAATTATAAGGATACTTATTTCAACGAGAACAAAACAGCACAAATGAAACAGCAATCAAAAACATTATTTAAAAAAGCAAAGAAAACGGGGGAAAGGATTTGTAAGGACAAAGTATCAACAACATCAGGCAAAACATGCCGAGAGAGAGAGAGAGAGAGACAAGGCAAGGCAAGGCAAAGTCTTTTATTCGAGGATAATAGATAAGCACTCATGTGCTTTTTACATCCAGTCCCCGCCCTTTTCAGGGATACATCAAGTTAAAAATATACTAAACAATAAGAGAGAGAGAGAGAGAGAGAAGAGAGGAGAGAGAGAGGGAGAGAGAGAGAGAGAGAGAGAGAGAGAGAGAGAGAAGAGAGAGAGAGAGAGAGAGAGAGAGAGAGAGAGAGAGAGAGAGAGAGAGAGAGAGAGAGAGAGAGAGAGAGAGAGGAGAGAGAGAGAGAGAGAGAGAGAGAGAGAGCATTGTACTCGTGGAGGAAGGTGGAAGATTCATATCCTCAAAATGTCAAACAAGACAATTTAATTTATTAATAAACTTAAAAATAAATTGTAGAAAAAGTAACCAGAGGGGGCAAACAATCATAAGTGCAGCTGCACTCTGTGGTCTCTAAAGCTAATGAATCAACGGATTTAGGGTTTGTATGGTTATACGAAGACAAGTCAAATTGGGGGCAAATAACGGCAAAAGATCGTATAAAAATGTCTCTCACAAGAGATTACAATGCATGAAACTTGGACTCCTTGTGCCACAACTGTTTGTTTGTTTTTCTATCTTTTAATTCTACATGGAACTTAGTGCTCCGGCATCAGTCACTGGGAAGAGTGCTCGAGCAGAGTGTAGATGTGTGCAGGAGTGAGTAATTAAAAGAAAGACTCTCTCTCTCTCTCTCTCTCTCTCTCTCTCTCTCTCTCTCTCTCTCTCTCTCTCTCTCTCTCTCTCTCTCTCTCTCTCTCTGTGAGAGTGTGTGTCAAAGTCAAAGTCAAACATTTGTTTTTAGATAGCACATAAAATAAGCAGTGTGCAATTTGTGCTTGTGTGTGTGTGCATGCGCGTGCGCTTGCACCCACCTCCGCCTTTAATACATACCCCCTCCCTCTACACCTTACGCTCCGCGCCCATGCACGCACGCACAGGTGTATCCGTTTTGCCGTCACGTCATAGGGAGCCTATTAGCCCTACTCAAACGGCGATTTCCAGCAGCCTGTTTAGCCTGAGGTGACGATCCGTTTGCAGTGTGTCTGGCAATCCGCTGATCTGTTGACCGCTCACACAGCACACACCATTGTTTCCCCCTAGCTCACCCCAGCCAGCTAGGCCTAGCTCGCTTCCTATTGACCGCCTCCCTCCAATTGACGTGGCGGCATGTCTGGCCTTGACCATGTTATTGGGGGGAAAACAAAGAACTGGGAGGAGGGGGGCAGGGTGGGAGGGTAAGAGAGAGAGAGAGAGAGAGAGAGGAGAGAGAGAGAGAGAGAGAGAGAGAGAGAGAGAGAGAGGAGAGAGAGAGCTTAAGATTTTATTACAAGGCCACCAGTCTGCATTCAATGGGAGTGCAAATTATGAAAGAAAATGCTAATAAAACAAGCCATGTAGGTCAAATACAGATTTTTTCTGACAAAATCTGATACAGTGTAAGACTAACTTTGCATTTAGTAATTTTCCCCAGAACATTGTCGTCACCTTGATTTTGTAACTTCTGGGAGCAGTGTTTAAATTCCCTTAGGTTAGTTTGTTTTGTTGTTGTTGATTGTTGTTGTTTCTTTTTTTATTTGGCAAACTATTTCTAATAACAATTTTTTACTCTCTTAAATATGGTTTCATTTGAGACCATCCACAGCTTCAGACATGCAGGGACTGTGGTATAGGATGAAGGATCAAACCTCAAAATTCTCCCCAGGACAGCCCAGATAACATCTGCAATGATCAACCTAAAATTCCTCTGGAACGACAAGAACATCTTCATCGACCTCAAGAGCAGACTTATGCGTTTCCTGATGATGTCCCCTTTTGTGTATGCATGTCATGCTTATTTAATGGGGACCATAACAGCAGACAATGAAAGAAGGATACTGGCAACGGAGATGAGATGCTATCGCAAACTTCTCGGTATCTCATACAGAGATCACATAACTAACGAGGTAGTGAAAACCAGAACTGCAAACGCCATCAGACCATTCAGGGCTCCTGACTTCAGCAAAACAACCCAAAACAAAACAAAAAAACTGCCGACTAAAATGGTACAGGCATGTCACACGAACATCTGCATTTGCCAAAACTGTCCTACAGGGAACAGGACAAGGGGAAGATGATAACAAAAATGATGATGATGATGATGATGATGATGATGATGATGATGATGATGATGATGATGATGATGATGATGATAAAAATCATCATCTTCATCATGATAATAAAGGGTGCTGCTGCTCTTTTTGGCGACACAGTTTCTCCAGGAAGGGCAGCCCTTGACTTCCACGAAGAGAAATCTGCAATGACCGAAAGTAGTACACAATCCTGCAGATACTTCCCGCAATATCAGACCACATAATTATCTTGCACAGATCCGCAGAAGAAAAAAAGGAGGAGAAGAAGGAAAGAGGAGGGGGTGAAAGAATATAATCTCGGAGAAAAATGCTACTCCCTCCACTGGCACTGCTACAGTCATGAAGCTTGTTTCTTCAGAACTGTTTTTTCTGTTGCCACTTCTTCACTTTTACTTGGTTACGGAATTATTTCTAGTCCTTTGTTTCTGTTTGATGCCTATGCATGTTAACTCAGCACGGGATGTAATTGTTCATTTTGCAAAATTGTCCATTCTAGAACAATTAATTAGTTTTTAAGCTTATGGGAAAAAAAACAACTACATACCGTTTTGTCTAAAAGTATGCAACCCCGCACGTATCTAAAGAATGTTGGAGAGAGATCATGAATGTATGATTGATCTTCATGTTTCTAGGGTTACAGATAAGCATTCACCTACTTTTTTCATCCGGCCTTAGTCCTAATTAGGGACTATTAAAACAACAACAAAAACATCAAAGAGAGACTGTTAGAAAAAAGAATACGCTCTTATGATATTCTGGTTGCCGACAACAAACTGCCAAAGTGTTGTGATAAATGGAACAAAACAATACCAATGGATCTTAACTGGATAAATATTTTTGACAAGGTACATAAGATAAAAAAAAAATTTTAATGGAATGGTTCCAGATATGACTGATCCACAAAATTCTAGCTACAAAGAATATTCTTGAAAAAAAATGAAAATTTTTGAAAACAATAAATGCACATTCTGTACTTCTGAGAAAGAAACAGCTGACCGTGTATTCTATGCTTGCAGCAAAACTTCTTATTTGTGAACAGAATTGCAAAACTTTCATGAAAATTGTGCCAATACACATGGTCTAGTGCTGTCAAAAGAACAGATTCTATTAATTTTGATTGATTCTCGATCAAAAGGAGATGAAATACTAGACGAAATACTAATCACTGCAAATTTTCTTTATGTACAAATGTAGAGTACAAAAAGCAGCACCAATGTTTTCGGTTTTTAGAAAGTATATGACAAAACAATATCAAATTAAAGAATATATTGCCAAAACAAACATGATTTATAGTGTCTTTGCAGCTAAATAGCAACATTACAAACAATAAGTTGATGATGGGTAGATAGTTTTTGAAGAAACCGGCTTTTTTTGGCGTTGTTTTTTTATGTAATACGTAGCATGGCTACATTGCTTCTTTTGTAAAACAACTGAATATTCACTTGGGGTATTCTCGAATGTAATCTGTGTACTCTCTTTTATTTTCATGGATTTTCTTCTTTTTTCGGCTGTTTGTTTGGTTATGTATATCCATACTCTGAATATATTGCAAACTGTTACGCATATTTGTTTATTAATGTATGTATTTTTCTCTATGTCCTGCAAACAAATCAGTAAAAATCCTTTTTTTCTAGAACGCAGTATACACTTGGCTTATTTACAATGTTCAAATCATTTAGAATACAATATACATTTGATTCATTTGGAATGTTTGAATCATTCAGTAGCATACGATTCATTCATATGGAAAGTTTTAATAGTTTGGAATGTAGTATATATTTGGCTTATTGCAAATGTTTGTATCATTTGAATTGTATTCTATATTTGGATTATTAAAAAACAAAAACCCAAAAACAACAAAGACAGAGACAGAGACACACAGACAGACTGACAAACAGACAGACAGACAGACAGACATGTATATAGACAGATACAAAGAAGCAGGGAGATAACAGAAGCATGAACACTGACCACTCCATCTACGCACTAACCTCAGACATTTCAGCTGACCAGACCGAGCAGCCACGTGGAGCGGCGTGTTGCCCATCCTGTCTACCAAGGTCACCCGACCTGACATCTGCATGGCCTTGACCATCTTCAGCCGACCTTGACTCACCGCCCGGTGAAAGGCCAAGGTCAGGAAGTCCCGACACAGCTCCTTGCTCCTTCCCTTGGAGTTCTTGGCTGGAGCTAGAGCCCCGTTCATCTTGAAGGACAAGTTGCCCACGGACTGGCGCTTGAAGGGCCTGCTAGGGTTGGTGTCCTCGCGGATGGTGCTGCTGAACAGCTTCTGGGCAGCTTTCTTGGCCAGTCTCTTCCGCTCCTCTGAGCTCCTTCTCCGGTCAGTCAGCCGGTTGGCAAGACTTTCGCTGTGTTTATTCGTGGCCATCTCCTGTAGCGTTGAAACTATAGAAGTACGTCGACTAGAGGAGGTTTTGGATTGTTTACTGGGGAGTTCTTGATTCGAGCGCTCTTTGGGTTTTGCATTCTTCTTGCTTGGCTTCAGGATAGGTAGGGAGGAAGATCTGACCAAGGGAGTTGTTTCAAGGTTGTCGTTAGTTTTCAGAGGTGGTAGAGGTGGTGGGGGAGGAGGAGGTGGTTGGATTTTGGTGCTAGAGGGCTTTTTGGATGTGGGCGAAGACTTTGTGGAGGCTGGTGATGGTTGGCGGCTGGTGGTGTTGGTGATGGTGATGGTGATGGTGATGGGGATGGTGACCCTTTGGCATCGTTGGCCATGTCGGCAGCGGATCGTGTTGAGGATTTCCTCTGAGTGGGTGCGCTGGTCTTGCTTGACATGTTTCCTCTTTCTTGGGAGAAAGACTAAAGAAACAAGAAGGTGTTTTTTTTATTTGTGCGTTAGTTACTTTGTTTGGGTTGTTTGTTTGCTGATGACTTATTAATGTTTCATGCAGTAATTTTTGATACACTGAAATTCTACTTTGACTTTGCGACCCTCCACCACGAAATTAGTCGATTTGTACATGAGTCAGGTAATTTAATTTTCTCCATGCGCTAGGAGCCATTTCAGGCAAGTGGGGATCAGTTTGTCAGTTTTGAGATATTGATTGATCAGAAAACTGTATGATTTTTCTACCTTCAGCTGAAGTAATAAGGCGTTATTTCATCTCCTGTTGCTTCAAGAACGTCATTAAAAACACGCAACCTCTCAAATCGACAATGTATCACGATGCAAAATTCGTAAATTTGTCATTCAGTCACTTCCTAAAGTCTAGCATTTCCATTCGTTATAGCTGTTCATAGAATTTCCCAATTTTCAATCCGCTTTCAGTATTGAATAGATTTGATGTTTTATTGCAAATTAACAATATGTTGATAACTAAAAACTGGACCTTTAGTGCAATGTGACTTGTCGTATGGTTAGGGTCACAATCACACAATAGTAAACACGGATCAACCAAACTGCGGATTTGAAAATAAAAACAGGAATGGGATAAGAGGAACAAAATTGTCTAAAGTTGGGGCATAGTTGCCTATATGGCGAGGTACTTGAAAACAGTCATACGCGCAAATTTCTTATCCAGTGCTGCAGGTTTTTAAATTTACAGTTATTCCCGAGTGTGTTGAATGAGACAGAGTGCATTATTCTGGGTAACATTATACACCCATAGTATCAAGGTGGGGAATGCCCGGCAAAAACAAAGTTTTCGACAGGTTGAAATAGTTTGTATGGTATACCACTTAAAGTCACGACAGATTTCTCTGCATAAATTCAGACGGCTCTTTCCCAGGAGAGCGCGTCACCGCAACAGCAGAGCCACCCATTTTTTCTATCTGCATATGTATTTGGTTTCTTATAAGAGTGTTTTTTTCTAAAGAATTTCGCCAGGGACAGTTCTCTTGTTGCCCTGGATCCGTTTACGTTCGCTAAATAGATATTGCACACGGGACCTCGGTTTACCGTCTCAACCGAAAGACTAGCAGCACCCAGATCAAACACTCACGGTCTAGTGGATGGGGGAAAAGTGGGGGGCACAAACAGGGATCGAATCACCACACACTCAGTGCAGTCCACAGATCTATTTTAACATCCCCAAAAGGAAAAAAACCGAAAGAAAGACCAGAAAGGAAAAGAGAAAAAAAAAGAGAACAGACTTTAAAATGCTCATTATGCACTGAAATACCTCAGTTTCATACGTAAAAAAGAGAGAACTATGTAAAAAAAAAAATCTCAAAAAGATAGAAACGGACTGCCTTTTAAGTTCCTGGGCTAGAGCTCCGAGGTTAACCAATGGTGGGACTTTGCTTAAGCCATACTTTTTGCCCACCAACAAGGCAGCAGCATTTCAACTTCGGGGATGACGTCTGAATACGCCGCCCGTTCAATTGTGGTTTGGTGTTTTTTTATCGTTTCTTACTTGTACGAATGGCCTACTCTTCCGAAAGACAGAACAGATTTTAACATGTGCGCAAGATGTTATGTGTGTGGTTGCACACAGGACCGGACCTCAGTTTATGTCTCACCCAAAGGACTTTCGGGGGACAAGAGTCAGTACTTGTGTTAACGCCAAGTGAAAATCCCCTTAAACTGGTATCTTGGTAGTGAATCGAACCCAGGCTCAATCCAGGGCCGTCAATTCATGAGCGCAAAACTGTCTGTCCCCTAAGCTAACTCTCCTACCCCCTCCCCACTAAAAAAAAAACAAAAACAGATCTTTTACAGCCCTCACTATAGCAGATGTAGCAGCAGCAGTATCAACAATATCAATAACAATTTGTATGCAAATAAAACCTAATCTGCCGTAAGTTAGATGCAAGCAAAGTACTATAAAGACGAATGTTTTGATTAAGCCAATGCTTCAGCAACAGGTAATAAAAATTAATGAGATTCTGGAGAATGTCGACTGCTCAATAAGTACTTGACAAACAAAATGTCGAAACAACAGCATAGAAACCTAGTCGGTGCTATCAGACAATATTTTTTCGTTCTTCGGCTAGTCCCCAGGTTCACCAATGGTGAGGTTTTGCGAAAGTAACGGTTTTTACCCTACCATTAAGGTTGCTTCGTTCCGACTTCGGGGATCGTGTCAAAATATGACACCTACGGAACATGACATCTTTGAAACTGTTTACCCACCATTAAGGTAGCCGCATTCCGACTTTTGGAATGGTGTATTAACACAACACCTGTGGAACATGTTTCTAACTTGTGTGCAAGATACTCTACCGGGCGCCTGGCTGATGTTTCAAACATGGGCTGTTAGATTATGTGGGCAACGCCCCAATTACTAGCTACCCTTTCCCCATTAAAAAAAGATACAAAAGAATAAAATCAATGAAAACACTGATGAATAGTCATTCCATAATCAAATGGGATGAAAAGAAAACGTTTTTTAAAGTTTGATGGCTCAGAGGGTTATGATGAAAATCCAGAAATCATGGGTCTGTGGTTTGAATCTTGTTTTGAAGTGACATCGAAAAATCTCTTTCGTTGTACTTAACTGTGAGTGATCACCGGGGTGCTAGTCTCTATGACAAGACAGAGCACGCAAAGGAACTTTTTACCTTCTTCTGCCTTACAAGCGTGTTGTCTCCTGGTGAAATTCCTTTCTCTCATGATGAACTTGTATAGTAAACACTTACGGTCATAACTAGGTAAACAGATACATACACAAACACGTAGAACAAAAATCAGCGACGTTGCTTTTGTGCAAGTACAACAACAAACAACTTATCAATCAAAAATGCATAACAATTTTTTTAACAATTCTCTCACCCTATGAAATCTGAGAGGCGAAAAACAGACTCCTACAGAGGTTTCAGTGACTATTTTCAATGGCTTTTGACTCCACTTCAGGAGCTAATTATTTTCAGCCACTTTTTTTTTGTTCTTTGGCTAGAGCTCTGTGGTTTACTAATGGTGAAAGTTTTGTGTATATACGATCGTTTTTTCCCCTTGTTAAGGTAGACCTAGCGGTATTCCGACCTTGGAGATGATGTCTAAACACGAAATTAATGTGCATGCAGGTTTTTTTTTCTTTTTTGGTCGTCTTTACCTACCAGCACACAATGGTTGACTTTTCTGAAAGGTAGAACGTTTTCTAAAGTGTGCACAAAATGTTCTGCATACATTCTCACACAGGGATTTAATAGAAAGCCACTTTAAAGCGCAAAACAAAACAAAAATACGTGGCCGAGTTTGTACTTGAAGTTTGTCTGTCGTTGGCTTTTTGGTGATCTATTTGTTGCTACTTTTGTTAATGACAAGGGGATGGTATTTTTATTATTCACCCGAATTTATCAATTAAATTAGCTTGTGTGTTTGATTTATGCTTGTGAGAAAAACCTCCTAGGTTGAACTTTTTTGACACCATAGTATATGGAACTGACACCACAGTATATCTAACAAAACATTGAGTAATGGAGTACATGGATAAACGCCAAATACGAAAATATAATACTGCTTAGGACTTACATTTTATGGAACTATTGCACAGCAAAACTTTACTTAGCTCACGAAAAGTACCTCTCTTAGTTTCATTTCATTTGATTGTAATTTCTATCACATGAAATACTAGTGGCATAGAAAAAAAGAGTAAATGTTATTAGACTAACCTCAACAGTAAAATAATCAAACAAATGGCTTATTAATCAATTCAATTTTTACAAAATAAAAGGTGGATGCTGTGATGAAAATTCCCTACCAATATCAAAGCGAAGAATGGAATTGTAAATTAAATAAAGTACATAGATTCACTATCAAATCAAAAAATAAATAAATCAATGTTACAAAATAATTTAGATACAAGAATGAACACTATACATAAAAGAAACGAAGAAATTTAAGGCCCAACCAAGCCCATAATAACACATTAACTCAAAGCATCATCTAAGCTTTAGATTAGCAAGCCCTTGCTGTACATACCACATGAACTCAAGACCTCTACGCTCAACAAGCACTTGTTGCGCTGCGACCCCTCTCGGACCTCAATGACATCATGTTTTCCATGCCCCACAGTTTTAATCAAGCATGCTTCTCCACTGTCAACCTTCCCACCGCGCACCTGACAGACAGGGAGAGGGGTGGGATGGGGTAGGGGTTGGAATGGGGGATGGGATGGGGATGCAGGGAGGAGGAGAAGGAGGAGGAGGAGGAGGGAGAAGGAGTGGAGGAAGGTGAATTGAAGACGAGAGAGAGAGAGAGAGAGAGAGAGAGAGAGGAGAGAGAGAGAGAGAGAGAGAGAGGAGAGAGAGAGAGAGAGAGAGAGAGAGACTTGTGTGTGTGTGTGTGTGTGTGTGCAGGCAAAAGGAAGTAAACTAGACAAGGCCGTCCACCGAGGTAGGGGCTGAAAGAGAACAAGGAAACTATGGTAGATCACCAGCGTTAAAAGATTTTTAAAAGGCCATACAAAAAACATGTTGTATCTTTGCTTACATGAAGTTATAGATCTACTTTCTTGTGACCAAAAATACTTTTTAAAATTTCAACTTTCTGAATGATGGCCAAATAGATTTGTGGGTGGAGCTGATATGATACCATGGTCTGCATATTTTTTTCTTTTGAAAATAACGGTGTTTCGTATTTTGTATGAAGGTTAGAAAACAGGATTTCTAAATACACGTTACCACGAGTCCACAGTATCAAAATTTTAGTTTTACTTTCTCGTGCAAGTTACGTTATTTGCAGTCAATGAATTTGTACAAAATACTTGCCTTTTCAGGGTGGACACATCACCGAAGACCAGCCATCTATTTAGAATAACATTCTTATCACCAACATTTTTTGTTGTTGTATTAGACCTGATAATATATTTCTGGCAAAATATGCAAATAACAATTTAAGGCAAATTTTCTCTCCATAAGTCGGAATCTGTCAGCTGAGGCCAGTGGGTAGACCTCTTGCAGAGTTACAAGCACAGAAGTAGACCAGGCACAACATTAACACATTCCATCCAGTACGGCCACGAAAACACCAGGACAGGCAGACGAATGGAGTAAGATGTATATTCTGGGTGACCCCTGGGGTGTGGAGGAGAGGAACCGAAATATTAAAAAGAAAAAGAAAGTATAAAGCAGCAACAAAACGAGGCCTTTTCACACAATTTTTTTTTTTAAAACTAAAACAAACGGATACACATTCTCAGTTGGATGTATCTGCCAAAACAAGCAGCGAGGGCTTTTGTCTCTCTTGCAGATGACTAATGTGGAACTCGCTGCGACGAGAATAACATCATTATTTTTCTTTTTATCTGTGTTAACGGAAAAAGTCGCCAAATGTGATCCACTTCAATCAAATTTTACGAATTTTAATGTGTGGCTGCTCATGTTAACTTTTCGGAATATTTATAAATGTCTGTTTTTATTCTCTGTTCGTGACCGCTCGCGCGCGCAGTGTGTGTGTGTGTGTGTGTGTGTGTGTGTGTGTGTGTGTGTGTGTGTGTGTGTGTGTGTGTGTGTGTGTGTGTGTGTGTGTCTGTGTGTGTGTGTGTGTTTGCCTGTCTGTCTTTCTATCTATCGCTTGCATTCGTTGTTCATTTTTTCTACGCTTTTTCCTTTTTCTATCTTTCCCCCTTTGATTTGATTTCTCTTGTTCCTTTTCGTTCTTGCTCTTGTTGTTGTTTAAGGTTTTTGTTATTTACTTTTGGTTGTTTTTTTTTAAGTTGGCTGGTAACTGGTTTGTAGTGAGCGATTTTTTTTTACAACAAATAGTGTTGTAAGTTTATGGATGCAAAATCGATTTTAAATATAGTTTTTTTTTAACTATACTCTTTCAATGCTCGTTGAGTATAAATCAGATTTTTTTAAAAATTGAAAAGCACAAAACAAGTAAAGTATTATTCAATTTTTAGCATTGTTTCTGTATGTCTTCATTGTTTGTACTTTTTCTTGTAGGCTATATGCTTGCTTCTTTAGTGCGTGCTTTTTCCTTATTTTGTTCCTGTTGTAGGTTTCCTAGAATTTTGTTGAAAAAAATGTCTATTTTTACGTACTGTTTCTTTTTCAATTTTTTTTTTTTTAATTAGTATTCCTTCCGTCCAATTTTCTGTTTGTTTTCTCCTTTTTCTTTCTTTCTTTCTTTCTTTTTTTCCTCTCTTCATTGTTTCTTTTTCCTTTTCTTGAACTAGTTCCTATAGTTTTTCTTTATGATTTGGTTCTTTCGTTTCTTATTTGTATGCCTACTTCTGAATACATACACCAAAGACCCACATAAAACTAGGCACACACAAATGATCAGCAAGCAACACATAAACACACACACACACACACACACACACACACACACACACACACACACACACACACACACACACACACACACACACACACACACACACAGAGAGAAAATCAAATGTATTGTTTATTCGGTGTACCATCTGGAATTATCATTGACTTTAACTTTGACTTTCTTTGACTTTGACTTTAACACACACACACGTACACATACACACGCACACACGTACACATACACACACACAAACACACACACGTACACATACACACACACAAACACACACACACACACACACAAACACACACACACACACACACACACACACACACACACACACACACACACACACACACACACACACACACACACCTACCTTCCCAGTTTATTCTCAGATTTGCTGTTAATCGACTGAATTTGACATTTTTGAGATCAAGAACTGGACCATATCAAGCATAATGTGTGTGTGTATATGCGTCCCTACGTGATTGCGTTCGTGTGTGTGTGTGTGTGTGTGTGTGTGTGTGTGTGTGTGTGTGTGTGTGTGTGTGTGTGTATGTGTGTGCGCGCGCGCTAGTGCATACGCACTTATGCAGATGTGCTTGCTGTATGTGTACAATACTCAAGTGCTAAAGTCCTCCTGTGTGTATGCGCACAAGCATTTATGTGTGTATCCATTTGCATGCTTGCACTTATGTGTGTGTGTGTGTGTGTGTGTGTGTGTGTGTGTGTGTGTGTGTGTGTGTGTGTGTTTTGGGGGGGTCGAAAGAGGTTGTGGAAGGTGTTTCCACGCGCGCACATTCCTTCTTTCATACACTAGTAAACACGTGTCTTTGCGTGTATTCCAAATTCCAAAAAACTTTATTATCTCATAACAGAAAAATTCAGTTAGGTTACGAGCAAAGGGTTACACATCTAATGGATAAATGAATGAAGAACGTACATGTCATCACAGAGCTTACAGATACAGTACATGCAAAATCAACACATTATGCTCTCTGTGCAAACCAACGCATATTATTATCTGATATACTCCCATACTATGTTTCTGCAACATTTGCACATGCCTGCACGTGCTCACATTCGTATATTCGCAAGCACACAGCATGCATGTACGCTACACACAGACACAGGCACACACTCCTACACAAACACACACTCATTCATACACACACACACACACACACACACACACACACACACACACACACACACACACACACACACCACACACACACACACCCCTACACACACACACACACACACACACACACACACACACACACACACACACTCCTACCACACACACACACACACACACACATACACACACACACACAAACACACACACACACACACACACACACACATACACACACACACACACTTCTACACACACTCCTACACACACACAAACACACACACAACACACAAACTTCTTCACACGCCTTCACGCATAGGTTCGCATAGGTTTGAGTTCATCACCAATGCAAAGCACTGTTGATGACATTCAGTTGCTTGGGCACACAGCATAGCATTCTTTGGTCGTGAGAATGGGCAGTGGTGACGACAGTTTGCCCTGCGCTGTGTAGAGACCATCAACCAAGCTGGGACACTAACCGTTGTCTGGGCAAACTCCCTGACCGTTCCGACCGTCATTGGCCTCTTTGCTCTGTCCACTCGGCCCCTGCGCGCTCTTGTCAATCCTGCTCCCTCCTCTCTCTCTCCCGATCCCGGGCCCTGTTCTCTCTGTTTGTCGGTGCGTCTCTTTACGTCATCTTCTCTCTCCCCCCTCTCTCTTTTTTTTTTTTTTTTTTTTTATACACATACACCGATTTGGTGTGCAGAGGGTTGGGGGTTGGGGGTGGGGTTCTTTCTTTTAATTGTCCTTCCACCTGATATGGAAATAAGTTGTTGTTGGTTGTTTGGTGGTTATATTCTTTTTGAATGTTTTTTTGTGTGTCTTGGTGGTCTTTTTTGCTTGTCCTGATTTGTTTTGCCGTGTTTTTTTTCATGTAAGTTTGGGGTGATATCTTTTTCCAGCTTTATCGAAGGAAAAGTAAGGCCACAAAAAACAATACAAATTCATTATAATAAAAATAGCACGCAAAATGACATAGAGGGACAGAGACAGAGACAGGCACAGACAGACAGACGGCAGACCGACAGAAAGACAGTCAGACAGACAGGCTCAATGAATAATACGTAATCTTTGATACGCACAAAATTAATTATAAGTAGACCAATTCTAACCTTACAACGTGCTCTTGTAGCCATGCGTACACCATAGCAATTAGACAGAGAGAAAGACAGACAAAAAGACAGACAGAGACTTGTTTTTGCTTCGTCTGAAAAAGGAGAATGTAATTTAAAACGAATAATGAGACACTGGATACCGAACAGCTGGCACTACATAGGTAGGTACTTGTAAACGACAGGAGCAGAATAACAACTACATCTTTCTTCATAGGGAGAGCCTGGCTCCAAGTTGTTGCTTACCCATCCTCATTAGTAATTCTGTGCACACAAAGTACAAACGTAAATCCCAAAATCAAGAACACGCCAAAAAGAAATCGTTTTTTTTTTTTCTATTTCCAAGGTTGAGCCGAGTTTATGAGAACTGCGTCTTTTTTTGTCTGTTGGTTCTGAGTAGTAAATTCAGTCAGTTTTGTTCTGCTCTGCACTATCCTACCCTACTTTACCTTACCATACCTTACCCTACCCTACCTTACCCTACCCCACCATACCTTATCCTACCCTACCCTTCCCTACTGTACCCTACCCTACCCTACTCCACTCCACCAAACCTTACCTTACCCTACCCTACCCTACGCTACCTTTCCTACCTTTCCTACCCTCCCTTACCCTACCTTACCCTAACCTACTGAACCCTCCTTTTCTTTTCTCTGCCCTACCATATTGGGCCTAACCATACACTGCCTTATCATATTCTACCTTTCCTTATCTTTCCCCATCTTACCTTACCCTCCCCTACAGAACCATATCATACACTACTCTACCTTATCATGCCATGTTGATGTTATGTTACATCATTCTTTATCATGCCATTCCATACCATGTCATATCATACATCCTGTCAAATTGCATGACTTGGAACCATACAATATCACATCAAATCGCATCGCAACTCATCACTTCGCACCATATAACATCATATCACATCACATTGCATCACATCGCTTCACATTTCATCGTATCACATCACGCTGCATCTCATCATATCTCATCACACCATATAACATCACATTGCATCCCATCACGCTTGCATCGTATCGCATTGCATCATGTTGTATGACGTCACAACATATCACATCACGTCGAATCGCACTACATTGCATCACATCACACCTCATCACATTGTATCACATTGCGTTGCATTGCATCACTATAATTTTTATATTATCACGACAAATCGCATCTTGTCTCATTGCATCGTATTACATCAAACCATACCATACCATACCATACCATACCATACCATACCATACCATACCATACCGCATATTACCATACATTACCATACTATACCACACATTGCCATACATTACCATACCATACCATCCATTACCATACATTACCATAGTATAATTATCATGCCATATCACAGTATTTACAGAGGGCAGGTTTCTCTGTGTGAAAGTAAGATGTGTGACACAGAGTATGTCGCCACAAAAAAACGCCGCACATTTTTTCCTTTTAATTCTGTCGGCGTATGATATTTGTTTACTAAAGAGGGTGGGCTTTGAGCACAGATTTTTTTGCAGAGGCAATTCTCCTGCTACAACAATGTTTTTTTACCCTTTCGTTGATTTGTGGGCTGGGTGGGTTGTTTGTCTGGGGTTTTTTTTCAAATCATTTTCTGTTTTGTTAACTTTGGTTTAGGGTTATAGGGAGTGGGCTTTTGCTTTGGGGTTATCGTTATTTTGTTTAGTTTTTGAGGGGGTGGTGGTGGCAGGATGGTCTTTGTTTCTTTGTTTACTCTGTTGGTTACTTGGTTGGGTTTTTTTTTTAGCAAATACACTTTGCATAAAATGCATGCTACACATAGGACCTCGTTTTTCACCATGCATCTTTGGAGGCTTGTAAGAAGACAATAACAACACAATAATCATTTCTTTCTAATGCATATGACTCTGCTAACTAGTTTTTTGTGCAAAATCCTTATATAATTATAATCCCTGCTTTTTCTGTTTGCCTATATACAGTCAGAAAGACTGTTGTTCCATGTAGGCTATACTGATTAGCAGCAAAAGCAAACTGATCTGGCCAATAATCCATTATCTGATGACAACAAGGTCTATTTAAAGCTGTCTTCGTCAGGTAAAAACTGTTTAATTAAGGATGGCTTGTGGTGGTATTGATTGTTGGTTTTCTTTGTTAACGTTTGCATGTATTATGTAAAGCCGACTATGCGAAGATTATAAGCTCGAGCTGCCTGTTTTTCAGGTTGTTTTAATACTCTCTCTCTCTCTCTCTCTCTCTCTCTCTCTCTCTCTCTCTCTCTCTCTCTCTCTCTCTCTCTCTCTCCCCCCTCTCGGAGCTGGTGCTGAGGTGGTCGGACGTGCAGGTGCGCTCATCCGAAAAATTGATATTTGTGATAGTTATCCACTATAGACTAAAGTGAATTTTGGCAGGTGGGTGTGCAACCATAGACTCATTACCAATCTGACATTGCTGATTGAAAATTTTGCCGAATTATCCTGTAAATTGCAATACAAGTATTAATACTTAACAAAGAAGATTTAATTTTCATCCCATTGCCGAAGAGAGATCAACACTTTGTATTCAAACTGCACGTGAAATATCATCACAACTTGTTCTGGGTACACATGTACTCTTCCCTTCTGCTGCTGGTTGTTAGGATACTGTCTGCACGTGAAAACTCAACATGCCTTTGACACACTGATGTACCTGCCAACTGCCAACTGGAGATGGGAACTATGACAGCATGTGAGTGTCAGTAATTTTTTTTTTTTTTTTTTTTTTTTTTTTTTTAAGTATGACGGAAGATTCTACAAGTAGTATGAAAAAACTTAGATCCACCATGGATGAAATCCAAAAACGTTTTTCTTGTGGAAGTGAAGAACTAGCTGCATGGCGGAATTCACTTATTTTTCGTTATTACTGCAATAAATGAAAAGTCAATTGTAGTAACAGTGACGGACTTCAACCAAAATGATGAAATCATTTCTTCTGTGCCTAAGTTTGTTTCACTATCTCCACCTCCTGAACTTTCTAAGACAGTTATCAGAGTTCTTCATAAATCTACAAAATCCGTCACCATTACTCTGTATTTTACACAGCAGGGAGGGGGCACCCTGTTGTGTCAAGGCAGAGACTGTGTACAATGGCGTGACCAAGAGTGTGAAAAAATTAAACATTTCATCCCACCTTTCCTGGAAACAAAAAACAACAAAGAACTTATTGAACATCTCCTCAAGACTCCCCTATTATTCATCAAAAACATGCCAGAAGTTGTTTTCCTGGAAGCCTCCCTCATCAATGAAGTCTGTCTGGATCCTGCCACCATGATTCCAGGCCATCAGTCTCCTGATGCAGTGGCTTCAATCCCTCCTCCAGACTCCAACCTGTTGCTGTCCAGTGACGTCACTGACACTGCAATGTCTACCAGCCTACAAACTGTCTTCCTTCCACCAGCACCATCCATTCAGCAAAAAGCAGAGTGTACAAAATCAGAAGAAAGACCTCACCTGGATACTACACCCATTGGTAAAAGAACTCGCACCCAGAGAAAAAGAAATCTGTTCTCGTCTGGCTTGAAAGCCAATAAAAAACAAACATCATCATTGTCACTGTTATCTTGTAAACAAACATTAAAAGAAATTAAAAGTTCCATTGAATCCTTAAACTTAGCTCAAGATGAACATGAATCAAAGACAGCCTCACTCATTGAAGATGTTAGAGTTTCACTAAAAAATGAGCTGCGAGTGCATGTCTCTGAAAAGCATGATAACCTACTATTGGAATTAGACACTTTGAGAAAGAAAATAAACCATCTGGAAGAAAAAAATGCAAAACTAGAAAAAGACAATCACTCACTTAAAACTCAGATGGGAACAATACAGTCTCAGTTAAAAAGAACTAGCTCCAGACACACTGAATCAACATCCACTCAGACTTCTTCTCCTCAACCAGAAAAACTTCCTACTGTTTTACAACAACAAACATTTGAATCAGAACAAAATGGGTGTTCCAACCAAGAAGATCTAGAATCTTCTGTTGGAGATACGACCATCCAGCTATCTCAGGCAGAGGATTCTGCCACCACAGCTGATGTTGATTTTCCTGCTATTTCAAAAGCAACAGAACAGGAAATTGTCGAACCCAACATTCACTACAATATACCTGTAACAAATTCATTTGAAGCACTGGCTGATGCAGATCCTGGCCTTACAACTACACAGCAAACAAAAGTACAGCTAGGTCCTACAGGAGAAAACAGCAGAGGCCTGTACAACAAAACTGGGGGCTCTGAAACCCTTAGAAAACCACAAACTCCTAAACCATCACCCCATGAGACATTGTCAAAGATTTCTATTCCAAATACCACAACAATGCTATTGATAGGGGATTCTGTAATCAGAAATATTGATCCATACAGACTGGCCCCTCGGGGTGAAAACATGATCAAAATCTGTGTGTCTGGAATGAAGGTATCTGATCTATCATCATGGCTCTTGTCCCTTCCTGTTATGTTTAAAATAAAATGTGTAGTTGTTCATGTTGGCATGAACAGCTGTAAATCTGGTGCTATTTCAGAAAAAGAATGGTCTGACCTTGTGAAACAATGCTTCTCATCCTTCCCCAAATCCACATTCAGTATGAGTTCTATTATCCCAGCTAGAGGCCAACACCATCTAAACACTATCATAAGTCCCTCCAATAGAAACCTTCAGACAGTTTGTCATCATTCAAACATCACTTTCATTGACCACACAAGCACCTTTACTACCAGTTCTGTGTTACGTTATTGGTTCTGAGGAACAAACTCTTTGTTTTAAAGACACTCCAGTGGACGTATAACGCTGACTGAAGTGCCAAGAGTTGCTCCCCTACCCTTACGTTATTGGTTCTGAGGAACAAACTCTTTGTTTTAAAGACACTCCAGTGGACGTATAACGCTGACTGAAGTGCCAAGAGTTGCTCCCCTACCTCTCGGGAATCACATCTAACAGAGCACACACGACTCAGAGATCAGATTATAATTCTTTTATTCAACTAATCTACCTCAAAACAGTATTGTTTCCAGTACAAAGTACAAAAATTCCAATAAAAACAAACAAGAAAACTCCTTTCTAACATCACCACAGATTTAACCAAAACTCTGTTACTACGCTCACTAAACACAAATTTCAATCGCTAATCACTTTCACAGTCCTCATAACTGTTCTCCTTTTTCTTCAAGTTTTCTCCCCTTCTATAAAAAAAAAATCCCTAAATCTACCGTCCGCATTGCCTCCCCTGCTCGATCACTAGGGCGTTCGGCCGTGGGACTCCCCTCCTCTGCCACTGCGAAGGCAGCCCCTTGTATATATACAGTCCAGGCCCCTTCTACTGCCCGCTAAACATTCCAGCGCCGTGGGAATCCCCCTCCTCTTCTCTTCTCAGTATCATCTTTCCTCCTCGACTCTCCTCCCTCCTCGAGGCGATAACAGCCCCTTGTATTTATACAGTCCAGGCCCCATCTACTGCCCGCTGCCAGACCATCGCTGACAGACCATCCCGGAAGCTTGGGGAACTTCACACAAACATCTTAGATTGCAGCAACGCGTCTTGACAGATTCCAGAATGTCATAGAATACTATGAACGATTCTCGGTACTTCTAAAACCTCTTAAAATATTATAAAATACTCCCGAAACTCCACGAGCAGACAAACATATATGCAATCGACAGGCATTAACATGTATCAATAACTAATATTCCATGCGTCATAATCAAAGAATGTCATTCATTGCAATCCTAAAAACATGTTTAATTAGGAGCCCTGAATCTGTTTGTAACATTACCCCCCACTTAGAACAAATTTCCCAACATTTGTTTCCAAAACAACAAACAGATTCAACTTTGAAACTCAAAGTTCATAGTAGCTCACTCAAGTTCCACATACAGTATTGATAGCCTAGTGGTCAGAACATTGCGCTGGCAATTTGACGACCTAGGTTCGATTCCGGTCGGGGATATTTTTCTCCTGGAGTTTACATCAGTGCAGACTCCACTCTCCCCAAAAATCCCTCGGAAGAGACTTCAAACCGAGGTCCCATGTGCGAACGCACGCACAACACCATGCGCACACGTCAAATTCTGTTCCGCCCCTCGCAAGATCAGGCCATCGTGCGCCAGCGGGAACAGACGACATCCACAAAACCGCACACACACGGAGACTGGATGTAAAAAAGCACAAGAGTGCCCATTCCATTACCCTCGATACAAAAAAAAAAAAATCAAATTAAATCAAATCAAATCAACATGCAACATTACCACAATTCAGTCCACAAAATATTCATGCAAATAGTTCCAATACTGTCACTTCACAAAATTCAAACTATAAGTTTTATCAGGAGACACACATATTGCCTCTCAAATGTCTTCTGGGATCAGCACTTGTCCATACCAAAAATCCCACACAATCAAACCTTTACTCAAAACGAATCAAAGTTGTTGTTGTTCCCCAGCTTAACACGCTATGGGGGTCACCCAGAATGTGCACTCTGACTCACTCATCCCACCTGGGAATCACTGTGAGATTGAAGTTGCACACTGAATGAGAAGTTTGCGTGTATGACTACCTTCAAGTACCTCGCCATATGGGCAGCCATACTCCGACTTCTGAGGATTTATACTCCTTTGAAGGAGAGTGCAGGTTGTTCTGTTAAGAGCTTGTCATGGCCGAAGGCAATCTCAACACAACAATTTACAACATTACAACATTCTAGTGTAGGCCTTGGCAATGAGCTGACATCACCAACTGACACAACTTTTGGCCTAGGCCAACCAAATCAAAATTAACCAACAATTTCAAAATGTTAACCATGTTCATGACGTCGTATGACCAAATATGTCAAACTCAACAGCTAGGAAATCATCAACAGATCAAATGACCAAAAATATAAACTTCACAATCTTTTAGATTATGATTCTTCAAGACAAAACAATGAATTTACTAAAATGTCACTTCTGAGCAGGTGTGTTACCGTCTTTGGGACACCTCCTCCAGGATCAAATAGCGTAATCCTGTCAACCCTCTTGTAGTCCACGCACATACTGTCTGCACCGTCCTTCCCTTGGGTGCCACAAGTCAGTGTTCACAGAATCCCTGGCCACATAAATTTTCCCACAAATGTCCTTTGGGTTTGGCACCTGTCCATCACCCCCGATGTGGAAATCCTTGATGAAGTCTCTGGGACAGCTCAGTCTCTGGTACACCTCCTCCTGGATCGAACACTGTAATCCTGTCGATTCTATTGTCCACACACATGCCGCCTACCTCATCTTTCTTTCGGATGAAAATCATCAGAGTAGCACACTGAGATCCTGAGGATTCCCATTCCATGCCCATATGACCCCCTGTGATAGAGTCATGTGCCAGCTCCACTGTAGAGTTACGTAGTTGAGGTGGCACCAACACCTGGCGTACCACTCCTCCATGGTTCTTGAAGACCCTGAAGAGGACACCCCCCTTTTCTTCAAAGTGAACCTCCCCACTTCCTGTCATGACAGCCTCCTCATGTTTACGATGTTTATCAAGCGATGGGTCAGCCCTCTGAAGCTCCATCAATTTTCCTTTGTCCACCATAGTTGCCTTGGAACTATCAGTGACTTTCAGGGGAATGCTCTCCCCCTCCTTCTTTGATTGCGCCCTTGTGGTCACGGCACATTCCTCATCATTGAACTTGTCATCAATGACGTTTATCTCTGGATGTTTTCCTATTTGTGAACTATTTCTGGTTCCAGATTCCAGCATTTTCTCATTATCATTGCTTGATGCCATCTTACCCATTTCCACAATTTCTTCAACAAAACGTCGAAACCTCAGGAGGAAACTGTTCAGGTCCTCTGGTTTATCATCCAGCCCTGGTGACTTCGTATCTTTAGCTAGATCACCATTATTACTCAATCTTTGAACAGAGCTGCCATGCTCCAATTCAAGTCTTCTCATCTCCAATTCATGACGCCTCTCCCTCTCTCTTTCTTCCCTTTCGAGCTTTTCCTTTCTCTCTTCCCTTTCAATTCTCTCTTTTCTTTCTCTATCTCTTTCTTCTCTTTCAAGGGCTTCTCTTCTCTCTTCCCTTTCAATTCTTTCTTTTCTTTCTCTTTCTTCCCTTTCCAACCTATCTTGCCTGTCTCTTTCTCTTTCTTCTCTGTCTTTCTGATCTTTCTCTTTTAAAAATGTTTCATATTGTTGTGCTAGGCTTTCTAGCTCTTCCCTGCTATCTGCCATAACTGATTTTTTCATAAGTTAGAATTACAAAGTTATGACATAATGTCTCACTCCAATCCCTTGTTTACACGGTGATGACGCCACACACAAAACATAAACCAGTTATACTCACGTGAGCCCCACAGACTAACTAAATCAGACGCCAGATCTCACTCAGCAGGAGGCTAAAGCAAGACCGCGGCCCCTGACAGTCCCTTTAGATACACAATGCTCACAGAACTTCACAGGAACACAGTCTGAATTACCTCAGCAAAACAGACGAACGGATCCACACACTGAATTTCATCAACAAATTCCTTAGACCCGCCGTAAACACACCCATTGTGAATACGCAGACAAACGAATCCACACACTGAAATTCCGAGATCTGTCGTAGACACACCCGTTGTGACTACGCAGTCTCCTCACAGATTCAACTCCAGGTTACTCCGAAGCATCCAACGCTTTCGGACGTACACCCCCTGAATCACAACAACAAATTTCACACTAAAATTCCATAACTATGTTGTAAACACAACCGCAGCAGTGAATACAATACTCTTCCTTGAAATCTGAAGTCGGAAGCTACTGTGTTGATGGTTCGATGTTGAGAGGTATCCCGGCTTGGCCCCCATATGTTACGTTATTGGTTCTGAGGAACAAACTCTTTGTTTTAAAGACACTCCAGTGGACGTATAACGCTGACTGAAGTGCCAAGAGTTGCTCCCCTACCCTTACGTTATTGGTTCTGAGGAACAAACTCTTTGTTTTAAAGACACTCCAGTGGACGTATAACGCTGACTGAAGTGCCAAGAGTTGCTCCCCTACCTCTCGGGAATCACATCTAACAGAGCACACACGACTCAGAGATCAGATTATAATTCTTTTATTCAACTAATCTACCTCAAAACAGTATTGTTTCCAGTACAAAGTACAAAAATTCCAATAAAAACAAACAAGAAAACTCCTTTCTAACATCACCACAGATTTAACCAAAACTCTGTTACTACGCTCACTAAACACAAATTTCAATCGCTAATCACTTTCACAGTCCTCATAACTGTTCTCCTTTTTCTTCAAGTTTTCTCCCCTTCTATAAAAAAAAAATCCCTAAATCTACCGTCCGCATTGCCTCCCCTGCTCGATCACTAGGGCGTTCGGCCGTGGGACTCCCCTCCTCTGCCACTGCGAAGGCAGCCCCTTGTATATATACAGTCCAGGCCCCTTCTACTGCCCGCTAAACATTCCAGCGCCGTGGGAATCCCCCTCCTCTTCTCTTCTCAGTATCATCTTTCCTCCTCGACTCTCCTCCCTCCTCGAGGCGATAACAGCCCCTTGTATTTATACAGTCCAGGCCCCATCTACTGCCCGCTGCCAGACCATCGCTGACAGACCATCCCGGAAGCTTGGGGAACTTCACACAAACATCTTAGATTGCAGCAACGCGTCTTGACAGATTCCAGAATGTCATAGAATACTATGAACGATTCTCGGTACTTCTAAAACCTCTTAAAATATTATAAAATACTCCCGAAACTCCACGAGCAGACAAACATATATGCAATCGACAGGCATTAACATGTATCAATAACTAATATTCCATGCGTCATAATCAAAGAATGTCATTCATTGCAATCCTAAAAACATGTTTAATTAGGAGCCCTGAATCTGTTTGTAACATTCTGGATCTCCTCGTCTAGCTCTCTACTCCAATCTTACCCATCCTAGTGAAAGAGGCACTTCCAGAATAGCAAACAGTATTCGGTTTACCTGGAATAAAATTGAACACCACAACTCTGAGAAACAAGACCAAATTCAAACCAATTCTTCCTCAGTAAGCAGAGTATATAGGCCACCTACTTATCACAACAGACAAGCAGGGCATGGTGTTTCCTCACTTCCAAATAGTTCATCCACAGATTCCAGAAATCCTGAGACTTTTTTCAACAACTATAGTTCACAACAAAGCAGGACAAATAGAGGCCCCAGGACCTATCCTCAACAAAGTTTCCCCCCTTCTCAGATTCATAATTTTACAGAAACTTTGTCTCAATCTCATGCCAGTCATCATGATCAGCATGCATACAATGACAATCCAGCATGTCCTCCTCCTCCCTCCTCACTTTTACACTACCCACCTCTCAGATCAAGGCCACATGAAAACACAACTAATGCTTCATTCCCAGTATCTTCTGTTCAACATCCCTCTATGTATTCAAACTACATGAATTTTGGAAGAAGTTCCTTGTATTCTTTTCCACCTCCTCTGTCATCACAAGAAGCACATAGCTTACACCTCCCCTTAGAACAAGATGCTTCTGTGACATCCGAGCAGTTTCCTAGAAACCTCCCTCCTTTAAGAGGACATATTCATCCATATGCACTAGACTTGCTTTCTATGGCCTCTCAGATTATGGCAAATCAAGTTAGAACCCCCTACCCAATGCATGTATAAAAACTGGATTATGGATATTGGTGTGTTTACGTTTTGTCCAGGATTTTCACCTGAATTCTGATGTGTGATTGTGTTTGAATGTTGTAGTTTCAGATGCTCCAGTGGCGGTGTGATTGACCTGAAGAAACATTTGTTTGAGATTGGAAACGGAAACAAGGCTTTGGCGTTTTTGAGGTCTCCTTTTGCATTTTTGACCCTTTGCTTATAGAAATTCTTTCACAGTTTTTTGTTTGTTTGTTTTTTGGTGGTAAAACTACACTAAACATTGTTTCCTTTGGTGAACTGACATTTCTTTGAGAGTGTGTTCATACTTTCATGTGTATATATTTTTTGTGCTTTGTGATTTTTTTTTTCTTTCTTCATAAATAGTTTACTTGATCTTACTTTACTTTCCCTATTGTTATATTTTTCCATTATATTTAAGTGTTATTTGATTACTTTACTTTGATTTTGTGAGAAACAACTGTTGGAATTAGTGATCAGATGTGCATAATATAAACAACTTATATTGATTATGGATCATCAAAAGAATCCTTGGTTAACTAAAGATGGTCTTCGAATTGGTCATCTCAACATCAATCATGCAATACATAAAATGACTGAAATATCTTCGATTTTGTTAAATTCAGGGAAAAATTTCCATGTATTTGGTTTCACAGAAACCCATTTCTCCTCCCATATTTCAGACAATGACATCTCAGTTCCAGGCTACAATACTATCCGTAGAGACTCCCTTATTCATAAAGAAACTGGTATAGTTGTTTATGTTCATAAATCAGTTCAGTTCAAAAGAGTTACAAGTTTAGAGCAACTTCATATAGAAACAATTTGGATTGAAATTAAACTAAAAAATTCCAGACCAATTCTCTTATGCTTTCTATATAGAAATCCTAAGGAAAAAACAGAATGGATTGATCACTATATTTCAATGATGGATAGCATAGATAAAGATTATGATGATATTATTATACTAGGTGATTTCAATATTGATTTATTAAAACCAAATAACCAGTGGATACAGACGTTTGAATCTTTCAACTTGAAACAATTGATAACTTTACCAACTCGTGTTACAAGTATTTCAAAAACTTTGATTGATCATATATATGTTGTTAATAAAGAAACTATTGTAGAGGTGAACGTTCCACTTTCTGGCTGCAGTGATCATTTTCCTGTATGCATAACATGGTCCAAAAAAGGAGTAAAAATTCCGAAAGTTAGCCATAAAACTATAACTTATAGAAATTTCTCTAACTTTAATAGTAATGCCTTTCTACATGACCTCCTAAATTCACGTTTGAACGATGTTTATCAAATTACTGACCCCAATTTAGCTACTGAATATTGGTATTCTATCTTTTATAATGTTTACAATAAACATGCTCCATTACAAATTAAGAGAGTTAAATACAAAACAAAACCACCTTGGCTTACTGGCCAAATACAGGAACAAATATATCATAGGGATTGTTTATTAAAGAAAGGTTTAAGAGAAGATTATAAAAAACAAAGAAATTATGTAACTTCACTTTTACGAGCTGAGAAAAAAAAGTATTTTGAGGCACTTCTAAACAACAACAGGGACAATAGATGTATCTGGAAAGCTATTAACCAGCTCACCAAAAAAAGTTTTCATAAAAACTCAAATATTTGCTGTGATATATCTGCTGACAAATTAAATCTTCATTTCTCATCTGTTGCCAACCAGTTAATCGTTAAGGATAAATCAGAAGACAATGACTTTAAAAAATTGAAAACCTTTTGCGACAGTAAAAATATTCAATCTAAAATTGAGATAGAACTTATTACAGTTAATGAGGTGTTTACTGCCTTACGTCAACTAAAACAATCATCAACACGTGGTCTTGATGGATTAGATGGGAAAATTCTAAAACTCTCCGCATCAACTATAGCAGAAACACTTACATATGTCTACCATCTTTGCATAAGCAAAAACACATTTCCTAAGATCTTAAAACAGGCAAAAATTATTCCTTTACATAAATCAGGAAATACCTCTGACCCATCAAACTACAGACCAATATCAATATTGTCCACTCTTTCAAAACCATTAGAGCAGCACATTCATAAAAGTTTACTAGCCCACTTAAACAAATATAATCTGTTACACCCAAATCAATCTGGATTTAGAGCAAACCATTCCTGCCATACTACCCTTGTAAAAATGACAGATAGATGGTTACTTAATATGAATAGAAAAGAATTCACAGGTATACTCTTTATTGATTTTGCTAAAGCTTTCGATGTTATTGACCACAAACTTTTACTAAGAAAGCTTGCAATCTACAAACTATCTTCCAGTACCCTCAAACTGATTTCATCTTTCCTATCTGAGCGACAGCAAAAAGTATATCTAAACAACACTTCTTCAACTTTTCTTCTAAATAACTTTGGTGTACCACAAGGATCTGTGCTTGGTCCCCTATTGTTTCTTCTGTATATAAATGACCTGCCATTGAATATAAAAGTACAAAACGAATTATTTGCAGATGATACAACTCTTCATACCAGTCACAAAAACCCTCTCCAAGTAAGTCAAAGTTTACAAGAGCATATAAATATCATTATTGAATGGACACAAATGAACCATATGGCCCTTAATCCAGGTAAAACAAAATTCATGCTATTATCAACAAGACAAAAACGTCAAAATCTAAACACGAACTTACCTTCTATTTATGTCAACAACTTCAAAATTGAAGAAGTTTCTAGTCACAAAATTTTGGGAGTAACCATCGATAATAGTTTGTCTTGGTCTGTACACATACGTAATCTAACAAAGAAAATTGCCTCCAAAACCTACCAATTAAATAAGATCAAACACCTTCTTAATCTGAATGCAAGGAAAATATTTTTTCATTCATTTATTCAGTCTATTTTGGATTATGCGTCTACACTATGGGACTTAGCAAGTAATAGCCTATTCAAACCGTTAATCAGTATTCATAAACGAGCTATCAAAATAATAGTAGATAAGTCATCTTCATTGACATTTTCAGATTACAAAAATGTAAATATTGTTCCTCTCAAAACAAGATTGCTCTTTAATAAAGGTGTACTAATGCACAAAATTCTTCATGGTAATGCCCCATCTTCCTTAAGCAGCATGTTTAGCGTAAACAACTGTCGGCATTCACATAAAATAAACCTTCCTTTACCAGCCATTACTCTATTTAAATCAAGTCTAACATACTCTGGGAGCTGGTTTTGGAATAGACTCCCTACTGTTCTGAAAGATGAAACAAAATTTTCCAGATTTAAGATTCTGTTGTATGATTTTCTGATGACTCATGAAAATGTCACATTGCTTTCACCACAAATGTTTTGATCAAACCACAAGAAATCTCAATTTCATAAACACTCTACTCGGAGGGTACAGTTAGTTTCTGTTGCATTCCCAATTATTTCTTTTTCACCATTTCTACATATATTTAATCTCTCTCTCTCTCTCTCTCTCTCTCTCTCTCTCTCTCTCTCTCTCTCTCTCTCTCTCTCTCTCTCTCTCTCGCTCTCTCGCTCTCGCTCTCGCTCTTGCTCTCTATCTCATTTTTCTTTTCTTTCTAGGTTTTTCCTTTTGATGTGTGTGTATGCGTGTGCCTGTTTGTGTGTGTGTGTTTATGTGTGTGTGTGCGTGTGTGTGTGCGTGTGTGCGCGCGCGCGCATGTGTGTGTATTGCTTTCCATGCATTTCTATGTCATTATGTATATTTTTCCTTTTATTGTTGCTATTGGACTGTAGTTTATTCATTTTGTTTTCTTTTCTTTTCCTTCGAGGGCTGGATGTAAAAAAGCTTGTAACGCTTAATCTATTACCCTCTGAAAAATAAAATTTGTTCAAAAAAATTTGTTCTCTCTCTCTCTCTCTCTCTCTCTCTCTCTCTCTCTCTCTCTCTCTCTCTCTCTATCCTCTCTCTCTCTCTCTCTCTCTCTCTCTCTCTCTCTCTCTCTCTCTCTCTCTCTCTCTCTCTCTCTCTCTCTCTCTCCCTTCCCTCTACCCTTTATATATTCAACTTTTACTATGTGTGATTGTTTTTTCCCTTGCTTTTTAATTGATTTTGTTTACAAAGCACACACAAGCGCGTGCTCGCACACACACACACACACACACACACACACACACACACACACACACACACACACACACACACACACACACACACACACACACACTGTACAATGCGATATTCAATGGAAATGAAATAACAGTAAACAATTTGAAAACAGCAACAAAGAAGTACATAATCCAATCTATGACATTTTCTAAAATTAGACATATTGTACTATAGGTCATGCGCTTTTCACACATCAATAGTTCATCCACAGGGGTAAGAGATATGATGTTAAACATTGTGAACTGAACAAAGGTGACCATCCATCTGGCCAGTTTAATGCCAAGCCATGATCAGCTTGAAGCGCACATTTACAAAATGATTAAAGTATAAGCAAAAATAGGATCAGTATTTGTCTTATGCAAACAGCTTTTCCCTATCATGAATGCAACTTGTAACGGTACCTGCTACTGCGATATACCCCTTTAGAGAAACTGCACTTTATTCACTATTTATGGACAAACCACTTTATAAGTCATTATCATATTGAGAGAGAGGGAGAGGGGGAGAGAGAGGGGAGAGAGAGAGAGAGAGAGAGAGAGAGAGAGAGAGAGAGAGAGAGACAGACAGACAGACAGACAGACAGACAGAGCAGGCAACGTCCACAATGTCCTAACCCCCCCTCCTCCCCCCCCCAAGCCGCGCTGTCATTGTGCCGTCGTTAACAAGAATCTTTTCTCACTTTTAATGACCACGTGTATGCCTGCACTGCCTACAGGAAGGTTGATAAACTCTCAAGTATCAACTTTCACGCCTCAGAACAAACAAGGGATGGTCAGCTTTGGAGACAAAGCCAGCGGCTAACAAAGGTAAGCCTGCTGCTATGTTGGACAGACAGTCTTCAGGCTTCGTGCTGGCGCCAGCTAAGGACAACGCTTCAGATTTGACAAATTCTGTATACAGGCGTTCAAACATAGCAAGTCTTGAATCGAGGAACCAAGTTACCATCTGTGACCACTGACAGGAGACTGTCACACACATAAGCTGCAAGCTGTCGAGACTGCTTGCTCATTAGTGTCGTTTTTGTTTTGGGTTTTTTTTGTTGGTTTTGTTGTTGTTGTTGTGGGTTTTTTGTTGTTGATTTGTTTGTGTTTTGTTTGTTTGTTTGTTTTTTAAGTTTTTTTTGTGTGTTTTTTTTTTTTTGGGGGGGGGGGGCTTTTCCCCTTGAAAAGGGCTCATCGTGGTAGATATGTTCTGCTTATGGCTCGTTCCTAGGGATACTGACAGCGGAGAAAGATTCTACAGGAATAATTAAAAGGATAAAATCAACAAGCTGTCTAAAAAAGTCGTGCTAAGTTTACCCAACGAAACTCTCATAGCAGGAGATTGTAGACTGATGAGTACTAAACGAGAAACAGTAGACACATGTGCTGATATTTGGTTGACCAACTTTCTACAACTGTCTTTTACAGAGAAAAAAAAATCGGCTGAAACATTCTGTAGTTTTTTTGTCCAATCTCACCCCCCTCCATAAAGTTTACCATTGTAGCCATTTTTGCCTGTGCCATCTTGTGTTGCATCTCTTAGGCCAAGTTTGAAAGACAGGGTTGTTAGTGATCTGCCGGATCAACAGACTTCACAGAGGCAAGTGATCTGCCGGATCAACAGACTTCACAGAGGCAAGTGATCTGCCGGATCAACAGACTTCACAGAGGCAAGTGATCTGTCGGATCAACAGACTTCACAGAGGCAAGTGATCTGTCGGATCAACAGACTTCACAGAGGCAAGTGATCTGTCGGATCAACAGACTTCACAGAGGCAATCACTCAGCAGACCTCCAGGAGAGGTTGTCAGCATCACCCCCACAATCATGGTGCTGATCCTGTCCGTGGTGTGCCTTCTGATGGCGCTGTTCATCACAGTCATCAACACCCTGGCCCTGGTCGTCATCGCTAAATTCCGCTCTCTCTGGACCCCCAGCAATATCTGCATCGCCTCTCTGGCCGCGGGTGACTTGATGGTGGGTGTGGTCTTGGCTCACCTGTTTGTGCTGATGACCGTTCAGGAGGAGGGCTTCAGCAACACCGTCCTGTGTGTGTTGTGCCAGGTGCTCATCGTCATGGCCAGCGAAGTCACGGCGTTACAATCCGTCTTGGTGTCTGTGGACCGTTACCTCGCTGTGGCTCACCCGTACTACTATGAAACACACGTGACGAACAAAACGGTGAAACTCTCTGTGCTGGTTGTCTGGGTGGTGGCAGGGTTACTCTGCGGTGTGGTCTTTGTCATCTTGATGGAGCAGCACGGTTCCACGCCCCTCTGCACTCGGCCCTGGCCGCAAGCAGCAGTGCTGCTCTTGGCGCCCCCGTTCTACCTCAGCATCCCTGTGTGCGGAGTTCTGTACGCCCTGATTTCCCGGGTGGCGCTGCGTCACCAGAGGACCATTGCTCTTCAGCGAGGTCTGGCCTGCGCTCAGCATCTGCCGCTCAGAGAAACCTTTCTGCAGAAGATGAGAGCCACTAAAATGTTTTTTGTTGTGTTTGGGTTGTACTTTGTTTTCTTGCTGCCGTTCATGACTGCTATAAGTATATCCTTCACAGTGCGAGTGCCCGTCTATCTCAAGCAAGTCTTTGTTCTGTTGAACGTTGTCAAATCGGGCTTCAATGTTCTGATATACTTGTTTTTGAATCAGGACTTCAGAGCTGCGTTTAAGCGACTGTTGACGAAAAGGTAATCTCAGGAACAGTTGTTGGTAACATGGTCGTGCATGTGTATGAACCTTTTCGTTGGAAAAAAATCTTTAACCAATAAACTAGCGAAAGCATTTAGGTTTGTACGTGGTGATTTTCAGCCAAAGTCTTGATTACCATTTATGAACCTTTATTATAACGAAGCGCTTGCTTTATTGCTTCTACTAGGCAAATGTCATTCTTAATGTTTGGCAAGCTGAAAGTTTGATCAGTTTTTGATGGAAGCAAAGATCCGTGGCCTACATTAAAATGCTGTTATGCTGTCAAATGTTATGCTGGGATTGTCTTCATCAACATGATTGTGCTCTCCGCTAAAACAAAACTAAGTCCTCTGAAGTCGGAGTTTTGCTAAAGGTAAGGTAAAGGTAAAGGTAAAGGTAAAACATTGAAGAACTATGAACAGTACGTGACCTGCCCCACGCGCCGTAATAAGATTCTGGATTTGTGCTATGGGACTGTAGCAGGCGCGTATAAATCATTGCCTATGCCTCCCCTGGGATCATCCGACCACAACTGCATTTTACTAGCACCCATGTACCAGTCAGTGTTTCAGCGCCTCCAGCCCATAGTCAAGACCACAAAGAAATGGACTGCTGATAGTATAGCTACATTGCAAGGCTGCTTTGATTGCACTGACTGGGATATGTTTTATAACGTGTGTTCTGATCTGAATGAGCTTACTGATGTTGTTTCTAGTTATATTTCATTTTGTGTCAGTTGTGTTATTCCAACAAAGGAGATAACTATTTACCCCAATAACAAGCCTTGGGTTACGAAAGACCTGAAACGGGTATTAAACAAAAAGAAAGTAGTATTTTATACAGGCACAGAAGAACAAAAGAAACAAATAAATAAAGAAGTCAAAGCTGCTATTTCACAGGCGAGACGGGAGTATAAATGTAAGATAGAAAATAAGTTTGCTGGGAACAATTTTCGGGCTGCATGGCAGGGCATCAAAAATATGTCAGCAGTAAACATGACAGCTGCACCACATAGGTCAAAGATCAGTCTGCAGGGGGTATGTGATAACAACTTACCTGACCATTTAAACGCATTTTTCACTCGCTTTGAAAAGCATGATTTTTCAGAGGATATAAATGGCCTGAAAGAATCTCTGCTTTTTGAGAATGGCGTCATTGTTGATGAAGAAGTTATCTGCAAGCACTTTAAGGCAATAAACATTAACAAATCTCCTGGGCCAGATGGTATATGCGGTAGAACCCTTAAGTTCTGTGCTACTGAGCTTGCAAGTGTCTTTCAGCACCTGTTCCAGACCTCGCTGGACACTTGCCAGATACCAGTTATTTGGAAGACTTCCAATGTTATACCTCTTCCAAAGAAACCCAATCCTACTCGGCCTAATGATTTCAGACCTGTAGCTCTCACATCACTGGTGATGAAAACATTAGAAAAGATCATAAAATCTCTCATTCTTTCTGTTACAGAGAAAAACCTTGACCCATTACAATTTGCGTACAGATCTAGAAGGGGTGTCGAAGATGCCAGATTATTCATTTTGAACAAGCTGTACAATCACTTGGAAACACCTGATTCTCATGCCAGAATATTGTTTGCTGACATTAGCTCAGCTTTCAATACAATGCAGCCTCATATTCTGGTTAACAAAATACTTTCAAAATTTGATGTAGACAATCAACTTATACGTTGGCTGATTGAATTTTTAACTGACAGGCCACAGCGTGTTTTTGCCAACAAAATACCTTCATCAGTTAGATATACCTACACTGGTTCCCCACAGGGCTGCGTCCTCTCGCCACTTCTTTACATTCTATACACAGATGATTGTAGAAGCAGCCATGAAAACTCATTTCTGGTAAAATTTGCGGACGACAGTGCTCTTCTGTCTCTCTTATCTGGATCAGTCCTAGACCATGGTCCAGCCCTTACCGAGTTTGTAGATTGGTGTGATGAGGCCTATCTGGAGCTAAATGTTTCTAAAACTAAAGACCTTCCTATTGATTTCAGAAGATCGGAGCACACTTCTGAGAATACCATCATCCATAGTGAAGAAGTTGAAAACGTTTTGAAATACAAATATCTGGGAACTGTTTTTGACCACAAGCTAAATTGGGATGCTAACACTGACGCCATTGTCAAAAAGGGGCAACAACGTGTGTATTTTCTGAGGAAGCTTAACTCATTTTTTGTCGACAAAAAGATTTTTTCTTTGTTCTACAAGTCTTATATAGAGAGCGTTTTAAGTTTTGCTTTCATTTGCTGGTACAATAACCTTAGCATTAAGAACAAGAATGATCTTCAGAGAATTGTGAGAATCTGCTCTAAAATTATCGGAGGAGAACAAAGAGACCTCAGGTCGTTTTGTAATCAGCAGCTTGTACGTAAAGCAAGAGCCATTTTGGCCGATTCCTCCCACGCTCTGTTTTCAGAATTTCAATTGTTGCCTTCAGGACCTCGTTTTCAATGCCACAACAGCAAAACAAACAGAAAAAGGAATTCCTTTGTGCCAGTAGCTATCCGAGTTCTAAACTCATAATAACACTGACTGAGGTTGTTTGTTTTTGTTTTTGTTTGTTTGTTTGTTTGTTTGCTCTTGTGTGTGTGTGTGTGTGTGTGTGTGTGTGTGTGTGTGTATAAGCTTCTCTGAATTACTTACCTGCCACTGTTATGTATGTAGCCAATGCATACAGGTGTGCACATACATGCATATGTACCCATAAAATAAGTATGTCTTATTTTTGGCTTTGTATATGTGCGGGTGTGAACGCGTGCGTATAATGTGTAAATAATGGTGATCATATGTCTTTTCTAGTCAATGGTTTTTAAGAACATTGTATCTAAACATTGGTGTGTGTGTATGCGTGTGTTTGCGTGTGTGCAAGCGCGCGCGCGTAGAGTGTGAGTGTTTGTGACATTTTATTTAAGTTATATAATGTTTGAACAAAAAGAAATGTAGCTCCTTCGTGTGTTTGATTATGAATTTGTAGCAATATGCCTGTCAGTATTGTAATTGCCCTTCAGGGATGATTAAAGTGTTTTTGACTTGACTTGACTTGACTTGAAAGGTGTCTCATAACCTATGTGGTCGTGGGGGAGGGGAGTTTAGCACATAGGAGTTTTGCTACCTGTGATAATAACGAGGTCCTTGAAAACAGCTATACACGCAAATTAATTTCTCATCCAGCGTGTTCCTGTAGTCTTGTGGTACTTCCCTGTTGTGAGGAGTGAAGCAGAGAGCATATTCTGTGTGACCACTAGAGTGTTCGGCAGAGGAACGCCTAGCCTAAGAGCTAACATTTTTTTCTTAAAAATTGCTAGTTCAAGTTTTAAACTGCGTTGAAGAAGAGGCCAAAGGAAGCAATGCGTTTTAAAAAAATATATATTCTTTTATATCGAGGATAATGGAATAAGCACTCATGTGTTTTTTTTACATCCGGTCCCCGTGTGTATGCAGTTTTGTCAATCTTGTAATCTGTTCCTGTTTCTGCTAATCTGTAACTCTACTTTTTTCACTATCGAAATTGTTCATTCATAATAAAGAGGTGGTTTTGCTTCAAAGAAATTTTATTGCTTGTTGTTACTGTTGCGGTGGTTGTTGTGGTTGTTGCTGTGATTAATATCGTATTGTTGCTGTGGTTATTGCTGCGCGTGCCCTAGCTTAAAACTCTGGAGCTAATTCACATTGATTATGCACTCTGACTCAATCATCTCACCTGGGAATCATCGTGAGATAGTACTCGGCTAAGACTGTTTTCAGCTACCTTGCCAAATAGGCAGCCATACTCCGACTTCAGATGACTTTTTTATTCTTTATAGAATAATGTGCATTGTTGTGCTAGGAGCTTATCATGGCTGAAGACAATACCAACGTAACATATACAATCTTCCACTATAACAACATTTTAATGTAGGCTTTTGCAGACCTTGGGTACTTTTAGCAGACATCAGTAACTGACAAAGCTTTTGGCCTGGCCCAATTCTGTTATTTCAAACTGATAAGTAATGGTTGCATTGTTTTTTGTTGTTTCGTAAACGTGGAAGTGTTGGTCACAAATGTGTGGAGGATGTCAAAGGAAGCAACAGATCTCACAGAATCTGAGTCAGTCTTCTAGACCAAATGGTCACTTTGGTGTGTTTTCATCCAGTCTTGTTTGAATTCCTTTTCCGTTTCTCTTTTTTATTTTGTTGTTTGTTGTTGTTTGTTTTTATGGTTAGAAATGTTTCATTTTGTTTATCTGTTTTTATAGTTTGTTTCTTCCTTTTTTTCCTCATTTGCGTGTTTTGGTGATTTCTATAAGGAGGATGTCCATTTTGTCCTCTATTGCAGTACGATTAAAAAAAATTCTGACAAAAATAATACAGTCTGGCATGTTCTGTCAAGCAAATATCTCACGGAATCATTCCGTATACTGTGAAAAAGGGCTTTGTGCTTGCATGGACACACTTGAATATATATATATATATATATATATATATATATATATATATATATATATATATATATATATATATATATATATATATATATATATATATATATTCTCTTTTTGTTACTTGATGAAGGTAACATGCGATGAATCTCCTCTTTTGTTAGAATGAAAATTTATCTCAGAAGATACAGTTCATCAAAGCTTCCTCGGGAGTCCTCAAATACCTAGGTAGGAAGACTCGCCTTAACTGTTTTTGAGCTACAGTGGCCCCAACATCCCAAAGCGACGTATCATGGGCCTGTCGGAGGCACTAGCAGATGTAGAAAGACGGAAAACGTCCTACTTGAGAACATCCAAGCAAATAAAAAGAACTCATGCTTTTAGATCAACAGTCTTGGCACACTGCTTCGTTTTTCTTTTTTTTTATACTCATCAAAGACAAGTAGTTTTTATATCATTGTTTTGAAGCCAATGGAAGTGACTTGAGTTTTCTCAAGGAAGATTATAGCACAAAACCTCTTCCTTTTTTAACCTTTTTTTAAGTAGACTATTCGAATCAATTTGTTTTACTCCAAAACTAATTCTGGAGGCTGGGGATACTGTACTTTGTGTGAAATTATTCTCACTCTTTCTTGTGGAATAGGCGATGGACTCTTATGCTGTGTAAATTAAACATGTTTGGATGTCAAACTTTTTGGCTTTAATAATAAGCATTCATGGATTATTTCTAGCGCACAAAAAGTGAAAGATTTACAAAACAATATTTCCTTATTTTTAAAACACACGTATTAAACGTTTATCTATTATACGTTTATCTATGTGGATCAAGATTTCAGAAAGAATTGATGTTATATACTTTTATTGAGAACACATTACCTCTAAACTAGGCAAAGACTATGATAAATTCAAATGTACAAATGATGAAACGATTCTAAAAGTACAAAAACATAAATTTATAAGAATAAAAGAAGAATGTGGAAAAGTAAAATCAAAAGAAAGAGTGAGTCAAAATCTGACTAGAAGAGTCCAAAATACCGAACACAGTTCGGAATTTGAACCATTGGGGTGTTCGGTAATTGAAACTTTCCTACCTTTCTTTAAATATCATCCTGTTCAGACAATCTTCAGGTGATTGGTTGTAAAAGGGCTTTATTGACTTGAAGATGGATCATATCATTTATAACCACACCACACACACAAAAACGCACACACAAACACGAGTAAGCGCGCGTGCATGTATGCGTGCGTGTGGTGTGGTGTGGTATGGTGTGTGTGTGTGTGTGTGTGTGTGTGTGTGTGTGTGTGTGTGTGTGTGTGTGTGTGTGTGTGTGTGTGTGTGTGTGTGTGTGTGTGTGTGACCGGTATGCATGGATGTTTAATCTTGAAGTACTTTTCCTTTGTTATTGTTTTTTCAATCTTCATTCTTTAAACCTTCGAATCCCTATCACCCCGGTAAAGCATTAAATTTATGCTTCGCGCCCGTACACGAGCGCACGCGTGCGTGCGTTTGCTTGTCTGTATGTGTGTGTGGCTGTGTCTGTGCATGCATGCAATGCGTTCGCTAGTGTATTTAAACTGATTAAAGTTATTTGTGATTTGTTGAATGTTTGTAGCTTTGTTATGGTACGCATGTTAAATGCCAGCGCTTTGGGTTCGTTTGTTTTTAGCAAGATATAGCGCTCTACAAATTCCATAATTACAGTAATGGTATTGCTTTTAAATCTAAAAGATATTTTGAACTGAGATCTTTTACAATTGTTTGTGCATGTTTTTTTATGAGAGGCATTTAAACATTGTGAATGGGCTAGAGATTTTGCGTATATTTAGGTTGGATATATTTAAATGTTAGGAAAGGGGGAGAGCAAGATAAGACATAAAATAGAGACAAGGGAGTGGAGTGAAGTGGAGTGGAGTGGAGGGGGGAAAGAGCGAGAATCAGAGAGAGAGAGAGAGAGAGAGAGAGAGAGAGAGAGAGAGAGAGACAGACAGACAGACAGACAGACAGACAGACAGACAGACAGACAGACAGACAGACAGACACAGACAGATAGACAGACAGACAGACAGACAGAGACAGAGAGAGACAGAGACAGAGACAGAGAGAGAGAGAGAGAGAGAGAGAGAGAGAGAGAGAGAGAGAGAGAGAGAGATGGAGAGAGAGAAGAGAGGTATAGATCAAACGTGTACGTATAAATATCTGAGATCTTGAGCATGTACTTTACGTAAACACCGTCATTCATAAATGGAACTCCGAACAAAGACATCGATCAAGTTTTCGTTTTATTTTTGGTCATATTTTGATGGAAACACCGATTTCTCAGAAATTCAAGCAGGTTAACATGTAAACATAATATCACGGAGATAATTACATCACAACAGTATTAGTACATCAGCATCCAAGAAGTTAACTATACCTCAGCCAGTTATAAACTCAGCGAAGTAAAATCACAAACACTCGTTTTGGTGCTTCCTTGTATCATTTTTCGTCTAGTTTTGTCAAAGTTTTTTCAAAGTAGCTCTAAAATTTCCTTTCCATTTCGCTTGATTTTAGCTGCGAGCCGGCTACCCAACCCTAACTCCAGCCTTTTTTGCTGAAGGGGGAGGTAGGCTTTTCCCAATGCTCTGACCAGCAGTGACACAATGACTGACCAACTGACTGACTTTTGAATGACCAAACTATTAAAATATTAGACCTGTTCCGCTTTTCGGAAGAGTAAGCCATTGTGTATCGGTGGGAACGGATGATAAAATTTACTAAACTGTATATACCTGGGGACTGGATGTAAAAAAGCACATCAGTGCTTATTCTATTATCCTCGAAATAGAATAATTAATAAAGTGCAAATCATCAACTTGCAATTTCTAGAGGGAGTTATGCAAAGCTGGTATTTTTCTCAGGGAAAACTGTCAGTCAAGTGCCTGTGGTGTGTGCTCACCACTATGTCTAAACATTTAAATATGTACATTTTATCTATTCTATACAGAGCTGTTATGACACAGTAAAATGGAAGCGAAACTAGCAACAAACAACTTTTTGTTGGTCCTCCAAAGAAACATGCATTATCTTCATCATCACAAATAATTATAGGTGATCAAAATAGGTTAACATTTTCCTCACCTTCGTACATTTCTAGTTGAGATTCTAGAACAAGCTTAACAGCTTTAGAAGCAAAATAAAACAGTTTTTAACGAGGTGTACTAACAAAGCAAGGAAATCATTGATAAAACTTGTAAACCCAAAACAAAACGTCTAACATGCTACTGACAAATGGGGGTTTCAGTTCACGTTTTCATGGGAGTAAAATTATTTGAAAAATAGCTACATGTTCAGAACAGTTTGAAAGAATGCACCTAAAACTCAGCTTCCAGTGAAAATTATTTTCTAGTAATACTCGTGCAACTACTGTTGACCCTGGAAGGATATAACATCGGGGGAAAATGCAGCAAAAATAGTGGACCGCATTAACTGAACTTCAAAAAAAGATACAGATACCATGCAAAACGGTCTTAGAATTCCATACGCAATTTACAAAACTGCATACACACGAGGACTGGATGTAAAAAGCGCATAAGTTCTTATTCCATTATCCTCGATATAGAAAAAATAGAAATAAATAAAACACCATTTCTGTGATAAAATGCACGTTTATCTTTGCAAAATCGGTTTAAAGCACAAAACAAAAATCAAAATAATTTTGACTTGACTCGACTTGAAATAGAGCCAAGTGTTTCGTACAACTGCTTGTACACATTTTACCATCACCTATTGATTTAAAAAAATTCATACATGCTAAACCTTTTTTCGAGTTTTACATATCCCAGGAATACCGAGAGTAGAGAAGTAAAAACAAGAAGACAGGTTGATGAAGAAAAAAACCCCGCCCATTGAAAACTGTACCCCATTGCATTGTAGCAAGAATACAGTATTTCACAACATTCGCCTTATTGGAATTTTGTTAAAGACATTCAGGTGGAGCTTCATGCTTTCAAAAAAGCGGGCATCTATAACAGATACTGAGATAGTACAATACATAGGTTGGACCAGTGCCAGAAAGCAGAACAGAAATCACACAGCAATGAGCACTGATCAAAGCAATGTCTTCCACTCCAGTCTTGCTATTAAAAAAAAAACCTTAAGTGGGGGTCTTCAACCCCCCTCCCCCCCCCCCCCCCCCTTGTCTCCAGTTATTTTTTCTCTCATTCTTTTTTGTGCGTTTTTATTGATTTATCTTTCCTTTAATTTGAGTGGGGGTTTTTTGTTTTGTTTAATTACAATATCAGATCTCCAACCTGTTGCTCTTTTCATTTTGAGAGAGGGGGGGGGGGGGGGGCATAAAACATAGGACTGTGATAGAGATTAAGTTTATTTGAGTTGAAAAAGGGAATCAAAAACTGCTGGGAGAGATGCAGATGAAGTAGTCTAGTAATGGTATGGGAGTGCTATGACCTGAATAATGGACATGTCCCTGACCTATGGCAAAGCAGAAGACGAAGGAAATAATTTACCAGGACATACTAATACAAAAAAAATACATTTTTTTGCACCTTAACCAATAATTTTTTTTAAAGATAAACGGCACTATGTCTTTTCTAATTCACAAAAAGGTTAAGGTGTCCCACAGCCTATGTGGTAGTTGGGGAGCGAGGCATCAAAAACCTCAGCTTCTCCAGGGGCCAGCATATCGAGGGCGGCGCCTATCTTCTCTCCCTACCTGCTTTACCTTCCCTCTCTCTAAAGAGGGCGGGTACCCATTTACAATGATTTCTCTGACTACTGAGCTATCCCGCCTTTCCCAATGCAAGTCTGTTAAGATGTACACGAATTTTTTTTTAATTCTGCAATTCTTTTAAATCCGACACTTCACTACTTCCTTCACCTCCACCTTTCCAAATTTATGTTGTGGTGTTTTCTTTTTAAGTCAATGTTTTTTACAGCCGCAAATCCAGCAATTTAACAAATTTTCTCTAAAGCCCCGCTACACGTGTGGATAACTTCATGTTTCGGTAACGGTAGTTTGGGGTTTTTTTTAACACCTTGACCCCAACACACACCCACACATACACATACACATACAGGCGCACCCGCACACACACAATTACAAAAACACACAAACATTGTACTCTTTACTAACGCCTATTTTCTGCAGTGCAGTCCCACTGTGCATTGCTCCAATTCTTATTCAATAATTACAACATCAGTGCCCTCCATTTCTGTTTTAAAACATAGAAATTGCACCCCCTCGCCAAATAGGCATTCTACAACCGGTACCCTCTACTTTTGTTTTTAAACTTTTAAGAAGAAAAAAAGATTTTTCTAAAATGCACTTTTCTCATCCCCAAGTACAAAAACACTTTACCCCTCCCCCCTGCCCCCCCCCCCCCCCTTCCTCCTAGCCTTTTCCCTAAAATTCTAGCACCCCTCCTCCCAGGACCCTGAAAAAATATATGCATTGTGTCAACATACTCCCCCCCTACCCCGAAAATGCTGAGAGCTCTTTTAGTATAGAGCTTCCCCACTTTCTGAAAGTGCTCAAGAAATTTCCCCTTTTCTATCCGTCACTGTCTTTCTTACTTTCCCTTCGGCTCTATCTTTTCTTGCTAATTTCCTACCGACCCAGTCTATTATTGTGCTTTTTTTCTTGCATTATCTTTACTTTTTGAAAACTTCTTGATAAACTGCCCTGTTGGAATGAGTCGATTGATCCCAGCAAGGTATATACCTCCTGTAGAGGAGTAGCGTGGAAAAAGATCAGGCACTTTGCATTCTAGCCAATAATTATGAGCGAACGAAAAAAAATTTCAGCGGACGAAAAAAAAGTGTCAGCAAATACTATATATCTACCTGCCTTTTGTGTCCAAAATGGGGGGAGTGTCATGGTTAGAGTTGAGGTTAGTATAAAGGTTAGTGTTCAAGAGTTAATAGCGGGTAAAGGTTGTCTGTCAGACGGTCTAAATGTTAAAAAATTGGACACAATAGGCACATAGACAAATAGTAAGTAGCTACAGACACAATGGTACATAGCTCACAGTATTATTATGGAGCTTTAAGTCAGAATCCCTAGTCCCAGCAACAGCAGATTTTACTGCCAATTTTCGGTTTATTCCTTGGGTAGAGTTCCGAGGTTTACCAATGGTGAGATTCTGTGTAAGCGACCGGTGGATCACATTTATTTCAAATCGGAGACTTTTTAGAAGTTGCATCCCTTAAAAGAAAAAAATAAGCCCAAAATAAACAATTTAAGAAAAATAATATCAGCCAGATTTTTTTCTATCCCCACTGCTTTAAATATGCATCTATACCCTCGTAAACACCCCTTCCTTTTCTTTCCTTGCCTCTCCTTCGAACGTGATGTCTCCTCCACATAACTCCACTTTAAACACACAAACACACACACAAACCCCTACCCATTTTACACAAAAACACACAGTAAGTCTTCAATTTCAAATTGAAAAAACACACAGACACACACACACATGCGTGCGCGCGCGCTCGCGCCACCTGTGTGCATGTTGGGAAAGGGGGTTATTCCTCCTACCGGCGCAGTATACCTACTTTTCCGAACAGGTTTTTAATATATGTGCAAGATGTTCTAGCGTGTTCGCACACGGGGCTTCAGTTTATAGTCTCGTCTGAAGGGCATTCAAGTCTTTTTTTTTCGTCGAAATGGGAGAAAGAGCTAGGCTGATCATCGAACCCAGAACCTCATGGTTTACTTGGCAAGCAAACGTCTTCACCATCCCGCGACACCTCTTACGAGGTTTCAGTACACATTTCTACTACAGCCAAAAGGAATGCCTATTTCATTGCTCGTTGGCTTTTTCTTTAATGTTCAAAATCTGACACTTTTGCTGCCCAAGGGCTGCATAGGCTATGGAACACATGGACCTTTTTTCCAATAATGGTGAACAATTTGTTTCATGTCAAAAAAAAAAATCACAAACTATTGATAGCGATTATGAATGGGCAGATACTCTTAAAACACTATCATTTCATTCGATTTCTTGAGGAAAAAAAACAATCACCAGTCCCACGGGATATGATAGTAGAAACAGTTCTTCTCAACTATTTCTATTTCTTAAGATTCATTAAAAAAAATATTAAAAACTCAAAAGATATCACCAGGTGATTTTTCGTTGTTGCATCCCTGGGTTCGTGCTCTGAAGTTCTCCAATCGTAAAATTTTGTGAATGCGACTTTTTGGTCAACATTAAGGTAGCCACATTCCGATTCGGGGATGAAGTCTAAACACACCTGTGTGCATGCAGGTTTTTTTTCCAATGTCATTCTGTCCCACTGGAACACAATGGCTTACGCTTTCGAAACGGTTTGTTTAAAGTGTCCTCAAGATGTTCTGCGTTTACACAGGGGTAGGGTGGGGGAAGGATGGTGGGGGGGGATTGGGTTCATAGTCTCATTTAAAGGACTTTTCGGGGGAGTGGAGTCGGCACTGATGTTGGCTCTATGGGAAAAATTTCTTGAAGGGACGTCCGGGTGTTGGCAGACAAATCCTGGGGGTGGGGGTGTTGTCCTCCTCTTTGCTGATCCTTACCTGCAGTCTGAACTGCTTCCAGACCCCTGGGATGCTTGGTAATTTGGTCTGGCACCAGAATTCCTGGAAACAGCATCAACAAGCAACTTGAGCAATCCGGACAGTTTACATGTTCAAACAATTCTGTATCTGTTTAAAATAAATCCATTTTCTCTGGAAAAAAGTTCCAGCAGAACATGGATCGAATCCGGACTTTTCACTTTCTAGGAAGGTAGGCAACCACTAGACTACCTATCCACCAATAGCAAGGTGACTAAGGTGACAAGTTTCTTGGTTACAAGTAGTTCAGAATTCTTTGGTCACAGGATTAAATATATCTGCAACCGAGGCCCCATGTGCGATAGCACACAGAGCTTCTTGCACACATGTTAGAAACCAAATTTTGGAAGAGAAACTATTTCGTGCCGGTAGGAACGATGACAACTTAAAAAAAAACAAACATATGGACACATTTTTTTTATTTAGACGCCATCCCCGAAGTCGGAATGCTCTTACCTTAATGGTGAGTAAAAACAGTCCCATACGCAGAATCCGACTATTGGCGAACCTCAGAGCTCTAACGAGGAAGGTAAAAAATAAAATCTCAACAGCCTTGATGCATAAAGGGTGGACATTTTTATGTTGTTCTATCACATATCAAGATGCAGACTTGCCAATGTTTATATTTTTATTTGTGTAGACACGTGTTTAAGATCAAATGTGCACCCTAAAGATCTGTAACGCCTGCTTATGACTTAAAACACCTGGTCAGCATCATCTACAGCTTCACAGTAAGACGGAGGCATTTAAAAACCAAACCTTAAAAAATAGAGTATGGCTACGGGCAGCGGGATAGCCTGGTGATTACACTGTTGTGCTCACGATCAGACGGCCTGGGTTTGAGCCACCTCCCAGTTATCTGTTCAATGGCATTTTGTTCCTGAAGTTAACACAAGTACTGACTCTACTTGCCTGAAAGTCATTTGCATGCGACTATAACCCGTGGTTCTATGTGTGAACATGCGCAGAAAATCCTTCGGAAACTTTAAAACCCATTTAGCCTTTTGGCAGAGTAGGCCATCACGTGCCAAAATAGATGATCTTCAAACAAAAAATAACGCATGGATAATGGTGTCTTTAGACATCCCCGAAGTCAAGATGCAGTTAAATGGATTGAAAATGGTTTGCATACGCAAAATCTCACCATTGGTTTACCTTGGAGCTCTATTCAAGGAACGAAAAAATACTTACGCTTGTTCTTAAGTAGTGCTGGCATGATTGATTGATTGTAGAGTTAGTGCAGCCACCATAATTTCTGGATACTCTCTGCAGCCGCCAAGTTTGCCTGGATACGTTCTGCTGCCACGATGAAAAACACACGCCCAGAACTGTGATTCGATCCCCATGACAACTGTCGACACCTATGCCAGACTTCTGAGTATTCAGAGCAAGAATGGAGAGACCCAGAAGGTCTGGGAAGTGCTTTAAAATGTTTGGGGCGTGAGGTGTCCCTTCCCCTCGTGAGCACGGTATGCGAGGGTAGGCAGGCTGTGCCGTTTTAGGACACCTGAATATTTGTTCCATGCCACTCTAGGTACATTACCTTTGTGACCACTGCTGAAAAGGTTGAACGGATACTGACGGCAGTACTCAACCCTGTGGTCAGTGAGCCTTGCAGAGAACTTTCGGGACAAAGTTTGATTTGAGCTCAGAAACTAGGAAGAACTGGGTGACTTTTGTGGACATTGAGCACACAAACGTTGACAGATCATTCTCTGTACAGACACGCCAGAAAGTGTGCAAGACAGGGATTGCATGTACGGATCCTCTGCAACCTTACCTCTTTCCACAGTCGGTTCTATGTCGACTAGCGGATGTCCACAAGGACCACAGTCCCTCCTGCTCTCATCGCCTTTGGTCCCTGAAGTGTTGCAGAGATGGGCAGTCATATAGACGCCTCTCTGATACCAAAGCCCCCAAACTCCTTGCCTACTTTGCCTCTCAATTCCAGTGAAGATGAAGACGGGTGACATCTATGTCCTAGATCCCTGGGCAACGGAACCAGGCTGAGTACTAGTCTGCTGAGTACTAGTCTGCCCTTCGGGAATTTGATGCAGCACTTTCTCCTTTCCCCTATTCTAAACCCTTCATTCCCATAGATCTGACATCTGTCTACTGAGTCAAGGGGATCTTGGACAAGTTCAGGGTCATGTGCTCCAACATCGTGGCGATGGTGTCTCCATGATCTCTGGTGAGAAGGATCATTATCACAGGCGAAGATCTAGTGACAAGACCATGAACACAACTATCAGCATATAATCTACATTAACCCTTTTACACACAAAAATAACTGATAGGGGATGGTAGTAGCCTATTTGTTAAAGTATTGCCCCCTTAATCTGCTCTCGACTATAAACTGAAGTCCCATTTCTGAACACAAGTTGAATATCTTATGAACACGTCAAAATCCGTTCCACAATTTGGAAGAGTATGCCCCTTTGTGCTGGTAAGAACTATAGAAATATCTGGGGGAAAAATCATACACACTGGTGTGTTTAGACTTCATCCTCAAAGTGGGAACGCAGCTATCTGACCTGTGATCAAAAAGTGGTTTATGCAAAAATCTCACCATTAGCCAAACTGCCAGCTTGGGGGGAAGTTAAACAAAATACTGTAAAATACAGAAATCTGGAATAAACAAGACAACCGACTTCCTTTTCTGCCATAGGTTACGTAACAGAATTCAAACGTTATCAATATTTTTGCTTTCCCATTTAACATCTTTCCTTTGAAAAAATATTGAAAAGAGAGAGAGACAGAGGGCCACAGATAGAGGGAGGGAGGGAGGGAGGGAGGGAGGAGAGAGAGAGAGAGAGAGAGAGAGAGAGAGAGAGAGAGGAGAGAGAGAGAGAAGAGAGAGAGAGAGAGAGATGAATGAATGAATGAATGATGAATGAATGAATGAATGAATGAATGAATGAATAAATGAATGATGAATGAATGAATGAATAAGAATGAAGAGAGAGAGAGAGAGAGAGAGAGAATGATCATTTTTCAAGGGCTACAGATAAATATTGACATTATTCTTTTCATCCCGTCTTGCCCTGATTAGGAACTATAACAAAAACAAAAGAAAAAAACGAAACGAAAACAGTCCACTGGAAACCAAAACAAAACACTCAAAAAATATTTATTAGCAACCCTCTCCAAACCACCACCACCACCAACAATGTAAGATAACTATGGTTTAAAGAAAGCAGATAGGTATATACTCAGAGAGAGAGAGAGAGAGAGAGAGAGAGAGAGAGAGAGAGAGAGAGAGAGAGAGAGAGAGAGAGAGAGAGAGAGAGAGAGAGAGAGAGAGAGAGAGAGAGAGGCAAGGCAAGGCAAGGCAAGGCAAGGCAAGGCAAAATTCTTTTATTCGAGAGAGAGAGAGAGAGAGAGAGAGAGAGAGAGAGAGAGAGAGAGAGAGAGAGAGAGAGAGAGAGAGAGAGAGAGAGAGAGAGAGAGAGAATATGATACAACACAAGTTACCATGCAACAGAAACGCCCAACAGCAACAAGAACAACAGATGACGTACATGCATTACCTTATGGGTTCTTCCACTTGCTCGTGCTGCATCCTCAGGCTTTGAAGTACCTAGGACGGGAACAGTCTTGCTGACAGAAGGATTTCTACACAAAAAGGCGAGTCATTTTTAAAGTAAATGCTTTCACGCGCGCAATATATATAAAATATAAAAATAATATAGAAGAGAGAGAGAGATAGAGAGAAGAGAGAGAGAGAGAGAGAGGAGAGAGAGAGAGAGAGAGAGAGACACGGACAGACGGACAGACAGACAGACAGACAGACAGAGACAGAGGGAGAGAGAGTATACGTTATGTATTTTCTATTCTAAAAAAAAGATACACTATTTTATGGATGTTTTATCCAGTAATGGTGTCTAAGCGTTTTCCTCACAACTGCTGACGATTTGTTTGGTCCGGGCCAACTATTACTGCCTCTGCAACTACTACAACTTCTACTCTCTCTACTTCTATTCTAAAGAGAAGAAGAAGAAGAAGAAGAAGAAGAAGAAGAAGAAGAAGAAGAAGAAGAGAGAAGAGGAGGAGGAGAGAGAAGAAGAAGGAGGAGGAGAGGAGGAGGAGGAGAAGTAGGAGGAGGAGAAGAACAAAAACAAGAAAAACAAAAAGAACAAGAACAAGAAGAACAAGAACAAGAACAAGAAGATGAGATGATGATGAGGAGGAGGAGGAGGAGGAGGAGAGGAGAGGAGATTTTTAAAAAAATTACATTAATTACTCTTATGTCTTCGATATTAACTTATCTGCTTTATTTGCTGTCTTGACTAGCTTCATATAAAAATATGCATCCTATACAATAAGTGCAGGTGACATTTTGTTCATTTATGTACCCACAGGTACAAGTAGCAAAATAGCTAAGGTGACGAATTTCTAATTGTCACAAGTCAGAAATCATTGGTACTCAGCTTTGATCTTGACACTACTTAACAGATCAGGGGGACTTTTGATTATCATCTTTCATAACTTATATCCACGCTTGCTAGGGCTTTACATTCATTTGTGTGTACAAGCATGGAAAATATCCAAAATTCACAATGAAGGTCTGGAAGATTTGTCTGCTTTCGGTAAGTTATGTAAAGACGGAAATATCCAACATAAATCTAAGACTTCACAGTGGTGCCACGAAAAGCAAAAGCAAAAAAAACAAAAACAATAAAAACCTTGCATGTGCACTACCTCGTAAGTCTTGATAGGTGAAGCAGTCACGGCGTCAGAGACAAGGCCAGAGAACTAAGATGACCCACTGACTTTTGACATCTATGCTAAGACTTTTAAGGAATCAGGGCTAGAGGGAAGAGACCCGGGAGGTCGAGCATATGCTTGAACAAAGTCTGGGGGCTGGGTGTGTCCTTTCCCCTTCAGCACTGTGTGCAAGGGTTTTTCTGGCTCTGCCAGTTTAGGACACCAGACCTCGACCGCCTAGTCTGCCAATGTGTGTGATCACAGAGTAAGGTTCAGAGGCTCCTGATGAAGTTCTGAAATCCGCGATCATTGAGCCTTACATGAAACTCCAGGGACAAATTCCGATTCGAGCTTGGGAAGTGTGAAGGACCGATGTACATTTGTGAACATGACGCACACAGGCATTGACAGGTTGTACTCAGTACAAGTATACCTGTGAAGTACGCATGGTAGCGGTTTTATGGCAGGAGGCTTTGCATTCCTTACCTTTCACATGCTGCTGCATGTCGACTATCAGATGTCCACAGAAACCACAGTCCTCACTGCTCTCATCGCATTTGATCCCGGAATTGTTTCAGAGACAGGAGGTCATGTAGACCCCACTCTGGTGCAAAGCCCCCAAACTTCTATCAACTTTGATGTTCAGCCAAGTAGGGATTTAGTCCTAGATCCCTGGGCAGCAATGCTAGGCTCTGCACTGGATTTGTCCTTCAGGGGCTGGTCTTCAGATTCCCTTCAGGGTTGGTTTCAGGAGTTTGCCCTTCGGGGGCTGGTCTTTCAGGACTGTGCCCTTCGGGGGCTGGTCTTTCAGGACTGTGCCCTTCGGGGGCTGGTCTTTCAGGATGTGCCCTTCGGGGCTGGTCTTTCAGGATGTTGCCTTCAGGGGCTGGTCTTTCAGGAGTTTGCCCTTCGGGGGCTGATCTTTCAGGAGTTTGCCCTTCGGGGCTGGTCTTTCAGGAGTTGCCCTTCAGGGGCTGGTCTTTCAGGAGTTTGCCCTTCAGGGCTGGTCTTTCAGGAGTTTGCCCTTCAGGGGCTGTCTTTCAGGAGTTTGCCCTTCAGGGGCTGGTCTTTCAGGAGTTTGCCCTTCAGGGGCTGGTCTTTCAGGAGTGTGCCCTTCGGGGCTGGTCTTTCAGGAGTTGTGCCCTTCAGGGGCTGGTCTTTCAGGAGTTTGCCCTTCGGGGCCTGTTTTCAGGATTGTTGCCCTTCGGAGGCCTGTTTTGCATGCAGGATTTTGCCCTTCAGGGGCCTGTTTTGCATGCAGAATTTTGCCCTTCAGGGGCCTGTTTTGCAAGGGGCCTGTTTTGCAAGGGGTTCGTTTTGCATGCAGAGTTTTGCCCTTCAGGGGCCTGTTTTGCATGCAGAATTTTGCCCTTCAGGGGCCTTGTTTTGCACGTTGCTGCCTTTCAGGAGCTTGTTTTGCAGGATGCCGTCCTTTAGGGTTTGTGTTTCAGGATGCTGCCCTTTAGGGGCTCGTTTTTCCAGGAGTTTGCCTTTCAGGGATTTTTCTAGGACTTTGACCTTCAGAGAATTTTACTGAGTACATTGCCCTCCAGAAGTTGGACCCTTCAGGACTGTGTTCAAGCGTTGCCTTTATCTTCAGTAGTCTACCCATCCTCCCTATTGGTCTTACATAAGTCAAGTTAAGTCATGTGGAGTGAGGACAAGTCCACTGGGCCCTGTGCTCCAGCATCGTGCTGCTGGTGTCTTCACAGCCTGCAGCGGACAGGTCCGGAGGAGTGGAGAAGACCTGGGGGAAAAAATGAGCAACTGGCTACTAGAGATCTATATCACAATACCCATGACAAAACTGTGAGAGGTAGCTAAAAAAAAAATATATTATATATATATATATATATATATATATATATATATATATATATATATTATATATATATATATATATATATATATGGGTTGTCATTATTTATACTTAGTTTCATGATCCTGTCTTGTTACCATTTATTTTGGTAGATCCTTTAGAAATATGAAAAAGTCTTCTGACGTGTGTGCAAGATGTCCTACCATAAGGTCTTTTAACATGAGTGTGCGTAAGATAATCCATGAAAGTATCTGACGTATATGCAAGATGTTCTATGCAAAAAAAAGTCTTTTAACATGTTTGCACATATTCTACCAAAACTTCTGACGTATGCGCAAGATATTCTATGAAAAAAACTATGTGTTCAAGTCATTTTACATGAGACTATAAACCAAGGTCCCGTGTGCAAACGCACGCAGAACATCTTGCGCACAAATTTAATCATGTTCCACTTTTCGAAAGAGTAGGCTATTGTGTGCCAGTGGGAACAGATGATAGTTTACAAAACTGCATACACACGGGGACTGGATGTAAAAAAGAAACAGAGTGCTTATTCCGTTAACCTCGACGTAAAAGAATAAATAAATAAATAAAAATAAGATGTTCTGCACATGTTTGTATACAGAACCTCGGTTTAAAGTCTTATCTGAAGAACTTACGGGTGTAGTGTTCGAACATTTTTTGTTTTGCTGCATTTTCTGTGACTTTCCAGTCCTACTGTTCCCGCCCTGCTAATTTCAAACTCTCTGCCCCAGCCATGCAAAGACATGTCTGGCTGTCTCAGGGTCAAAAGTCCATAGGGGGACTATCAATGTCAGGCCGCCGTGTAGCCACCAGCCAGAGGGGCAAGAGAAAACGTATCTTCACTGTTGCCACGTAAAAATTTGCTACTAGTCCATGGGAAATTTCATCGTCAACACATTGTGGATGATTTCGATTTTGCAAAAAGAAAAAAATGTTAACTTTTACAAACTTAACGCTTTCATTGTTTTGGGCACTCCTTGCTTTTTGTGTTTGACATGGAAAGTGATCTCAATACTGAAAGAAATTTATTGAAACATTATGTATTCTAAAAAAATCAGCAATTCTGGCACAACCCGGTGAACATACCTGTATTCACCTAAGTGTGCATGCAAAGCGATGCAGTTTTATTAAAGCACAAGAAAGCTGAGACATTTTGAGGCACGTGTGCTTGTTTGTTAACGGATTTCTTTTAGTATTTTATCTATTTTTGTTTTTACTTGTTTATACATTATTATCATTCTTTTTTCTTTTTGATCAATCTCATCTGCCATTTCTGCTCATGTCTATCAGACTAAAGTTTGTACAACCATGTGTGCTGTGAACCATGTGGTCTGTCAGCCAAACCTAACAGCCAAAGTCAACAGCCAGAGTCAACAGCCAGAGTCAACAGCCAGATCATGTAGTGGTTCCATCCCTGTTTGGGCCGAACATTTTTCCCCAACCAAGGTGCCGTGTGTTGCACACAATTATTTAGCGCACCAAAAAGAACCCACGGCAACAAGATGGTTGTCCCTGGCAAAATTCTTCAGAGAAAATATCTTTGATAAGGAAACAAATAGGCCTACGGTTGCATACAGGAAAATAAATAAATAATGGGTGGCGCTGCTCTTGTGGTGGTGGTAAATATACAACGGCACTCCTCTGATGTGAATGTCTATTTTATTTATTTTATTCTTTTAATTCGAAGATAATGGAATAGGCACTCATTTGCTTTTTTACATCTAGTCCCCGTGTGTATGCAGTTTCGTAAATATCTGTTCCCACAGGCCCACAATGGTCTACTCTTAAGATAAGCGGAACAGGATTTAACATGTGCGTGCGTGCGTGTGTGTGTGTGTGTGTGTGTGTGTGTGTGTGTGTGTGTGTGTGTGTGTGTGTGTGTGTGTGTGTGTGTGTGTGTGTGTGTGTGTGCGTGTGTGCGTGTGTGTGCGTGGTGTGTGTGTTGGTGTGTGTGTGCGCGTGCGCGTGCGCGCGCGCGCATGCGTGGTGAGCATGTTTAGCGTTTATGACATTTTGTGAACGCATCTGATGTGTAAAGGTAAAGGCATCCCATACGGTATATGGTTGTGGGAAAGCATATGGGAGGCAGAGAGAGGGAGAGGGAGAGGGGAGAGAGAGAGAGAGAGGAGAGGGGAGAGAGAGAGAGAGAGAGAGAGAGAGAGAGAGAGAGAGAGAGAGAGAGAGAGAGAGAGAGAGAGAGAGAGAGAGAGAGAGAAGGCAAAGAGAGAGAGCTTTGATTGATTGATTGATTGATTTATTCTCCTATATCGAGGATAATAGAATAAGCACTCTTGTGCATTTTTACACCCAGTCCCCGCGTGTATGCAGTTTTGTAAAGATCTGTTCCACCGGCACACGATGGCCTACTCTTACGAAAAGCGGAACAGGATTTAACGTGTGCGCAATATTCTGCGTGCGTTCGCACACGGGGTCTGAGTTTAGTCTCATCCGAAGGACTTTTGGGGAGAGTGGAGTCAGCACTGATGTTAATTCCAGGAGAAAAATCTCCTCGACCGGAATCAAACAGGGTTGTCAAATTGCCAGTCAGTGTTCTGACCACTAGGCTATCCGTCCCCCTCCCCCCCCCCCCCCCAGAGAGAGAGAGAGAGAGAGAGAGAGAGAGAGAGAGAGAGAGAGAGAGAGAGAGAAGAGAGAGAGAGAGAGAGAGAGAGAGAGAGCATACAGACAGGCAGGCAAGGAGAGACAGCAGTGTATGCGCGCGCACGTTGTGGTGTGTGTGTGTGTGTGTGGTGTGTGTGTGTGTGTGTGTGTGTGTGTGTGTGTGCGTGCGTGTGTGTGCGTGCGTGTGCGTGCGCGCGCGCTCGCGAGCGCGTGTGCGCGTGTGTGTGTGTATCTTCATACATACAAATCTCACAATCGGCAAACCTCGGAGCTATAGCTGAGGAAAAGTTTATAAATAACCTATCGTTTAGAAGATGTAATGCACTTGAATCGATAGAAAAGTCTCTTACCAGTTCATCTTGCGAGAGGACGGAAGAACAAGGATATCAGCGTGAGTTGCAGGGATCTTGCACATCCCCTGCTATGGGCATCAACAGGATGGCAGCTTAGTGTCGATGTTTTCTGCTATGGGCGTCAACAGGATGGCAGCTTTGTGTCGATGTTTTCTTCTGCTTTGGGCGTCATCAGGGTGGCAGCTTTGTGTCGATGTTTTCTGCTATGGGCATCAGGGTGGCAGCTTTGTGTCGATGTTTTCTGCTATGGGCATCAGGGTGGCAGCTGTGTGTCACAGCTCTACTGTCGGCAATATGAAGATGGTAACTTAGTGTCGATATCTTTGCTATGGGCGTCATCAGGATGGAAGCTTTTAGTCGATGTCTTCTGCTATGGGCGTCATCAGGATTGCAGTTTTGTGTCTGCTGGATTTGGCCCTCCTGAAACAAAATGCATGATACGCGTCTTCAGTTCCCTGGCATTGATTTCCAGCTTTTGTTCTATTTTATATTGTTTAAAGCCCTACTGACTACGAAAGCCATATCAGGGCTGTCAATTCAGTTTCTGTAGATCTAGTAGTAACATTTACCACCACAACCAACACAACCTCATTCCCTCAAGTATCCCACACCCTCCACCCTCAATTCGAAAAAAAAATTAAATGAGAAAATCTTTAAATGATTTTATTCCTTTAGGCCGATAAAAGCAGGCTGTGTTGAGGACGCCAGCCATTGTGCTTGATTTATCATCCCCAAATTAAACAAAAGTAAAGAAGAACGCTTCAAAGATTACCAACCTCCCCCCCCCCCCCCCCCCCCCCCCCCCCCCCTCCAGTTTAAAATGTCATACGGGCATATAAAGCTGTGGAACCGACATACTATGCTTATCCCGAAAGTTCTTTGGATGGAACAATAAACTGAGGTCCCCAGTGCCAGCACACGCAGAACCTCTAGCGCTCACGTTAAAACCTGTTCCAGGCCATTGCGTGCAAGAGGGAACGGAATTTCTAAACCAGCATGCACATGAGGACTGGATGAGTAGCTCACCTTCGCAATCCTCATCCCAGCACTCCAATCTGCACTAAGTTTTAAAAACATCAGCTAGATAGCAATAACAATTTCGAAAAATATTTTGTTTTGAAATCGAGTTGTTTACTACCCCCCCCCCCCCCCCCCCCCCCCCCCCTCTTCTTTTAATAGTTACGGAAAATTGAAGACTCAGACACTGTCAATGTACGAAAAAAACACATTACTTATTATTGGACCAACAGCAAAACTTGAAGTGTTGTCAGGCATAGTGTGGTACCACTCAATATATAATTTGACTTTGGATGATCCAAGAATAAATCTAGAGCCAGATTTTGTTTAAACAAAAAACTCAGCTTACATCTACTGGTGTAACTATTACTCTGAATTTCAAGAAAGGTAGGCTATAAACTCTGAAATGACAGTGATAACAAAAAATACTGACACCTACCGTTTCTTCAGTCTTCCTTCACCCACCAGTATGTTGAATGTCAAGTCTTCGGAGGTCTTTTTCTTTTCTTTTCCCCTCCCCAGCGGTGCCAGTGGTCTGCACTGTGGTTAGGGAGCCTTTGAAACGACACCTTGCAAACTGCCCTGCACCCCCCAGTCCACACACACACATGAACACTTTTCACGCAGAATGCGAAAGTGCTCACAGCTCAGTCCGCAAATTAAAAAGAAAAGAAAAAAAAAACACGAAAGAAAAGCAGCCAGAAAAAAAAAGCGCGGAAAAAAAGAAGGTGGCTTCGGCAGTAAATGTGCATGCTGTTTTTGATGGCGTTTCTGATCTTTTCTATCTCTGCTTTTGTCTGTCTCTGTCTCTTTCTGTTTGTCTGTCTACCTGTTCATCTATTTTTCTGTCTGTCCGTCTGTCTGTTCGTCCCCCTTCTCTCTCTCTCTCTGATGAAAAAGTATGTGGATGCTTACTCTGTTACCCTTGAAAAACAAAGATTATTAATTTTATTTAGTGTGTGTGTGTGCGCGCGCGCGCGCGCGCGTGCGTGCGTGCGTGCGTGCGCGCGTGTGTGTGTGTGTGTGTGTGTGTGTGTGTGGCGTGTGTGTGTGCGTGCGCGCGCGTGCGTGCGTGCGTGGTTGTGTGTGTGTGTGTGTGTGTGTGTGTGTGTGTGTGTGTGTGTGTGGTAGCATATCGTGTGGTGTTTTTTTTCCCCAACTGGTTGGGGTTTTTGTTTGTTTGATTTGTTTTTGTTTCGGTTTGTATTTGTCTGTGTGTTTGGTTGGTTTTGTTGGTTTTTTGTGTTTGGTTTTTGTTTGGTTGGTTGGTTGTTTTTTTTTGGGGGGTGGGTTTTTGGGGGGAAAAGGGGGGGAGGGGTTGTAACTGAAAAGTAAAGGGTTTTAACCTTACGCACTAAACAGTAAAAAGTTCAGGCAGCGTAAGCTCCCTTGTGTTGCCGACCATCTTTGCCGATTTTGTTTCGTATGACGACGACGCTATCGAACACTTCAGAATGGCATTAGCTCTGTCAGGGAGAATAACACGGACATTACAGGTAAGTCTTTTAGCAATCTATCAAAATAATGAAAGTGTTGGAAGGTTTACAGCACTCCCTTTATCCTTACATTTGTTGATGACAGGTAACTGACCTTGTTACCGGGTGTCAGTTCAAAGTCGTCTGCTTCGCGGTCATCCAGCTGGTGTTTGTTTTGAGACTCAGTTAATTCAAACCATGAAGATTGATTTTACAATTTGGATCGCTCAACGCAGACATTTTTGTGTGTGCCTCAGTTGCTTTAAAAAGAGAGATAGAGAGTGCTGTGTGTGTGTGTGTGTGTGTGTGTGTGTGTGTGTGTGTGTGTGTGTGTGTGTGTGTGTGCCTGTGTATTTTCATTTTTAACGTCTATATCCACTAGCCTAGAAAGTGATATTAGACAGGTGATGGGTAGGGGGAAGAAATGAGAAATCAATCATTGTCAGTGTGTTTGTTTGGACAATTGATTGGAGGGGAAAAAAAGAAAAACTGATCTAACATCAAAAAAACTCTGGAATTATACACAAAAAAGCAAGGAAAAAAGTGTGTGTGTGTGTGTGCACCTACCTGCATGGGTGTGTGCCTGGAAGTAAGGGGGAATTGTGCCAGCACCTGCTGTGTGCTTGTGCTTGGTTGTAACCTATGTTTTTTCAGTGTGATACACACATGTACTGAGTTTGTTTAAAATACCATTTATGTGATCATGAGTCTACCTGCAGGGGTCTTGTACTTTGTAGACCTTGTACTATGATTTCATATCATTTCTTCTTTTTATGTTTTGTTTGACTCATTAATTTTACTCTTTTTTTAATACTTTGGTCTCACTCTGTGAATGTGTGTGTGTGGTGTGTGTCGTGTGTGTGTTGTGTGTCTTGTGTTGTGTGTGTGTGTGTGTGGTTGATATGATAATGTATATGATAATGATAAAATTGTAAAATTTATCTTTTAAAAATACAGGGTACAGTTTATATATTTCTTCAACGCTTCCAATCCAGTGCAGTTATTACACTGTGCATTACCTTTAAGACTGCAAAAATGAGTACAGTCTTAAAGTCTCTGTATATAATATATGCTTTGATTGTTTGAAGTTTGGTCCAAGATAAACATGCTTTTAAAATGTTAATATATATTTTTTCAAATCATTCATTTCAATTCATAGAAGATATTAGCTATCAGAATAAAGCAAGCAAAAACAAACAAACAAAAAAAACCAAGTGTATGTACACATATTAGTTAGAGTCTGAGTCTAAAATAGTAGAAAGAAATTGTTGATATTCCTAAGAGAGACTAACATCATGAGTGTTTCCATGATACTGACAGATTGTAACCACTACTTTACTGATGATATACATTATGTGATGCAGGGCCGGCTGTACTGTACAGCAGCCAGATTTCAGGAGAGCAGTGGACCGTATCCAGGGCACCAGCCCCAGCCCCCACAGGTGCCTTCTGTTCTTTTAAAGCATTTGGGTCTTTTTCTGAGTTCCTCTCTCCCTCACAACTTTTTTTTTGTTCTCTGGATTAAATACACATGTCACATTTTGCACACACACAGAGTGCACACACATGTATGTATCCACACACAAACACACAACACACACACACACACACAACACCACACACACACCACACATCACACACACACAACACACACACACACACACACACACACACACACACACACACACACACACACACACCACACACACACACAGAAGATCAATGATTTTGTGAAGTTGTAAACAGATTAACTGTACAAGTTATGTTATAATGATTAATTTCACTGCTTGAAATATGATCATCCTGCATCATGAATACATCTTGATCGTGTGCTTGTGTATGTGTATGAACAGCCTTCATAAATGTGTGATAAGTCTTTGCTTCAGTTTGTTATCTCTGATTGATTTTATTGTCTCTGCTCTCAGTTGTAACTCATTTCCTACTATGTATTTTTAATCCAGTGACAAGATTACCAAATGGACTGGCCGTGGCAACCATAGAAAACTTCTCCCCAGTAACTCGTGTGGCTCTCGTGGCAAATGCTGGGTGCAGGTTCGAGGATGGTGATAACCTGGGTATCACTCACTGCTTTACGCCTAGCCTCTGGTCTGGTCAGTTTGTCTTGAGTTTGTTTTTATGTTTTTCATATTGGATGGTTGATCACCTGATGATGATGATGAAGAGGATGATGATTATGATGATGATGATGTGTGTATCTTACTGTATTTGTGTGTGTGTGTGTTGTGTGTGTGTGTGTATTGGGTGGGAGTGGGGGGGGGGGGGTGTCACATTTCCCATGTCATGAAGCAAGTTTATTAAAAGTTTTAATATTTAAATCAAATGTTGCAAATTAATTTCTCTGTGTGAGAAGGGGCTTTTTTAGATTAAAAAAAAAAATCTTATATTTTGGTTTTATTTTGGGTTTATTTTCAGGGGGTGGGGTGGGTGTGTCGTTCCTCAGCTAGAGATCTGAGGTTCACGTATGATAAGAACTTTGTGTATCCATTTATTCTCCACCTCAAAGATAAACCCATTCCAACTGAGGGGATGTTGATTGATTTGTTTTTATTACAGAGTACTCAGAAATCCACAAGCTTTGGCCTCACAAGGACTCTTGAGCAGACTGGAGGAGACTTCACGTGAGTGTTGAGTACAGTGCACTGCATCATTAATTTGTGCTCTGTTCTTTTTATGAAAGAACTGTTGTCAGGCTATCTTAATTAAAATGGAAAAAGGGTATTCTTTCCTTCCTTTCATGGTGATTGGTGGTGTGATAATGCTGGGGAGACTGTAACAATCATCTTTGTTATAAATCAGTATTTGAAAAAGAAAAAAAAAAAAGCAATGTAGATCTTGTCTGTACATGCACACATGCGACATACACACACAAGCGCGCATGCACGCACATGCACACACGCATGCACCCACGCATGCACCCACGCATGCACGCACGCACGCACGCACGCACGCACGACACCACCACGCACGCATCACACACACACACACACACACACACACACACACACACACACACACACACACAAATCCTTCAGGTGAGAATATAAACTGAGGCCCCGTGTGTGAAAGCATGCAGAACATTTTGCGCACATGTTAAAACATGCTCTGCTTTTCAAAAGATTAAGCCATTGTGTGCTGGTGGAAACATGACAAAAGTTACAAAATCAGATTCACATTCACAGGGGGGGCTGCATGAGTGCTTATTAAATCCTAGATATAGAAATAGATAGACACACAAAAGTTTGCACTCACGCATGCAAGCACACATGCATACATGCTCATGCATGAACTTTGCATGCATATAGGCAGGTGAATGGTCAGGTAGACAGACATAATCATGGGCACACAGATAATGTAATGTTTATTCCTTGTCTTGTTTGCAGGTGTTCTTCTTCTCGGGAATATATGTTCTACAAAGTTGACTGTCTTCGGGACAATTTGTGAGTATTATCAGTATATATACATTCTTGTTGAATTTATTCTCACTGTTTGCATAACTTTTTATTTTTGATTAGTTCTCTCTTTTTTATTGCATTATCATTTGCGTGTTCAGTTTACAATAGCAGTATTGTGTTGCTGTATGATGGTGACCTAAGTATTGACGGAATAGACAGTAAACTGTGTGTTGCTGAGAATGGTGACCTAGGTATTGATGGAATAGACAGTAAACTGTGTATGCAGAGAACTGGTGACCTAGGTATTGATGGAATAGACAGTAAACTGTGTGTGACAGAGAACTGGTGACCTAGGTCTTGATGGAATAGACAGTAAACTGTGTGTGGCAGGAGACTAGTGACCTAGGTATTGATGGAAAGACAGTAAACTGTGTTTGCAGAGAACTGGTGACCTAGTATTGAGGAATGGTACAGTAAACTGTGTTGCAGAGAAATGGTGACCTAAGTATTGATGGAATAGACAGTAAACTGTGTATGCAGAGAACTGGTGACCTAGGTTTGATGGAATAGACAGTAAACTGTGTTAGCAGAGAACTGGTGACCTAGTATTGATGGAATAGACAGTAAACTGTGTTGGCAGAGTAGTGACCAAGTATTGATGGAATAGACAGTAAACTGTGTGTGGCAGGGGAACTGGTGACCTAAGTATTGATGGAAAGACAGTAAACTGTGTGTTGAGAGAAATGGTGACCAAGATACTGATGGAGATGACCTCAGCTCCAGCGTTTAAGCCCTGGGAACTGTCAGAGTTGGCTGGACGTCTTCGTTTGGACTTGGCCAAGCTTCAGACACAGCCCAATGTCTGTGAGTTGTGGCTGGTGTTCCCAGCTTAATACCCTGAGGGTATACCCAGAATGTACACACTGTCTCACTCAGCGCACCTAGCAGTCACTGTGAATGTCTGTAAGAGGATTCTCATATTTGTATGCTGCCTGTAAAAATTGCCTTTGTCTGGTTTTGAATGAAAAAGGTTTTCATTTAAAGTAAAGGTGGAGATCAACTGTACAAAGGAGATATTGAATGACTATTGTGTAAGAGAGAGAGAGAAAGAAGAAGATGAAGGCGATTTTGGGGGGGATGGTGTTGTGTGGTGTGGTGTGTGGTGTGCTGTTGGTGTGATTGGAAATACGTTTGTAGTGTTTCGATGTGTTAAGTGCTTGTGTTGCATGTTGCATCGCATTCACATGGATAAATAAATATAAAATATTTACAATATAAACTTTAGAATGAATATTCAAAAAGCTAAGATTGTTTATGTTGCTATATCATTCATTCGATATATATATATATATAATATATATATATATATCTATTCAGTCATGCCTCTCTGTTGCCCATCTATTTACTAGCATAATTGCCAAAATCTTCTATCTAGTCATTTTTCATATTAATGCTATGCTTTTTTGTTTTTGTTTGTCTGTTCGTGTTCAATGATGACCTCCAAAACAGCAGAGGAGGTAGATGCTGTTTCAGAAACTGGGCAGAAATTTGATTATAGTGGAGATACCTTGCCCTCAGCACATCCCCACTATCTCGGCCAAGAGGACTTAAGGGCAGTCAGTGTTGGAGATGTTCTTCAAAGGCCAACTAGCCCCCAGGGCTGCAGCACATAAGGACTGTGCAAGTCAAGCCTCCTAGTCAGAGAGTCGTAGTTGATCACTAAAGACTAAGCTGTAAAGTGGGATTCCATGAGAGGGAAAAGGCCACTAATCAAACAGCCTCTCACTTTGCTGTTGCCCCCAGCATCAGTGGTTAAATCAAGAACTATGATAAAGCCAAGGCACTGTAAATTATGCTCCTAACCCCTCCCCTCTGTTTTTAATCTGTCTCCCCCAGTGGTGTACGACTTGCTGCACCAGGCAGCTTTCCGGAACACTCTGGGTCGTTCCCTGTACGCGCCCGAGTTCATGGCGGGCAAGTACAGTTCGGAGCAGCTCCTGCACTTCATGAAGGCCTACTACTCCACGGCCGACTGGCGCTGGTGGGGGTGGGGGTGGACCACAATGAGCTGGTCAGCTACGCCCAAAGTTCACTCCCTTCTCCGCCGCCAACATCGCCCATGACAAGGCCAAATACCAGGTGGTGAGTAAGGGTATTAAGTGGTGTTTAAATAGGTTTGTGTTTATTCCGAGTTTTGTTACTGGAGCAGGTGTGGTTTTAAGTCTGGCATCAAAGTGTTTTTATATGTTTTTTCTGTGATCAGAATGGAAATGTTATTATACTGATGTAGA
>CM060316.1:47197013-47232013 GCA_030674155.1 Stramonita haemastoma | reverse complement strand
CAGAGGAACAACAACATAATTAAATCATCCTGTGTCTTTATGTTTTCTTTACATAATTTTCAAATAATGGTTTCTTGGAGGGTGAAAAATAAAATTGTGAAAGTCTTTTTGTACTTTCATTCACTTTATTCACCTGTGTTAATCATAGATTTTTTTTCTGGCAAAAAACAGTCCGTTGACTGATGGTCTGTGTGTGTGTGCACTGTGTTGTCATGCAGGAAACAGCTGAAGGCTCAGATTGGCATGTACAGAGAGGGCACTGACGCCTTGCTCTACGATCTGGGAGAACAGGCTCTGGGCAGTGAGAAATTCTCACTACCCCTGATCTCTTCAAATTCGTTGACAGCATCAACACCACTGATGTCACACAGGTAAAAAGAAACAGCATACTATGCTGTTGTTTCGTTTGTTTTGAATGATGTTTTGGTATGAATGGGGTAGGTTTGGGTTGAGGGGTGTGGGGGGGGGGGGGGGGGGGGGGCGGACAGGCTGGAATGGGGTTGGGGTTCTTTACTGCATTGTTTGCTTGTGTGTTGGGAAATTTGAAGCTTTTAGTTTTGCGTAGAAAGTCTTTGGACATACATAGACACACATGCACAGACACAGACAGAGACACAGACCCACACACACACGCATGCACGCACACGTACGCACGCAAAAAAAGAGGTTCTTTCATATCTTAACCGCACCTCATGTTGCTCTGATATTGTTCCATGCATTATACTTTCAAAAAACTCCATCCCACATCCACCTCAGACAGTTAACTGGAGTCACACTATCCTCTATCATCAAGCTGAAGGCCTGTGTCCAGTTTGGTTGCCAGGTCATCTGTGACAGCCTCAGTTTCTCTGACCTGTTGATGCCTTTTTGAAGACTTGATTTGTTCCTGAGGAGATATATGTTTGAGCCACTGAGGGCATAGTTCACAGGTGGTGGTTGACAGTCCAACATTGGAGTGCATGGTCCAAAGCACAACTTCCAAGAAAAGTAATGTTTGCTTCTTTGTCCTCATGCTTTGAAGACAATTAATTATGTTTTGGAAAGAATTTCACTGCTCAGTACTTGGGTTTGTTTGTATGGGGGGACGGGGGGATGGTTGGGTTTTTTGTGTTTTTTAAGTATAGATTGTGAGTCTTGTGCTGATTAATCCATGAATTTTTCATTGAGGTTTGAAAATTGTTTTTGTTCTTGTATTTTTGCTCTTTTTTATGGTGTCATTTTTACCATTTCTAAAAATATAGAAAGAGCCAATTCAATCCATGACTATGGTGTTTATGTTGCAGACGGCCAAAAAACTTGCGGAGAGCAAGCCTACGATGGCAGCCACTGGCAATTTGTCAAAGACGCCATACATCAGCAACCTGCTGCCCTAACTCAGAACATGATCTTCTCCTACTGTGCCCTGCTTCTGTGATGGTTTTGCAGCAATGTGTTGAATGAGTTTGGAGGCTTGATCTTTGAGAGGCCCCGGTGAAAGACAGAGAGTATGTTAAAAGCTGAAACAGAAAACCGAAGTGTGTGGGTTTGAAGACATCTAGGGAAGCTCACAATACCCGTTACAAGCAGAAGTGCAGGTTAGCCGCACTGATAGTCAGAAGATTGTCTAGAACATATTTGAGGCTTTAAGATCGTGGTTATGAATAGAACAGCAGCAGTTATGATTAGAGCAACAAACCTTGTGAGATTGAGATTATTTTTTTATCAGCTTTCTTTGGTCATAGAGTAGCATTGGGGTGTCCTCTGCTGATATTACTGAAATAGATTAACAGAGAGCAAATCATTTGTGTGATGACCCTTTTCTTTTGGTTGTAATGAGTATTGGGTATGGACTATTGATCTCAAGATCATTACCTGAAGTGGAAAGGAGGTGTGAAGTTAGAACTGAACAGTAAGACAGGAATAAAACTGCAACATATGCCAATAATATGATGTAATAAGATCTTTTTTTAAATTGATTTATGAAGACAATGATGATAAATAATGACTTTGAATCCAAAAATTTCATTTTCATCCGGTCCAGTTGGGAGGAGGGGTGAAAGTGGAGGAGATGGTTGGAGAAAAGGGCTACGCATTATGTTTTGATAATACAAGAACAAAACTGAAAGTATGATTATTCTATACTAAAAAAATTTAGCCATCAAAATCAAATTTGCTGTCAGTATTTTGGTGCTTCTTTATGGGCTCTAGCATGCTCACATTTCTTGAGAAGAGCTTGGTTCTCAAGATTTGTCATGGAGTCCATGAACATTTTGCAACAGTTTAGACATAGCTTTACCATCAGACCATAGTCATGATATCACAATTGGTGAAAAGATGAAGTATCACAATGCAAAATGTATTGTATGTTGTTCAACGAAGAGCTGAAACTATTTTTTCAAAACCATGGTTGCATTCTTCATTGATACCGACAATCTCATATGATGCCATATTTTTACGTTTGTAACAAACCATTGTTGGACATTCTGTTGAGTTACTGACATGTGTTTATTGCAAAGTTGTACATGTGCAGTTTTGGGGATGTTGAAGAAAATGTTTTTGTTGTACACATTGAGTTTTTGTTTTAATAAAAACAATTTGAGAAAAATTGTGTGTGTGTGTGTGTGTGTGTGTGTGTGTGTGTGTGTGTGTGTGTGTGTGTGTGAGTGTGTGTGTGTGTGTGTGTGTGTGTGTGTGTAAGGATCTTGTTGATGTTAATAGTCAAATAAATGGCTTTCTAAGTGCAATCTGTTTTAGTCAGTGAAGATACAGTCTCTTACAGTGAAAATAGTTATAACTATGTCTAAGACCTTCATTTTACTGTTTAAATCCGCATTCAGGCAAGTATTAGAAGTCTGATTATCTGACTGGCTGACAGCATTTGCATCTCATCCCTAACAGTCAGAAAGAATTGGAATTAGATGGGTTTGTTTTTTTTAATTCATCACTAACTTTGTTGAAATAGTGAAGAAAAACTCAGCAGGTGTGATTTTCATTTTAAAAGTTGTTTTCCCCCTGCAACTACGATGCTGATTTTAAGGTGAAAATTCTCAAAATGCTGAGAAATGACTGTATGATGTCCAAACAGATTTTTAAACGTTCACATGAAGTAATCTTATCTTGGACTTGCTTACAACTTGTGTTTTCTGAAAGTTACCTCCACTTCGCACCAGCATAAACCAGAGGCAAGTGTCCGTCAGTCTGATTTTGACCTCAGCCGCACACACTCAGTGATGTACCATTAGCCTAGAAACATTTCCAGTGTAGTACACAAGCATCAAAAGGTTTTCTCTGTTATACATGCACACACACACACACACATACACACGCGCACACACACACACACACACACACACACACACACACACCACACACACACACACACACACACACACACCACACACGCACACACACACATCTCTGTGCATACAGACATACTTTGAGTTTATTCAGCTCAAAATATTCCTGTGATGTTTTTTTTTTTCTTTTCTCCATCTGATGCCTGAACCTTTTCCAGTTTCTCGGCACAACTACTCCTTTTCTATTTGTGCTATGTGTTTCAAGTTGGCAACACTTCATCACACAACCAGAAATCTTCTGAAATGTACAAATGTCAGACTGCGACATGGGGCTTCTAACTAGAATCGAGAACAATATGAATGAACAAACAAACTAACAAATTAATGATTAAATGAATTCATAATTCATAAAATGTATAAAAGATTCTACACACAAAGGTTTCCTAAATCAAAAACAGAAACACACAAAAAGAAAAGAAAAATACACAAGCTACTTGGAAGAAAGTTGCTCTGACGCTGCCCACTTCAACACAACGAAATCAGAGTATAGTTCTTCATTTCATTTTCGTTTCCAAGTATATGTTGTTTATGCTACTTTTTTTTCTGAGCATCCCCCTACGTAAGCAATTAAGAATAGGCTGCCTATTCCACTCATCACACCTGGGAATCACCATGAGAGCACACACTGGAAGATATGTTTACCTGTATGGCGGGTTTTTCTTCAAATACATCGCCATCAAAAGATTAGTTCTACAGTGATGCAAGATCACTCACTCACTCAGTCCCATGTCCCAAAGGACGTAGGGGGACATGAGAGAAGACGCAACGGAGATCTTTTTCCATGCTTCACGATCCTGTGTGGCTAGTAGGAGGTGTTGCAGGGGTTGGGCGGTCCAGTCTTTGATGTTGTCAACCCATGATTTCTTTTGGCGGCCTCTTCTTCTCTTGCCCTCGACTGTTCCTTGCAGGATGGTTTTTGCTAGGGTGTTGTGTCTTGTGGTGTGACCAAACCACATCAGCTTTCTCCTCTTTATGGTGGAGAGCAAAGGCTCTTGGGGGCCCACACGCTTTTTGATTTCTTCTTTCACATAGTTATTGGTCTTGTGTTCTTTGTATGATATTTTGAGGAGTCTTCTGTGGCACTTGTTCTCGAATGCTTGGATTCTCCTCTCTAACTCTGCTGTCAGAGTCCATGATTCACAGCCATATAGGAGGATAGATATCACGAGGGATTTGTAAAGGTGGTATTTGGTGCAGAAGCTGATGTTGTTGCTTCTGATGATCTTCTCGAGTCTGACTAGAGCAGATGTTGCTGTTGCAATGCGAGCTTTCACTTCATTGTTTGATGTGCCATCTTTTGTTAGGATGGAGCCTAAGTATTTGAATTGGCTCACCTCTTCTAGTGTTTCTCCATTCATCTTTATTTCCGTGATGTCATTACTCGCGCTGTTGACCATGATCTTTGATTTCTCTGTACTGACCTCCATGCCGTATGCGCTCGCTCGATCTGTTAAATTGTCTGTGAGGATTTGCAGTTCTTGTTTGCTGCTGCCCATGAGGTCAATGTCATCTGCAAATCTGAGGTTGCAAAGGGGTCTTCCACCAATGGAGATGGAAGTGTGGTGGTTTTGCAGTGTCTCTGTCATGATGTTTTCGAGGAAGAGGTTGAAGAGTACAGGTGAGAGAAGGCAGCCCTGGCGAACCCCAACCGTGGTCTTGAAGAACTCGCCCACGTGATTATTCATAAAAACTGCACTTTCTGCGTTCTCGTACAGAGCTTTGATGACTTCAATTAGACAGCTGTCAATGTTGAAGTGCCTGAGTACTTGCCAGAGGCCGTCATGCCATACCCTGTCAAAGGCCTTTTTGAAGTCTATGAAATTGTGGTACAAGTCTTTTTGGTGTTGGAGATGCTTCTCTATCAGAATTCTCAGATTGAAAATTTGTTCCATTGTGCTGCGTTTTGGTCTAAAGCCCGCTTGTTCTTCTGCCAGGAGTTTTTCCGCTTGGTTTTTCAGTCTGTTGAGGACTACCTGCAGCATGATCTTGCTAGGATGACTTATGAGACTGATGGTTCTGTAGTTCTGGCATTGTTTGAGGTTTCCTTTCTTTGGCAGGGGTATTACAAGAGACTGTGTCCATTCTTTTGGCCATTCTTTGGTGTCGTGGATCTTCTGACAAAGTTCTGTGAATCGCCTTGCTGTTTCATTCCCTCCATTTTTTATGAGTTCAGCTGGGATGTTATCGATTCCAGGGGACTTCCCCTTCTTCAATTGTCTAATAGCTGCATCTACTTCACACCTTAGTATTGGTGGGTCTTTATCTTGGTGTTCAGGGGGTTTGTCAGAAACTATGTTGGTATCTGGGCGTAGTGGGTAGTTGTACAATCCCTCACAGTATTCTGTCCAGCGTTGGAGGATGGCATTGTTTTCCGTTAAAAGATTTCCTTCTTTGTCTTCAATAACAGAGGCTTTAGGCTGTGTGGTTTTCGTTAGTGCTTTCAAAGTGTCGTAAGCTGTTTTGCTGTTTCCCTTGGTCATTCCAGCTTCGATGTTGTTGCATTGTTCTTCTATCCACGCTTCTTTGGCTTCTCTCATCTTTTTCCTCACTTCTCTGTGGCTATCCATGTACTTCTTGTAAGCTTCTTGACTTGTGAACTTTTGTTTCTTAAGTTCTCTTCTTTTGTCGCAGAGGTCAAGAACCTCATTTGTCACCCAGGGTTGTTTCTTTGTTCTGCTTCTTCCTAATGTTTCTTCTGCTGCTGTCGTTAGCACTTCTTTGATGTTGTTGGCCAATGTGTCCACATCATTGTCAATGGCTGTGAGTGCGGCGAACTTTCCTCCAATGTTGGCTTGGAAGATCTCAACCACTGTTGGGTCTTTCAGTTTTTCCAGGTCGAATCTTATGCGTGGGCTTTTTGGCTGTTGTTTTGCTTTCAGTTTCAGCCTGATGGTGGTAAGTACAAGGTCGTGGTCACTGCCAATGTCAGCTCCTGGGAATGTTCTTGTGTTTGCCTTGTTTATGCTGGATTTGAATCTTTGGGGTGACAGAATGTAATCAATTTGATTATGAATCAGACCATTTGGTGAGTGCCAGGTTGATGTTCTGGATGGCTTGTGAGGGTGGAGTGTGTTAGCCAAAGTCAGTTTGTGCTTCTTTGCGAATTCCAGCAGCCGCTGTCCTCTGTCATTTGTTTTTCCCAGTCCAAATCGTCCTGTGGTTCCTGCCCAGGTGTCATAGGCATCAGGTCCCACCTTAGCATTCCAGTCGCCTTCCACAATAAGGATGTCTTTTTTGGGCGTTTTGGAGATGACGTTTTCAAGTTCTTCATAGAATTCTTCTATCTGATCGTCATCGTAGTCAGATGTTGGAGCATACACTTGGATGATGGTGAGATTCTGGGGTTTTGCAGAAACTCTGATTGAGATGAGTCTGCTGGATACTGGTGTGCAGCTGATGATGCTTGACACAATCTCTTTCCTGACAATAAAGCCTACTCCATGTTGATGTAGTTTTTCTTCTCCGCTGTACCATATTTTGTGGCCGTCTTGCGTGGTTGTTTCTCCAAAGCCAATCCATCTGACTTCCGCAAGCCCTACTATGTCCCATTTATACCTCTGTAATTCATGTGTAAGTTCCTGTACTCTTCCTGTTTGGTACAGAGTTCTTACATTCCATGTACCAATGGTTGTCCCTTTATCTGGAAGCTTTAGGGTTTGTTCTGCCCCAGTAGCACACTTGTCACTCCCACCCTGGAGACTTGCAGTGGGTAGCGCGGTCGTTGTTGATCCGGGCCTCGACCGATCCGGCATGTCTTTCTGTTTTGTTTTACTCATCATGTCCTTGCAGTGGGCTTGAGGAAGCTTGGTGGCGCCCATCTCCTCTCCAAGACTCCTACTGGTGGTTAAGAATGCACCAGCCCCTCACAACGTTTCGCCCGCCAGTAGAAGCGGTTACCGGGGTGTGGGTGGGTTAAGGACCCGGACCCAGAAGTGAGAGTTGAGTGCCAAGTGAGGACCAGTGCTCCCGTCCATCCCGAAGGATGCTACTGCCAGGTTTACAAAGGTACCACCTCTCCTTAAGCACCCCATACACCCCATGCAAGATACGGATTGCTATACATGTACCAGGATGAGCTTTTACATGGATAAAGACAATTCCTACATGATATTTAAATTAAAAGCATAAAACATTGCAGTGATAGGCCTTGGCGATATGCTTACATCAACTTCTGGCAAAGACTGTGGTCTAGCCCGACCTATGTACTTTGATTCTAACCGCGAAGTCGGAAGGCGGGATACCTTAAAGATGTATAATGGTCTCATACGCAAAATCTCACCATTGGTGAAACTCTCAGCTCTATGCATGGAACGAAAAAAGATATAAAACTCTGTTCCTAAATTTCCAGAACTGCTTTTGTCTCGCACTCTGATTTCAATGTAAGTAGTGAGAGTTTAAGAAAAACTAAGAAATGATAAGAATGCTAGGTTTTTGTAGACTTTTTAAGTATGCGAAAAGGCTGTGGAATGACTCTTTCCTATAATATTTTGTTATTGCCAGGAATTTTCCGTAAAATGCTAGCATTTTATGGATGGAAGACATATCAATACTCCTACAAGGTCAAGAGGTCAGAGAAAGGTGTTCATCAATACTATTCATGTCGTGGCCCGCATACATATAAGCCTAATGATGTGAAGGGTATCTGATACTGAGATCTCACACAGCTTGTTATTGCATCAAGGGCATCAAAGGTAACCAGTTTTAAGTATAGCTGACAGCACGTGTGAAACGTCAAATGATAGTCTTTTTTCATGACGGCAATCTTAATTTCATTACGGCTGGAGTTTATGAACACCATCATTTTTTCACGCGTACGCCCCACACACACACGTGCGTGTACAAAAGTACACTCACGCCCGCGCGCGCGCGCGTGCACACACACACACACACACACTAACACACACACACACACACAAACACACACACACAAACACACACACACACACACACACACACACACACACACACACACACACACACACACACACACACACACACACACACACACCATCAGCTACAACGATAGGTCGAATTTGTTTGACTCGATGGGTGGGGAAAAGAGACGAGTAGAAAGAAGAGGTCTGGAAAGATTGCAGGTTGGGTGGGAGGAGGGGGTATGCAAAGGGCAAAGATAATTATCCTGTCTGTGGGATGAACAAAATGCTGCAAAGAGAAAAAAAAAAGACTGAAGTGATGGAGGGGTCATAAATGATGGTAGCAGTTATCTGTTTACGGCTGAAGCACCATTTAAAGGTCCTGTCTTAATGATACCTCAAATCAGAAGAGAGGTGTGTGTGTGTGTGGAGGAGGAGGGGGGGGGGGGGGGGGCGAGGCAGCGCAGCCAAGCGGTTAGAGCGTTGATTTTGTGATCAGACGACACGGGTTTGAGCCACCACCGAGAAGCCCAGTCGAGGGGATTTTCCCCTCTAGAGTTAACATCAGTGCCAATTCCACTCCCCTCCGAAAGTGACTACAAACCAAGGTCCCATGTACAACGCAAACATAACATCTTGCGCGCATATTAAAACCTGTTTCACCTTCCACAAGAGTAGACCATTGCCTGCCGTTTGGAATGGAAGAGGAATGATTTTTGGTGTGTTTTTTAAACTGCATGCAAAGTAGTGTCGTATTTAGACATCATCCCCGAAGTCGGAATGCGGCCACCTGAATGATGAGTTGAGGGTTGCATACGGAAAGTGAGCGAGTGAGCGAGCCAGAGAGAGAAGGGGGAACACACACACACACACACACACACACACACACACACACACACACACACACACACACACACACACACACACACACAATAGCATGGAGAAGAGAGGAGAGAGAGAGATGTGGACGAGGAAGAGAGAGAGAGAGAGAGAGAGAGAGAGAGAGAGAGGAGGAGAGAGAGAGAGAGAGAGAGAGAGAGAGAGAATCATTACGAACGGAAAAGGCGTTGGTTTCGAAGGCTAATTATATCAAGAAACAAAATGAGCCCCATCTTTTAACTGACATTTCTAAAGCACACTTTTAACCATTCCTGACAGAGAGCTTTTGTCATGTGATGCAGCTTTTCCTGCAGCTGGATGATATGAGTCAACTGGCTGGATGTACAATTAAAGCCAGTGAAAGAAAGATAGCAAGCGTACAGCTGTCATGGAATAACTCATACTACTATTAATTCTCAATCCCCACTACTACCCCCTGGCAACCTTTAAAAAATATTAATAATGAAGTAAATTTCTAAATGCAAACAAACCAATCCAAAGCAAAACTAAAAAAACAAAACAAATGTGCAGCCGTTACACCCTCCTAGCCATTCTCTTTCACACGGGCTTTGATCTGTCTATTGTCATCAAGGTGTCACAATCGGCTTTGTTACCATCTCAAACCTGCACCTCCAAACTTCTTCAGGTGTCAGCTGGGCTTTGTTCAGCTGTGTTGTGTGTGTGTGTGTGTGTGTGTGTGTGTGTGTGTGTGATGTGTGTGTGTGGTGAAAACATTTTCAGTCTCCTTGCTTCCTGTGACCTGGAGGAGTGCAGGATATATATATATATTATATATATATATATATATATATTATATATATATATATATATATTCTATTTTCGAGTTGTTTTCAGACTTGGCTAGTGTACAACCTTACATAACGGGTGGTTTTATAATCATCTCTTTGGGATTAGAAGATAAAGCAGTTTAAAGATCTAAGCTAAGAAACTAGTGACGCCCCATTGCCGCAAATGATAGTACTGAATCTTTAAATCCGTCCAAAGGATGTTTTGGGTGATCCAACTTGAGCACTGTAGCCCTATATGCAAAACATAGATCGCTTTGTATAAATTCATATAAATATAGATCTTTTTTCTCGGTTTAGTCAACAGAATAGGCCATAAAATTTGCAAGTGTATTTTTTTTTTAAGTTCTGATTGAACTAACTGTGCCTGACAAAAAAAATCCTTTTCGAATTTGGATTCGATGAATAAATAAATAAGTTGTCCGAAAAATCCCTTTCCATACATTCTGATTCCAAGAAATGTGTTAAACAACTGGTGGGAATGTGTCAACTGAGGCAAGCAGAGTTATCAGCACAGGAGCAGACCAGACACTACTGTGGTGTCGTGAAATGGATGCCTTGTCGCAAACTAGAAAGAAGATGTTCAACTACTTTCACCAGGTCAAAAAGTTATTTGTCAGTAATTTCATATTTCTTAGCGCATCGTTTTCTTTTAACACACATGAAAATACGATCCAAAATAATTGCAATAAAAAGATTATAACCTACATAAATAAAAGCTCAGTTGAAACTGCAAACTTTAAACGAATATGACTCCCTAACTTTCCTAGAAAAAATATGTTGCTTTTGTTTTTGTTGTTTGTAGTTGTTACTTTGATTTTTTTTTTGCCTGATTTCGCGCGCTCATAAAGCTAAAATAGGAAATATCAAATTTAGGAATCGTTTGTCTGGCAATTTGCAGTGTGTCACTAGCAGGCCCACCTGGTGAAATGCTGTCTTTTTCCCCCACAGGAAGTCTCCAGACCCAGGGAGGGCTCTTGTCTCTGTTGAGCCTGTCCACTTGGCGACATTAACAACTTAACAACACAGCACACTAATAACGCCCCCCACCTGGTCAGGAAACGCAGAGAGAAGAGGAGAAGAAGAAGAAGAAGGAGAAGAAAAGGAAGAAGAAAAGAAACAATGAGTAGCAGTCTAGCTAGGCCTCACACAAGAGGCCGGTGGGCAGATATTCTGCTGATCCCCCTAGCTGTACGTGCCAGGAAGAATAGAGGCGGGGGTAAGGTGTCTGAAAGGAAGCGGTATAGGTAACCAACCTCACCACCTGTGGGCCAAGAAGGGGGAGAGGGGGGGGGTGTCAACGAAGGGGCTTTTCCTGGGGAGGGTGGAGGGAGGGGGGATTTAAATCAAGGTGCATGACATCAACCGGTTGTGGTTTTGTTACGGATGTAGAGACTTGGGCAGGTCGGGAAGACAAAAGTCCACAGCTGCCTATTAAGATAAACCGTGTACAAAGAAAAAGTAAGTGACAAGAAAAGAAGAGTAGAAAGAAGAAGAAGAAGTAGAAGAAGAAAGAGGAGAGAAGGGGAGAGGAGAGAAGAAGAAGGAGTACGAAGACGAAGAAGGATAGAAAAATAATGAACAAGTAGTTAAACAGTAGTAGATAGGAAGATAGAAGAAGAGATTCAAGACACACACAACAAACATCACATACACACACAATGACAACACACACCACACACACACACCACCACCACGCACGCACGCATACGCGCTACACTAGAAGAATGCACAAGCACACTCAAATTCAAACACACCCAATACAACCCCATCATAATTCACAGCACAACTCATGCTACGCTCACACACATTCATCACCATCACCCAACATCCCCGCACTTGAAGTACACTGCACGATAAACCCTCAGCTGCACTACACATGCACACACATACAACCACAACACACACACACACACAACACATCACACAAACACACACAGACACATCCTCACACCACACACACACACCACACACACACACCACACACGCAGACAGCACCACACAACACAGACACACACACACACACACACAGCACACACACAGCACACACACACACACACACACAACACACACACATGCCACACACACACACACACACACACACACAACACCACACCACACAACACACACACAACACAACAACACACACACACCACACCACACAACACACAACACACACACACAACAAAAACACACACACACAACACACACACACACACACACACCACACACAACACACACACACACACACACACACACACAGCAGTCTTGTGAACGGCCACGCTTATCCCCTAATTTGTCAAGAGCGTGTCGCCATAGGTCTAGATGACAAGTCAGGTTGCACCTGCGAATTCATTCAGGTGACAAACAAGCTTTTTGATTCCCTCTTCCTACCTGACCCTCACCACAGCTTTAGCTCGGGTTCATCCAGACTTCACACACACACACACACACACACAAGGAGGGAGAACAGACCCCCCTGTACGCTATATTCGAGATGTACGTGTGGTAAAGAAAAGAATCTTTTTGTCCTGGGACAGGGTGGTTTTAGATACAGATGGGCACATCTTGTAAATCACCCCATTTTTCTACAGAGGGTTACTTTTACTTTTCTTTTTTGTTGAATATTTTAAACTTCCTGCTGACGACCACAAACAGAAGTATTTTAGGTGCACTTCGACTGCAGAATTTTTTGGGTTAAAAGTTAGAACAAGAACCATTCACCATGGTGCAGTGGTTAGTTCCTTGGGTCGTGGGTTCGAATCCCATCCGAGTCAGGGTTTTTTTTTGTTTGTTTGTTGTGTTGTTGTTGTTGTTGTGTTTTTTACTCTAGTCGAATCTTACCCAGTAGATGAGTTTGCTATGGGCTAATTGGGAAGACTGGGTGGAACCACCCAGCGAGTTTAAGGATGGCATTTTGAAAGTCATGCTCAAATTACCTGATCAATGTTCCAGGTGTCTGCGTCTCTCGGGCCCGGTTGAGGCAGAGATATATCATGATAAGCGTAGAGTAATTGATCCCTGTCAGGTAGTCACAAAGTACAGGCAAATTTAGAAAAGCAGCATTGCATCATCAGTCATCGCCAATAAATATTATGCAATAAAAAAAACATTGTGTCTAATTTGGTGGTTCTGGTTGCTCTAGTCTGAGGCGTCCTCAGTTTTAGTTTCCCATAAACTTCTGTCCCTGCTGTTATCTTGTGTAAAACCTTTGGGGTTGGAGTTTCGTGGAAGAAGGTCGTTAGAGGGATGTTATGGGGGTCACCACTGCACCCCGCGTGGAGGTCTGACTCAGTCTGGCTGAGCAGGGGGTTATTAGGCGAGTACTCTGCGTATGTCAGCTCAGAACAGGCACTACTGAATACCACCAAAGTGACTCTGCAGCAGTGCACGGACCCCTCAGGCTGATGGTCCGGCAGTGCTCCAACATTGATAGGCTCCCAGTGGAGCTTCTGACTTCGGGGGTGCGACATAACGAATCTGGGTATGGCTGGAGTGTAGAGATCAAAATGACTGGAGTGGGAACTGCATGACAAAAACGTGACAAAAGATCAGGCAAAAACAGAAAAGATAGGGTATTATGAGTAGATTTTCTCCTGCATCTAATTGTTTTCTCTGTGGATTCAAAAAATGATTCTGAAATACACGCATACAGAAACAATTCTTCCCCACATGTATCGTTGATATCAGCATGTCAGTCACAGACCGTTCTTTCCAGGAGGACAGAATATAGCTTCACCTTCACCTGTCCCGTAGTAGTCCCGCCGACCGTGGGGGCACCTCTGAAGATTTTGCAACCAGCTTCCTCCACTCACTACGTTTCTCTGCCCTCCACACAAGCCCGTTTACTCTCTGATGTTGTCTTCCGCTGTTTCCTCTGTCTCATAATTATGGGACACGATGGGAATGTAGCTACCATGGGATAAATCAGCATGACTCTATAATTATGCTAGAGCACCAAGATGAAAATCTTCGCAGTAATTACTTATAAACGCAGAGAAAAATGAAGCCCTTGCAAGGCTTTAAAGTCGTAGTAAGGGAGAGATAGCTATTGGCGTTAGGAATGTCTCCAGGCCATAATAACAAATCATGGCCCAGACACCTTCATTGTAGAAGGTAAAGACAATGTTTCTTCTGAGATGGGCACCAACTGAAGGTTTGAGTGAACTTTTATGTGAGCCCCTTCTTTAGTTCGGGAAATTATAGCACACGAGTATGCAAAAAAGGCTTCATATTGCATAAGCTGCTCAGAAGTCCAACCGTCTTGAAGACATAATAAACGACTCCAGTATCATCACACACACACACACACACAACACACACACACACACACACACACACACACACACACACACACACACACACACACACGCACACACACATACACACACGCACAACACACACACACATACACACACCATACACACACACACGCGCGCGTGCGCGCTGTGTTTATTATACACGTGTTACAGCCCACACCCTTCAGCATACACAATACATTGTTTAAAGTAGTGTGTGTGTGTGTGTGTGTGTGTGTGTGTGTGTGTGTGTGTGTGTGTGTGTGTGTGTGTGTGTGTGTGTGTGTGTGTGTGTGTGTGTGTGTGTGTGTTGTGTGTGTGTGTGTGTGAGGGGAGAGAGAGAGAGAGAACATTGAGCAATGAACAATAAAGAGAGAGAGATAGAGGCGGAGAGATGTATGGCCAAGGTACACAGACACACAGACACACAGACACAGATACACACACACACACACACACACAACACACACACACACACACACACACACACACACACACACACACACACACACACGAGCGCGCGCACTCACAGGTGCACACCACACCCACTTGCTTTTTAAACAAAAGATTTCTGTTTTGTCTCTGAATCTGAATGAACAGTTAGCTGAATGCACCGCTATATATGTGTGTCGCATAGCCTTCATTCTCCTCACTCAAATATGACAACTACTTCATCATAGTTGTTCTTTTAAACACAAGCTTTGATCCCCCAAGATGGCCTATTTGTCTTGTGTAAATTTTCAAAAACAATTTAAGTGACCCTCCGCCACAAAGTGAGTCGTATTGCACCTGTACTGACTCATAATACTGCTAGGAGCTAATTAAGGCAGATGGGGGTCAAGTTGTCAATTCTGTAATTTGGATTGGTTCCAGAACAAGCTTTCTGAATCTTGTGCTGAAGTATATTTGTTTCCTTTTCCTTTAAAAATGCGTTAAAAAAGAGAAAAAAAAGTCATGACCATCTGTTACGATGCAAATTATTTTTTGCCAATTTCCCATTTTGTCACTTGTCCTGGAAACAAGCATTTCAATTTGTAATATTTTTTTTTTATAGAATTGCCAATTTTAGACATGTTTTTGTTTTGAATAGATTTGTTTGTTTTATTGCAGATTGGTAACATGTTAACAACTTAAAACTGACCGCCTGTGCAATATGACTCACATGAAATCACCTTCCTCCCACAGACGTGTGTGTGGTGTGTGTGTGTGTGTGTGTGTGTGTGTGTGTGTGTGTGGTGTGTGTGTTGTTGTTTGTTTTGTGTTTGGTGTTGTGTGTGTGTGTGTGTGTGTGTTGTGTGTGTGTGTGTGTTGTTGTGGTGTGTGTGTGTGTGTGTGTGTGTGTGTGTGTGTGTGTGTGTGTGTGTGTGTGTGTGTGTGTGTGTGTGTGTGTGTGTGTGTGTAGCTGGGTGAACTGGGGACTGTATTGAAACCAAGGAACAGGAACGGTCACTCATCTAAGAGGCAACCATGCTCCAAGCTGCTTAACCTTCACTCGGGGAGAAAGTGCAATAACCACTGAGCTATTCCGTCCCCCACTACACTCGTTACAGCCCTGAAAACAAGAGCAGAAAAAAAAGAAATAGAGGGCATGTAGCGTGGTACCGCTAAGAAACAAAAAACTATATTGAAGCTATACAGGCTGTATGTGACGGTTGGCTTTAAAAAAATGAATTTCAGCGAGAGATTTAACTTCATTTTCCACTCATTTTGGTCAGGTTAATTTGGGTCGCTTATCAATGATGCTGAAGTGTTTTTTGCATTGGTTTTTCAGTCTTGTACAGCTCGTCACAGTGAAGACAGATATTTCTGCGCAAAAAGTGTACTCCTACTTCTTGAAAAGTGTGTGACATGACATACCCCTTGTCACAGTCATACCAACAATTTCACAAATACACATGTAACCCGACTTAAAAAAAAATCAGTGTGTCAGACACTGAAACAGACTCCTAACCTTTATCAGCTAAATCGTACCACCAACACTTTACACAGACAACTCTCCTTCACCATTCTTCCACGCACGTACACGAGTCAATACTTCACTTCAGTTCCCCCACACCCCTTACCCTCTGATACCCCTTAGTCCTCTTACGCCACTCTCCTGCCTTTGGCTCGTCGACATGTCTAGTCTCCATGTATCTCATTAACTGCTCCATGTGCACCTGTGAATTCCTTCAGGTGCGCACAGGTGGCCTGCTTTTGATTGCAGTTGACCTCAGTCGACAGTCTGGTCAGGCTGGTTCGGGACACACACACACACACACACACACAGCGAACGGTGGAGGAACGAAAGAGTGATATCAAGTGGTTGTGGAGAGGGGTGGGTGTAGTGTAACTCCTCAAAAAGACATAGGTAAAATGAAAAAAGTGAAGAAAAAAAGGAGAGGGATAAAAGGAAGAATGAACGAAGGAAAGAATGAACAAATAGATGAACGAATGAATGAATGAATGAGAAAGACTGGCGTGAGAAAATCAGACTTGGACTGCTGGGTACCCTTTGAAACCGGTGTAGTCTCGTAGGACAGTGTTCTGTTTAGAGAGCACAAATAGTGCCATTGGCACCTCGATGCACATGTGGCTCTAGACTGCAGGGGAAAAGACATTGTCACTTGGGGCACTCTTGTCACCTGTGGTATTCTTTTCACTTGTGGCATTGTATTTTGCTCGACAGATGGTCAGCTTGGCCGACGGAGAAAGATAGCCTTCAAATGTCTGGTAACTTTGTCGGTTTTCTCGGGCTCTGCTACTTTAAAATGGCGGGAAATGGAACCATCACATCCGTTTCTATGTCTGCATGGAATGAAAATATGCGCTACTTGTCTGTTTAACTCTGTAGAGGGGGCTATATATTCTCAGTCTCAATTATGGTTGATAACAGGTTATAATAATGATATAAAAGGAAAATTCAGAGCAATCCTCTCACATCATTTCAATAGAGAATACAAGGAAGTCCATTGCAATATGTTCTTCAGCTCAAATTATCTCCCATGCTTAAGTCGGATGCACTGGGCCTGACTTGTCAGGAGTTTAACGGCAGCACAACATATTTTTTTCACCCATACCACAGGCAACTGTAGTTACTGCCTGACCAGTCGAAGAAGAAGAAGAAACAAACAAGGAAAAGGAGAAGTTAAAAACAACACAATTAAACAGACGAGCAAGCCAAACTTCACAGAATATGGGATTTTAATGTTTTTCCATGGTCTCGTGTTGACGTCATTTTCGATTTCTAGTTTTACTCTTCTACACGCATGTTATCTTTGCCGAGTTAAAAGTCGTTATGTGTCACCACATGATGTAACATGACACAGTAGCTCTATGTTCCACTGATTTAAGCAGGTTCCAAAGCGTTTTTCACCAAATAAAAACATGTATAAGTCGCCCAGATTAGACTGAATTTAAGGGGGGAAAGTCGGTAACAGAACAAAGAACTTTTTTCAAACCTGAACCTGGAAATTGTTTTACCATGAGGAAGCTGACTTAGAGAAAAAAAAATCGTAAACTTCTATTCCTTCATAGGCGATTCTCTTAAGTCTGGCCTCAAGACTGAGTCAATATTGTTACTATACTGTAGGGTAAAGAACCCCAGTCACTGTGGCAAAGCTACCTCCACTGATTAATTATTTTCAATGTTTTTATGTCACCAACCACAACAGAACAAAATTGAGCGAAGATGATAAAACAAATCAAAACTCTTGGCATAACAACAATCATGTACTTTCCATTAATAAAAGGGATACAAAAAAAAAATTATCTGAAGTTAGTGTACGGTTGCCTTTATTGGCAAGTACTTGAAACAGCCCTACCTACAAAGTTCTCATCATCCAGTGTGTACTTACAGTCTCCCAGTGATCCCCAGGTGCGATGAGTGAGTGAGACACAGTGCATATATTCTGGGTGACCGACCCCCCAGGGTGTTGAGCTATCGTCAGTGTGTGTGTGTGTGTGTGTGTGTGTGTGTGTGTGTGTGTGTGTGTGTGTGTGTGTGTGTGTGTCTTGTCTGTGTGTCTGTGTGTCTGTGTGTGTGCCTGTGTCTGTGTGTGTATCTGTGTGTCTGTGTGCATGCATGCGTGTGTACGTGCGTGCGTGCGTACGTGTGTGCATGCCTGTTTGACTGTACATGCGTGTGTTTTAACAAAACAATTTTTATAGATATTTTAGACCCATTTTTTCTTTTAACTCTGAAAAGGCGCACAGGGCTGGGTGGTGTTAGATAGGGGGGGAGGGAGAGTAAGGTGGAAGACAGAAAAACGGGGGGGGAGGGGGGGGGTGGGTATGGGGTGGGAAAAGGGGGGTAGCAGTAGAAAGAGATAGGTCAGGGCAGGCAGGCAGGCAGGTAGGTAAATTATGATCCAGCAGGTGTCCGCCATGGCTGCGTCATTCCGCTCACTGCCTTCTGATCAGGCTTCAATGGAACACCTGAGCTGTGTTTGTTCAGCTGAGCTAATGACTGGGACAACTTTCTCTTTCTCCGTGTCTGTCTCTGTCTCTGTTTCTCTGTCTTTTGTCTGTGTTCTGTCCTTCTCTGTCTGTCTGTCTGTCTGTCTGTCTGTCTGTCTGTGTCCTTCTCTTCTCTGTCTGTCTGTGTCCTTCTCTTCTCTGTCTGTCTGTATGTGTCTCTGTCCTTTCTGTCTGTCTGTCGTCTATCTGTGTCTATCTTGTTTGTGTCTGTCTTTCTGTCTCTTTTTTTTCACGCTATGTTTTGAGCCACCTGAATGCTCCGTGCGTGCGTGGTACGTGCGTGCGTGGTGTGTGTGTGTGTGTGTGTGTGTGTGTGGTGTGTGTGTGTGTGTGTGTGGTGTGCGTGTGTGTGTGCGCCCCCCCCCTCTCTCTCTCTCTCTCTCTCTCTCTCTCTCGCTCTCTCTCTCGCTCTTTCTTTCTTTCTATGTGATGTGGAAAATGAGCAAGTAAAACTGACAAAAAGTGACAGTTTTGAAACGTATTAATTTTGTTTGAAGTTTATTTTGTCAAAATGTTTACCCCCTTGTATATAGGCCGGTGGCCTTACAGTGAAAGTCCTGACTCTCTCTCTCTCTCTCTTCTCTCTCTCTCTCTCTCTCTCTCTCTCTCTCTCTCTCTCTCTCTCTCTCTCTCTCTCTCTCCCCTCCCTCTGCTTGTTTGTTATGATTATGAGTTGTGTGTGCAAATATAAGATCTTTACATTGCTATCATTATTGCTTATAAAAAAAATCATCCTAGGGAAATCTTCTCCTCCTCCACCTCCTCCTCCTCCTCGCCGTCGTAGTTGTCGTTGTCGTCGTCGTTGTATGTCCTCCCTCCTACTTCCACTACTACTACTAACTACTAACTACTAACTACTACTGCTGCTGCTGCTGCTGCTGCTGCTGCTGCTGCTGCTGCTTGCTGCTGCTGCTGGTTTGGAAAGATAATATCTGTATTATGGAAAATAATATCTATTACTAGCGCTCTTGATGGGAAGCTGGGGGGTTTTCTGAGTGTTACGCTCACCATCTGACAGCCCGGTTAATATAAGTGCCGACTCCACTCCCCCGAAATTCCTTCAGATGAAACTTTAAACCAAGGCTCTGTGTGTGAACGCACGCAGAACATCTTGCACCCACATTAAAATCTGTTCCTTCTTTCGGAAGAGTGGGTCATTGTGTGCCGGTGGGAAGGGATGACAAAATTTACAAAACCGCATGCACGCGGGGATAGGCTGTAAAAACGCACATGAGTGTTCATTTCATTATCATCGAAATAAATGAGTAATTAATAAATAAAATAAACGTTACTGTGTAAGGTCATACAGTCCCTATCACCATTATGGGATTCGAACCTGCGACCTTTCAGACTGTAACCCAAGGTGCTAACCACTGCACTCAGGCGGCTGGTTTCCTCTGTACAAGTTTTTTTTTTTTGTCTTCTTCTTCTTCTTCTTCTTCTTCTTCTTCTTCTTCTTCTTCTTCTTCTTCTTGAACACTCCGACAGCAACTAGACCTACTGTTTTCTATCATAGGAGCAAAATGTGTTGGGCTGCCGTTAAGCGCCTGGCAAGTCAGGCCCAGCACATCCGACTTCGGCATGGGAGAAAACTGCTATCCTTGAAATAGCCTACCTCTGGGGGGGGGAAGAAAGCAAGGAAATGGACAACGAAGGTAAACAAATAAACAAGGAGCCAGGGCAAGAAGAGGAACATGACAGAAACACAGATAGGGATCGAAAAGATTGAATTGCTGGCACTGAATTTCCAGATGCTGTTTATACTGTCAGACACTCGGCATCCTCATGGAAGAAACGTGATATGAAATCTGCACAGTTATTCTCAAGAAGAAGGAGACAAAATACACATACGATTTTTGGCACCTGCCAACACCCTTCAACTGCTGTCTGCTTAGTGTGGAAATGATTTGAACTGCCGTGCCATAGTGTCTGCGTGCCATGGGATTTTGTGAACATTTGGGATTTACACACCAAGGTATACTGATAAAAATAAAACGACAAATAGACTACATTTCCCTCCTCCTCCCCCCTCCCCCCTCCCCCCTCACACACACACACACAACACACACACACACACACACACACACACACACACACACAACACACACAACAACAAATATCAATATAATATCATATACTGATACATAGAATGTCAGTAGTATTGCTATTATATATTTTATATCTATATAAAGTATACTTTCTTATAGAGTATACTATCGAGTGCATGGCACAGTAGACTGTGCAGTGGAGTATTGTAGGAGTATGTTGAGTACGGTTAAGTTAGTACTAGAAGTATATTTTGTTGTTGTAGTTGTAGTATGTGCTATTGAGGTAGCTAGTAGTAGCTAGCAGTAGAGTACATTTCGTGCAGTAGTAGTAGTAGTAGTAGTAGTAGTAGTAGTAGTAGTAGTAGTAGTAGTAGTAGTAGTGTGGTGGTGGTGGTGGTAGCGGTGGTGGGTGGTGTTTGCAGAGGCTTATTTGGTGTGTCCTGTGTATTACCGGATCACAAAAGACACCACTGAACACCATTAGAACTAACCATGCTCTGGTTGGAAGACTGAAAGTTTCTTTGACAATGCCGCTTCAGAATGCCACACACCACTTTGGATGGGGATGTGTGTAAAGTTCAGGATGAGAGACATGAGGATATGAAATATGCAGGACACTAACAATTACCCACCCCACCCCCACCCCAAAACAAGAAAAGAAAAAGAAACAGTGAGTCATAAAGAAAGTATAATGATTAAAAACAAGAGAAAAATGAACCTACCAAACAAAAAGTGCAAAAATAAAAACATACAGAAACTTCAAGCTAGCAGAAACCAAATTGATCAGACTTATATTTTTATTATATATTTGTTGTGAGATTGATATAAAAATATAATATTTTATATAAGTCACGTTTAATTGATCATTACTTTCTAAGTCCGTCCCCCCCCCCCCACCTTCATTTCCTCTCCTCCTTTCCCCCCCTTTCCACCTCAACTTTGCTCCTTCTTTAGTTTAATTCTCTTCCATCTTTTTCTCCTCTTGTTCCTCTTCTTTCCCTCCTCCTCATTATTCCTCCTCCTCCATGTCATCATTTTCCCCTCCTTTATCCCAAATTTGAAGGTTGTGGTCAGACGCTTGCTAAAAGGCATAGTATGGTTATGCTGCCATTGACAGATATTTCTATAGGACACCAGTCTACAACTGGTGCTGGCTTTGTGTCTGGCATTCCTGCGCCATACCCCTGACTGTCAAACAACACTGCCCTGGTGACCGGTGTGGGCAACCCTCGCTGAAAGCTCAACAGCTGGAAGAGGTATGTAACCTGTTAGAACACGTGGGTGGTGTCCCTAAGTGATTCCTCTTGTGTTAACTGGTACAAGACGTTCAACTACGAAACCTGGTCATAAATAACGACACATTATTTTAAACTTCTTTGCACTTTGTCATTATTTAAACATAGATCGTGTAATCACGACTCAAATAAATGTAATAAGATATGTTTTTTTTTATTAGATAAAGACTTAGTCAAGACTTCTACAAACATAAAAGATTACCCCAAATTTACCAAGAAAATTTGTTGCATTTATCTGATTCATGCTCTGATAGATATTATGGGAATTTCACATTTGACATTGTTGACTTTGTTTTTACTCGGATTTGATGATTTTTCGACCAATTATACGAGCCATTCCAACAACACAAGCTTAATTGACACACCCACACTAATGACCACCAATGCACATTTCAAAGTGTTGCAATTCATACCTGGAATTTTTTACAGGAGGGCCTATTTATTGTTGGTTGGGGCATTCAAGAAAGCCGAGTGTGTTCATAGCAGAGCTTATGTCAGAAAAGGGTTGCTGAACGAACAAGATTTGTAAAAATTAACAGAAATCACAGATGAGTAATTGCCTCTATTCTGAACACCAAGGCCAAGTGGTTACGGGACAAGCTTCTTATCCTTCAGGGTTCTGAAGTTATGCTGCAGTTTAGAATCTTGACAGTGTAGGACAGATTAAACTTGAATGTCAGAGGTAAATTTGGGTTGGGAAAAGTAGTGCTGGAAAAACAAGTGCAGGTACCAACTTCTCGATCATTTTGAAAATGACTTATCAAAGATTCAATATAAATTTGGGTTGGTTGAATTGGTTGGACAAATTTGGGTTAGATGAATGTGAATATTTTTTGATGGACTTCTTTGTTCACAACGGACCTCAGATTCTTTGATTTTCTACGATCTAAAAAAAATCGTAAAAAAAACACAATATCAACTGTCTTACCAAAAAATAAAAAAGAGAAAGATATTGAAATATAAACACAATTTTATAAGTGTTAACGCAGTAAAGAAAAAATGGACTAGCCAAACCAGCAATCAAACCAAGAGTTAGAACAAGTTAAAGAGAACACACCAAGATCAGAAACAAATTAAAACACACACACACACACAACACACACACACACACACACACACACACACACACACACACACACACACCACACACACAGCACGCACACCACGCACGCACGCACCACGCACACACACACACAACTTATATATAAACAAAATTCTATATCACCACCCACCAAAAGAACTTTATCCAAAGAATGGAGTTTTGCCAGCAACACTTTAGACCTAGACAGTTAACTCAAGTCTTCATAACCAACGTCTAAATTCCTTCCTGACGTTATAATTATTCTACACAAAATAGCTGCACACAAGACTAACTCTTTTCAGAACAGGTGTCGTCGTAAAACGCTTCGGGAAAAGCCGGGGCGGGGCCGGACGAACAAACGAGCGTGCCCTGCTCTGAAAGGAACAATAACTGGTGCCGCTTCTAATCTGTGAAAGGGACGAACAGCGCCGTGTCGGTACTCTTTCGCCCTTTTACAAACTGATCACAACACTGCCAAATTGTCAAAAGCTCCGTAACAAAACACGACATATTACCGCTACTTGCCAACTTCTCTCTACTGCAGAGGACGGAAGTTGCAGTTAATAAGTCTTTTGCTTTTTTTTTTTCTTCTGACTGCCTGCTGCTATTTAGTGGTTCAGTCTCTGTTCTCTCCCCTGTTTTGTTTTTACTTCCCTTCGCCAAGTTTACTGATTGCTGGTCTTTATAAATCCTGCTCTTTGGGGCTAATGTTTTCCTGTCAAACTTCATTTATGGAAAGTCGGTGATTACCCTCTTATCGTAATTGCAAGCTTTAAGTGTTTTCATTTCCACTCTGTCTGTTTGTCTGTCTCTCTTTCTCTATTCTGTCTGTCTGTCTGTCTGTCTGTCGTCTGTCTGTATGATATGATGTTAGAAATTTCTATTAACCTTCACGTTTAACAAGGAATGCTGTCCGTTGCTGACAGAGCTTGAATAAGGAACAGATCAATTTATATTGGCTGGACTCCCCCGTAGGTTTGCCGGGGCCTGTCAGCATGAAGAGAACTCCCACCTTCTGAAAATTCTGTTAGGAAGTTCTTTTCTATCCCTCGCTTTGTTTCTACCATGTTTCATTCCTCCCTGTTCCTTCCCTCTTGTCTATTTTCTGCCTTCTTTGTCCATTCTCCTTCCTTTTTTTGTCCAAAAAGACTTCTAAGGTAATAATTCTTTCCTGCATCGAAGTCGGATGCCCTGGGCCTGTTTTGTTAGCGCTTAACGGCAGTGCAACGCTTTTTCGTTTATTATTATTATGACAAAAAGTATTTGCTGTGTCACTGTTTGACGAAGAAGAAGAATACGGCTTTCTCCTTCTTCTTCTTCTTCTTAGTCCTCGTCGTCTTCTTCCCTTTCTTTTCCAGGTTACAACCACACACACACACACACACACACACACACACACACACACACACACACACACACACACACACACACGCACGCACGCACGCAGACGCACGCACGAGACGCATACTATGTCTTTACCATGGTAAGCATGCAAGCAAGACGCCACACACCACTACACTTTTTTACCAGGTAAGCAAGCAAGCAAGCACGACGCACGCACGGCGCCGCCGCGCGCACACACACACACAACACACACACACTCACCACACTTACCACACACACACAACACACAAACACACACACACACACACACACACACACAAACACACACACACACACACACACACACACACACACACACCTACACGAAATTGGCAGGTTGTGGTCAAATGCTTGACAGAAAGCATATTTTTGTTGTTATTGTCAGTTATATTCTATGGAACACGAGTCAACAAGTACTGCTTTTCTTTATACCTCCTCTTCATTTTCGCCTACCCATTGACTTGTCAAAGAAAAGATGCCTCTGTGAGCAGCGTGGGCGTGTCTCTTTCAAAGCTCCGCGCTGCAAGGGAGAATTCTGTGGCAAAGTTCCCGACCCACCTTCCAAACTGTCACGTTTCACACCTGGGAATTCTGAAGGTACTAATTACAGGTTAGAGGATTTACAGGCTTCCCTTAAGACTTCTTGTCCCTCGTTGAATGCTGAGAGATGTTTTTAAATGGCACGGTATTGAGGGGGGCGTTTTGTCAACGTGTTTTTTTGTCAATGGTTTGTTTATCACGGTTTTTGAGTGTGCCATACACACATGGTGTGTTTTTTTGAGGTGGCAATCCCTGTTGACAAAATGATATGTGAGAAAGGTGTAATTATTTTGTCAGCTTCTCTGTGGTTGTTTTTCGCAATCAGAATTTGTCAAAGAACTTGGGAGACATGTGAATCTGTGGTTTTCAGGAACGGGTGTTTTATGTGGTGACTTTCTTTGCAGACGTTTGCACACTATTCAAAATAAAGCTTTCAGAAGCATTGAATAACGTCTTTTGTGCCGCTGGTATGTTCTGATCTGGCGCACCTGCATGTTACTGTTTGTTGTTGTTGTTGCGCGTTACCCAACTCAGCACCCTGTGGGGTCACGCAGAATATGCACTGGGACTTGTTTGTTCCACCTGGGAATCACTGCCGGATTGAAAGAACGACTCTTTCCAAATGCCTCGTCACACAGGCAGCAATATTCCGACTTCAGAAGAGCTTTCGTTCACCTTGAAGGAGAGTGCAGCAGACTGCTGTGCTAAGAGCTTGTCATGGTTGAAAACAATCTCAACATAGCAATTACAGCATAACAGCATTTTAAATATTATAGGCTTTGGCACTAAGTTTATTTCAATAACTGACATACGTACCTTTGGGACCTGGGCCAGTGCACCTTGTCTATCGTATCGGAAGAGACTGAAACGTCATTTCACAGTGTATAGATTTTTTTTATTTGTAGTAATGCTATGCTTTACTGAAACAAACAGGTGTTTAGCATTAACAGCCGCGTACCAGTACCCAGTACCACTCAAAGAATACAGATGACCGTTATGTGAGCTTCTGGTTGTTAGCCGTTATCGGAATGTTTTTATTTGGACAGTTTACCATTTTGCACAATGAAAGCATTTCTTTCAGCTAAAGAGAAAAAACTTTTAACGCAGAAAAAACTGACAAATCAGTCTAAAGAAGGTGATAAGGGTTTTCTGACCGACTTGCCATTTTAAAAATCAAAGTCAAGTTTGCAATTTCTAGATAGGGCATTGAATAAGCAATAAATTTGCTTTTTTATATTTGAGTGGAAATAACAATTTGCTAGACAGGAGAGAGAGAGAGAGAGAGAGAGAGAGAGAGAGAGAAGAGAGAGAGAGAGAGAGAGAGAGAGAGAGAGAGAGACAGACAGACAGACAGACAGACAGACAGACAGACAGACAGACAGACAGACAGACAGACAGACAGACATAGACACAGACACAGACAGACAAACAGACAGAGCTAGAGACAGACAGTGCTACACACAGACAGACAGACAGACAGACAGACAGACAGAGACAGAGAGAGAGAGAATAAGAGAGAGAGAAGAGGAGAGAGAGAGAGAGAGGCGTCTGTCACGAATATTGATCACAGAATTCGTCGTCAACTTTGCAGGATTTCATGTTTTGAATCATTTCAAATTAAAATCCTCTGTGTGCTTTGAAAGCTTCTCTGCATCTAATTTTGGAAAAGGACGAGTATAATTATTATTGTGTTTGAATTTACTTCAGTCTGTAATTTTTCTAAAGCCCATAACTTTTTGTTCATAATATTTTTTTAAAGCTTAAGACGCACGCTGTAAGTCAGTGGCCAAACATATCCTTAAGACAAACTATCTGGTCATGAAAGTAATATTAAGCTTTCGGTTTTTTTTTAATTCATATTTTACACGTGGGAAGAGAGAGAACATATTTTTGATTGATTTATTCTTTTATATCGAGGATAATGGGATAAGCACTCTGTGCTTTTTTACATCCAGTCCTGTGTGTATGCAGTTTTGTAAATGTCATCTGTTCCCACCGGCACACGATGGCCTACTCTTACGAAAAGAGGAACAGGATTTAACGTGTGCGCAAGATGTTCTGCGTGCGTTCGCACACGGGGCTCGGTTTAAAGTCTCCTCCGAAGGACTTTTGGGGATGAGTGGAGCAGCACAGGTGTTAACTCCAGAAAATCTCCTCAACCGGACTCGAACCGGGTCTTTAAATTGCCAGCGCAATGTTCTGACCACTGGCTATCCGTCCCCGAGAGAGAGAGAGAGAGAGAGAGAGAGAGAGAGAGAGAGAGAGAGAGAGAGAGAGGAGAGAGAGAGAGAGAGAGAGAGAGAGAGAGAGAGAGAGAGACAGACAGACAGACAGATAGACAGACAGACAGACAGACAGACAGACAGACAGACAGACAGACAGGAAGGCAGATAGGAGGCAGACGGACAGACAGGCTAATAGAAAGACAAACAGTAGGCAGTAAGAAGGCAGATAGGAAGGCAGACAGACAGAGAGACAGGAAGGCCGACATACATACAGACAGACAGGAAGGCAGGCAGACAGACAAAAAGGCTACAAAGTGAGGCAGAGAAAGAAATATAGAGAGGAACGGAGGAACAAGACAAGACACCGAAACAAGAAAAAAAAAACAACCTAACAGCAACAAACAAAACAACAAGAAAAAAACACCTTCGCGCTTGTTAAAACTACAAGACACAACACTTGCCAAAAGTGCCGTTAAAAAGAGTCAACAACAACAACAGCATTAGCAACATAGCACCACGAGCGTCGTAAACTTGCGGAAAACTGTCTGTTGCTCCCGCCTGCAATAACAATTATTCCACAGGCTCGGGGAGCCGTAATAGATACTGAACTAGGCTGTGTACGCGTTGCTTTCATCTTTTACTTATGTACTTGCGGGAAGAATTTCTCGCTTGTTTCACTTCCAACTGTCCCATAAATCTATCAGTACCTGAGACATTCCACTAAAGAGGCGAGGTTAAGGCGGTAAAGCCATACAGGTTGTTTTTTTATATATGCATCTGCAGTACTAACAATTTTTTCGTTCTTTGTTTCCACTGAGAATAGAAAAGAGACATAGTCAATGGTGATTCAAGACATCTTGAAACTTTCCATAAAGAAACAGAAACTGAAAAAAGATTCTAACTTTAGTGGCTGACAGTTCCTAGAGTTTTTTGAAAGAAAGTTTGGATCACGGTTAAAAATGAGGATCAGCTAAGAAAGACAGAAAGAAAGTAGTAGCTCTAGCAACAACTATGCTGATGGTGTGCCAGAGAGAGAGGAGAGAGAGAGAGAGAGAGAGAGGAGAGAGAAGAAGAGAAGGAAGAGAGAGAGGAGAGAAGCAGACAACAGCAGACAGACAGACAGACAGACAGACAGACAGACAGACAGACAGACAGACAGACAGAGACAGACAGACAGACAGACAGACAGAAACAGAGACACAGACACAGACAGGCACACACACAGACACACAGACAGATACACCGACACACAGACAAAGACAAACAGAAACAGATCAGCAGACAGAGACAGTAAAAAAAAAACAGTCAGTAAAAATACAGAGACAGAGACAGTGAAAAGACAGAGACAAAGACCGTCAAAAGACAGAGACAGATAGACAGACAAAGTGACAGACCCAGACAGAAAGATGGAGAGCTCTGACAATAGCTAAACTCGCCAATTCAACTTGACGCTACACGCTTGATTGTCAACAATGTTTTATTCTACTAAAATGTAGAAACAAGCGTTACAACAGAATGATTGCTGCTGCCAAAACACTCATTCATCATTAGCATCATTAGCCTGTAAATGAGGAAGGATGCTACGGTTTATTTTTCTTCAAAGCTGTTTACACATTTCACATCCTATCAAATTCCGTCTCCTCACTTTATGATGATATGCTCTTTTCAAGATTTAAAGCATGATAAACAGATAAAGTTATGATAGAAAATGTCAGTTTTCAGCAGTCAAAATCTGGAATCCATCGCCTTTTCTGATTGCTGTGGTCCCTCTCCGGCATTCTTTTTAAGAGCTAGATCTAGACAATTTGGTTATTTTCGCAGAGGCCAGAGTAAGACTGGAGAGCACATTTTTCTAACACTTTACCAGAAAATGTTTTTTTATGTCTCAGAATGCAAAGGGACATTTCTTTAAGCTGATTCCTTCTATGTACCCTGCAGTTAGCGGTAAGATTAACAACTCACGCATAACTCATAACTCTACCAACAAGAACTAGATGGCATCACACGCACTACATAGCTCTCCACTCTGATCCATTCCATTCCATTCCACCCCACTCCACTCTACTCCATTACAGATGATAAACTCTTTTCAAACTTTTCACAGCCATAAACCTAGCCCGTCCATTTTTCTACGTTATCAAATGCTAAAACATTAAACATGATTACGGAAATATAACAAACTGGACATCGAGCTTTTGCGGTGAAAACTATAACAAGAACCGAAAACTTCCAACAGAGAGAGAGAGGAGGAGAGACAGAAAGGGCCCAGCAGGGTCCTGACAGGGGTGGAAATGGAGGAGGAAGAGGCCAATACTCCCACAGCGGGGGGTGGCCAAAGGAAATCCTTCCCCTGCCTGCAGGGCTCACTGACAGGTTGGGGAAGACAGTGACAGCCACTGACAGTTAATATCCGTTGTGGACGGGACGGATCTGTCACAGCCCTGCCCACAGGCTTCAATCCCCTGTGATGGATTCACGTACGCACGAACCACACACACCCCACGCACGCACACAACACGCATATGCTCACGTGTACAGCTTCTGTCCAAAAAAGACGGTCCAGTGGTGTATCTCCCACAGAGCATGTTTAACAAAAAATGTCTTTTCTTCCCTTTTGAACCATTGAAAACTACAGGTATCAAATGTTGTGTTGGCTCAAAATAAAAATGCACATACCTGAGTCCATGACTTTGTTATTGTATCATTTGAGATCACACATAGTCAAAAAGAAGTTTGACATAGGAGAAGAACTTGACATAGAACCAAAGACTGAATTCTACAATTGAGTGAAAAACAGCTTTTAACAACATACACGAAATCATAGATATGAAGCTTAAAATGGATTCAGATTAGAATTGTACACATAGTACTGCAACAAAAATTATGTTCACAAAGTGTGAAAATAACAAAGAACGATAAATGCACGTTCTGTACAGAGGAAAGAAATTCTATTGAACACTTTCTATGGGGATGCCGCCACACAAAACTATTTTCAGAAAGGTGGCAGGACACTTGGGTTGTTCACCTCCCTGACAAGTAAACCGTGAGGATCTGGGTTCGATTCTCAGCCCCGCCCTTTCCTCCCAGTTTGATGGAAAAAACCGAACTGGATAACTATAAAATATTTCGAAGGAGACTCTAAACCCCTCGGGCCCATGTCTTCACGGACTTGTTCGCGTCAAAAGAACCCACGACAGTTGAATATTGGAAAAAGCAGGGAGGTACCTCCTAACTGTCTTGGCAGAATTGGTTGTTTCGATTCCCAACTGTGTCCCGAGTCGAAATGTGGTTACTTTAATGCTGGAGAAAAAACGGTTGCACACACAACATTCTCACTATTGGTGAACCTCGGAGCTCTAGATGAGAAACTCTACATGAGTGCACAGCATAACTATTTCCTTTTTTTTATTTGTATCTTCGTGCTAATTGTTTCACTTATTTTGAAAATTGAATTAGTTAAAAGAAGTGTAGGGTGCTGGAGACATCTGTCAGGATACAAGAACTGTTCCGATAGTTCAGAACAAGTCATCACTAAACTAACTGAACAGAAAAAAAACGAAAGGTATCTCTCCTGTCCTTCAGCTCGCTTACACTTGGCTATACCTTCGTTCTTCTCTAGTGCTGATGCTCTATTCTTTCTTCCTTTTGGGGATCTTCTGCTAGGTTTTCAATGGTGTGACTTTTTTTTTATATAGTATGCGACCGTTTTCACCCACCATTAAGGTAGCCGCATTCCGACGTCAAGGATAATGTCTAACTAAACACAGAACTAGTGTGCTGGCGGTTTTTTTTTGGTTTTTTTTTAATCTATTTTTGTTATCTTTCTGACCGGCACTAAAGACCTAATCTTCCAAAAAGCAGAACAAGTTTTAACGTATACGCAAGATTGCCCGCGTGCGTTTGCACACGGGACCTTGTTTTATAGTCTCATTCGAAGGACTATGGAGGGAAGTGGAGTCAGTACTGATGTAATTTCCAGGGGAAAAGTCCCCTTCACTGGATGTCTCGGGGGTGGCTCAAGCCCAGGATTGATCCAGAGTTGTCAACTCGCCAGCGTTATGCTCGAACCACTAAGCTATTGTATCCCCTGAAATGCTGTATTTGATTACACACTATTCATGCGGACATTTGACAGCCAGAGTTGCTTTTATCAATTACAGGGTATTAGTCGGAACATATTCATCCACTGACTATCACATCTAAGCTTGTCACGTCTCTCATTCTGTCACAATCAGACTACTGTAATTCCTAACTGTGACAGAAGTATGGTCTCATGACAAGATCCAGTGACGTTACGGAAACAATTTCTTCAAACATCTTCAGGAAAAGGAATGAGAAATGCGGACGGGGAGAAAAATGGTAAACCTACAACCATAAGAAATGGTCAGAGAAACTATGTGCTGAGATTCAGATTTGGGCACACAACCACTGAAATGGGAAATTTGGTAGATAGCTCTTCGGTTTAGTGGCTCAATTGCTTTTCGGCGAGTTAAAGGAGGAGAAGAAAAAGAAGAGGGGCTCCGTTCAGTCTGGTCTGCTTGCTTCATCAATCTCAACCCCACCCCCCACCACCACAAAAAAATGCATGTATATATATAATATATATACATGTTGTGTGTGTGTGCGTGTGTGTGTGTGTGTGTGTGTGTGTGTGTGTGTGTGTGTGTGTGTGTGTGTGTGTGTGTGTGTGTGTGTGTGTGTGTGTACAGAGACAGACAGACAACGCACAGACACACAGAGACACAGACAAAGAGGTAACTCCCCATTACTGTGGGTTTTCCACTGGCTCATGAGCTCTCTCTCTCTCTCTCTCTCTCTCTCTCTCTCTCTCCTCTCTCTCTCTCTCTCTCTCTCTCTCTCTCTCTCTCTCTCTCTCTCTCTCTCTCTCACACACACACACACACACACACACACACACACACACACTCTGACACACTGTCATAAATGTATCCACAAAATCGCTCCTTTTAATCTTTGTGAGTGGCTTCCCCTTTGCATCCCTCCCATGGCAATTTCCCAGAGCTTATCACATCATAACACGTCATATACAAGATAAGTCAGCACACACCCCAGCATAGCAAATCAAATCACAGCACATCACAGCACACCACACCACAGCACAGAACACCACATCACAGCACAGCAAAGCAAAGCACAGCACAGCACAACGCAGCACAGCACAGCAAAGCACAGTAGACAAGAGTAACTGATAACCACTCCCCTCATGGAAAAAAAAATGACCACAAAAAGAAAAAAAAATGAAACGCCATCCAATCCACTGTAGGATACAAATTATTTATTATTACCATCATCATCACCCACCATCATCGTCATCACCGCTGATTTCATTTCATCTCGCCCACCGAGCACCACCTAGATTATGGGGGTCGTAAACCAGTCATATTTATAGTCAGCCCAGAGCAGTTTCGGCATTAATTCACACGTCAGGAAGGAGCGAGGGGTGGGGATAGGGGTGGGGAAGGAACAGCGAGAGAGAGAGAGAGAGAGGAAGAGAGAGAGAGAGAGAGAGAGAGAGAGAGAGAGAGAGAGAGAGAGAGAGAGAGGAGAGAGAGAGAGAGAGAGAGAGAGAGAGAATCTTTTATTTTCAAAGTCTTGCGAATTTTTTTATTTTTCTATTTGGCTTTTTGCCCAAGACAGGATTTTCTCTCTCTCTCTCTTCCTTACACACACAGAAAGAGATACTTAGACATAGATACACACGCGCATGTGTACACATACACACACATAAAACACACACACACACACACACACACACACACACACACACACACACACACACACACACACACACACACACACACACACACACACACCGAGGAGAAAACAGCAGACAGACAGACAGACAGACAGACAGAGAGACATAGGAAGCGGGAGAAAATTATTTACTGAGAGAGAGACAGAGGCAGGGACAGAGAGAGAGATACAAACAGACAGACAGACAGACAGATAGACAGGCAGACAGACAGACAGACAGAGATGGCCAGAGGACAGACAAACGCGCACTCTGATAAATTTGGTTGCAACTGATCATGCATAAGTCACACGGCAAATCTGAACAGAAATTACAAGTAACATCCTCCCCTAAGGTAGGAGGTACTGCTTGTGTAAATGTGTGTGTGTGTGTGTGTGTGTGTGTGTGTGTGTGTGTGTGTGTGTGTGTGTGTGTGTGTGTGTGTGTGTTGTGTGGGGGTGCGTGCATGCGTGCATGCTGCGTGCGTGCGTATGTTATCTGTCCCTGTGTGTCTGTGTGTTTTATGTATTTATTCTTTTATCTCGAGGATAATGGAATGAGGACTCATGTGGGGGGTTTGACATCCAGTTTCTGCGCACGTGCAGTTTTGTAAATTCTGATAACCGTCCCCCCACAGGCACAAATGGCCTACTCTTTCAAAAGCGAAACAGGTTTTAACGTGTGCGTAAGCATTCGCGTAAGCATTCAAGCATTCGCACACGAGACCTTGGTTTATAGTCTGAGTTAGTGTGAGTAGGGGGTGTGAATGTGTTTTTTGTATGTCTCTGTGTGCATGTATGTGTACGTGAGTGTGCCTGCGTGCCTGCTTGCGCACTCGCACATGTGTGTACGAGATGTGTAAGTGTAGGATCGCGTGTGTCAAAGTCAAACTTTTATTGCCAGATGGTGCATTGAATAAGAGATGCGTTTCTTTCTTTTTTGCATCAAGCCATCCATCAAAAAACAACCAGAAACTGAGCAATAAACATTGTAATAAAAGCGAAATGCGCAAACAAAAACAAAGCCTCTCAGGTTGGCACTGTGAGTGTATGTGTGTGTGTGTGTGTGCGCGCTGCGCGTGGGTTGTGTCGCGTGTGTGTGTGTGTACGTGCGCGCGCGCGGCGCGTGTGTGTGTGTGTGTGCGCGCGTGTGGTGTGGGTGTGTGTGGTTGACAGAGAGAAACACACACACACACACACGTACACACCACACACACATACACACACACACGAGAGAGAGAGAGAGAGAGAGAGAGAGAGAGAGAGAGAGAGAGGAGAGAGAGAGAGAGAGAGAGAAGGAGAGAGAGAGAGAGAGAGAGGAGAGAGAGAGAGAGAGAGAGAGAAGAGAGAGAGAGAGAGAGACACACAGACAGACAGACAGACAGACAGACAGACATAGACACAGACACAGACAAACAGACACACAGACAGAGAGACAGAGAGACACAGACAGACAGAGCCAGCCAACTCGAGAAAGAGATATATACAGAGGAAGCTCAAAGAAAGAAAAAAAAAACCCAACAAAACTAGAAGACGAAGAAGAAGAAGACTGGGAGGAGAGGAGGAGGAGGAGGAGGAGGAGGAGGAGAAAGGCTGAAAGGCGGTAACCCGATCAGGCACGGCAGGGATGGACGGTGGCAGGATGAGCCCTGGCTATGAAAGCCGCCCAGCCAGCCCGGCCCAGACGAGGCGTGGTGGGCACAGGCGACAGACGCTCACTCCAGCCCTGTCGCGCCGACACGTTGTAAACAGCGGAGGGGAGGGCCACCCACCCACCCACCCACCTACACATACCCTGACAGACTAAAAGGCCTATGTGGGATATATTATATATATATATACCACCACCCCGTCTCATCTAGGCTGCTAGCCTACGCTGCTGCTCTACGAGTGTTTTGATGATGTTATCATGATTGTGCTGAGGAGAAGCTTGCATCTTCTTGTTGTTTTTTGTGTTGGGTTAAAATTTCTTGCCTGCATGAGGATTGAAGGTGTTTCGGTCGTTAGTGACTCTGTGGATGTTTTTG
>CM060316.1:47187013-47189513 GCA_030674155.1 Stramonita haemastoma | reverse complement strand
CCCAGCATTGACCAACTCCCTCAACAAAGCCCCAACAATAATTTCATCCTAAACAGAAGAGCACAATTCTAGTCCAAGATTTTTGCGATAACTCATTGTTGTGTTATAATCGTTAACCAAGAAGAGGACGAAAAATAAGGGAGATGTATCCTCAAAGAACGTTCCTTCTTCGATTCCTTCAACAGCACCTTTTACTTATCTAAAAGTTATTTGGGGGTGTATTAACATGAAGGCAACTGCCCGCATAATTATGGCAAAGCACAGTAACTCAATTCCCAGTTTATTCTTTAGAAAATATAGTTTTTCCATTTGGTTTAATTAAACATTGTTTAAACAATATACATGCATCATAAGCAGACAACGATGCAGCAGAGGAAAGGCATCAGGCTACAGCTTATTTTGAGCCCCACCCCATGGTAAATTTACATGTTACATATGCAGACAAAAAGAATTTTACATTTACACATTTTTCTATTTGATCCCCTTACTTTTTTGTGTGATTTTCTTCTTCCTTTTTGTCTGAATAGGACTGGAACAATTTCTTTCGCTTGGACTGTAAAATCAAACAGACAAAAAAGGGATTTTCTTCAAAGTTTTTGGAAATTCGATTTACTGTGTGGAGTAGACAGAGTGTGGGCTCTTGTATAAAATTGAAACAAATCTTCCTCTTTATTGTATACATTTTTCAAAGCTATTCTGTCTCACACCTTTCATACAAATCTTGACAATAGCTATTATGCCTGTCACCCCTACCTTATGAAATGCATGACGAGGTCGAAATTCCTTCCACTGTACTAAAGCTTGAAATGATTGCATGAGCAGAGGCAGTCGCGGATTGGTAATTTGTCCCGCGCATTTTTCGCCCGTGTTAACAAGTTGTCGCTGAATGGGCCGATTTGTCACGCGTGACTTTGAGGTCGCTAAAGCTATGCAATCACTTCTTTTCACTCTTCACACCGCGGCGATTCCTCGAACACCTGGCGGCCTTTCAGGATACCTACGTACCTGAATACACCCAGTGGGCGGCGGTGGGCGAATGGTCGTGGTTCGGTGGCCTAGAAGTAACGAACAAACCTCCTCTGTAAGCGAGAAGTGCTAGTTCGATTCCCGTTTGTGTCCGTATTTTTACAGAAACCGGCCCCGCCTCCTAAACCTTGACTGGTGGTTTGCGTGCTAGTCTTTCATATGAGATGATAAACCGATGTGATACGTGGATTCAGTGCACCTAGAAGAACCCACGGCAACATGGGAGTAGTCCTTTGCAAAAAGCTGTACCAAAAAAACTACTGTCACAGAGAAACAAACGTCACACAGACAATACTTTCTATATTTGAAAAAACAAATAAACTGGTGGCACTGCTCTTGTAGCGCTGCGTTTTTCCCTGAAAGAGCAGCCGAAATTTTACAAAGTAAAGTCTGCCGTGATAGAAAGTAGTGCGCAATGCAAGAAAATGCAACACAGTGCAACGTGACAAACACAATATAATACAGTAAACACAATACTCTACAAGCGTTTGACTTTAAAGCGTTTGAAGTCCTAACATCAGTAGATTGAATCACAGCTGATGTGGATCTTCAGGATCTTTCAGCTTATGTTCAAACCCAGCTGCCGGTGACAATCTCCTGAAGGTGTGTGCACATGCAAGGTGTCAAGATTTATGGACAGTGAAATATTGTTATGCTTTCAAATGTTATATCATGATTGTCTTCATTCATGACAAGTTCTTCAAATAAAGCCTACACTCTCCTTTTAAAGGAGAAAAAATCCTCTGAAGTCAGAATGTCGCTGCCTATATGGGGATTTTCTTTTCTTCTTTTAAAAACAGCTATGCATGCCAACTTTTCATCACGGTCTCACAGCAAATCCCAGATGTGAGTCAGAGTGCATATTCTGGGTGAAAAAGACTGTTGATTTGTGAACATCTGAAAAAGTAATACTATGATGTACACGTTAAAGACTATGCAGGTCGATCATCGCAGCACCCAGAGGGTTGAAGAAAGCAATCCAATCCAATCGTCGTCATCGTCATAGAACACTCAGACAACAACTGGTATCAGTGATATGAGCGAGAATGCGTTGCACTGGTGTTAAGTGTCTGACAAGTGAGGCACAGCACACCCGAATTCAGCACAGAAGAGGATTGTTACTTTTTAAGTCTTTAAAAAATAAGGCAGGCGAATGGAGCATGAAGGCAAAAATAGGCAAAAAAGGGGGTGATAGGAAGAAAAGGAACAAGTCAGAAACAAAGAGAGGGATAGAAAGTAGGAAATTCTTTGCACAGAATATCCAGGAGTGGGGATGCTATTTATACTGACAAGCCCACCGGCATCCCCACGGGGGCAATCCAATCCAATCTTGTTGTTTATAGCCCCCGCCTTGGGGAAAGAAGTCACAGATGCAACCGAAGTTTCAGTAGCACAGTGGGTAATATATATCATGCACCTACTGAAGGCGTTTCATGACAGTTAAAATGCAGCGCATAAGGAACATCAACAGGCA
>CM060316.1:47169513-47182013 GCA_030674155.1 Stramonita haemastoma | reverse complement strand
GTGTGACATAAAAAAGTCTAAGACTTTGACAGGAAGGTGGTTCAGCGAGTATGAATGATTTGCAGACCAATCTATGGAGAGACTACTTCTGGGTTCTTTTTTGCTGTTGTACAGAACGGGTTTGCTTTTGCGTCTTGGTACACTATCACAATAATGATGTGTAGAGAATATCATTCTCCCCTGTAAGGATTCCAGAGGCTTGTCAGTATAAGTAGCATCCTAACTTCTGGAAATTCTCTGCTGGAATTTCCTCTTTTATATCCTTCTCTTTGTTTCTGCTTCTTTCTGTCACCTCATTCTTGACTATTTTCTTCCTTTGTGGTCCATTCTTTTGTTGTTGTTTTTCAGAAAGATGTAAGATGTAACAAGTCACTCCCACGCGAAGTCGAATGCGCTGTGCCTACCTTTTCAGGTAGTGAAACGCATTTTCGCTTATATGACAGACAAAAATAGTTGCAGCCTGAATGTTTGACGACGAAGAAGAAGTTTTGCTCATTAAAAAAAAAAGAACTTCAAGCCAAACAAAACGAAATAAAAACATACTAACAGCATCAAAACTCAAATCTATGCTACGTTGTGGTATTGTGCATTATACGGTTCGGCTCACTTTTGGTGTCGTCGATTGCTTTGTTTGATGTATACATATCATGCATGGTACATTGTGCTGCAATGTTCTGTTGTGTACAATTCAAAAGGACAGGTTGAATATCTAGACTCCTACACTACAGATTTCACTCTGTTGTGTTAAACTGACTGTGCTTTAGTAGTGTTATCCTTTGTATTGTGTTTCGTTCTTTTGTTTCTTACTATCAGGTTTTCTCAGTATTTTTTTTTCCTCTTTAAACAGTCCTCATAACACTCTATGTCAGCTTCTCATTGTCCCTATTGTGGTGTGTATGATGAATGAACAGTAATGATTTTTTGCTGTATGTGTAAAAGTATCTTTATTTAGAATGTGTGGTAATCTTTGATCTCTAGCGTTAATCATAATTATGTCTCAGTTTTGTTTTCTTACATGTGCCACTCTAAATTGTTTTCTTTTTTTACTTAGATAATAAAGTGACTTCGTGTCTGGAGTTTTGGCATTATAAGAGAGAGAGAGGGATGGGGGGAACTGAGAAGGGATCAATAGTCATTTGATAAAAATGATGATGATGATGGATGCACACGCGCACACACGCGCGCGCGCGCAAACACACACACACACACACACACACACACACACACACACACACACACACACACACACACACACACACACACACACACACACACACACACACACACACACCATCCTAGCCTCACATCTAACTAAAACAGCAGGAGTTATTTGTTGACGAGTCAGATTTCAACAGGCAACACTCTCCGGGTTCTTTCAGCTTCAAGCCACTCCAGCCAGGCCTGCTAACTGCAAGCCTCCTGCCTGCCTCTCTCACACCTTGGCAGAAGCAGGCAGGAATGAGAATATAATGGTCAATGCCATCACTACTCCTTTCTTTCTTCCTTTCTTTTTCTTTTCTGTCTTTCTTTGTTTTTTCTTTGTTTTTCTGTTCTTTTTTTTTCCTTTTCTTTCTTTCTTTTTCTTTTCTTTCTTTCTTTCTTTCTTTCTTTTCTTTCTTGTCTTTGTTTTTCTTTGTTTTTCTTTGTTGTTGTTGTTGTTGTTGTTGTTCTTCTTCTTCTTCTTCTTCTTCTTCTTCTCTTCTTCTTCTTCTTCTTCTTCTTCTTCTTCTTCTTCTTCATCATCATCATCATCATCATCATCATCATCATCATCATCATCATATTGTTGTTGTTGTTGTTGTTGATGTTGTTGTTGTTGTTGTTGTTCTTCTTCTTCTTCTTCTTCTTCTTCTTCTTCTTCTTCTTCTTCTTCTTCTTCTTCTTCTTCTTCTTCTTCTTCTTCTTCTTCTTTCTTCTTCTTCTTCTTCTTCTTCTTCTCTTCTTCTTCTTCTTTTTCTTTGTTCTTTTATTTAGGAGACAGATTGTCTCCGCTAAGAGTTTTTTATCATGAATGCAGAAAAAAGTTCATTATGTTAAAGTGTAGCAGCATTTTGTAAGAGGCAATGGGCCTTGTGCTTTAATTAGAATGTAAACGAGATTTTGGCCAAGGACACATTTCTTTCTCATATGCTTGAAATACTTTTCGTCGTTGCATATGTGTTCGTAGACATGTTTCTGTAAAACATAGGTTCTAAGCTTCTCACTGATATTGGTAATACACTGTGTTCTATAACTATCTGTTCTTTGGTATAGTGTTACCACTAATCAGATTCGAATCATGCGTTTGTAGACAGCGGGAAAAAGAATGCACTCTTGACAAATATCTTATTCTTTAGAACGCATGATATCCGATTATTTTTACGAAAATGACATTTTCTTTTAAAGTTGCTGTAAAACATATCGATCTTCGTAGGAAGCATCTCGACTTTGGAGAAAAAAATCCAAAATTGTAAAACAAAGCTTCATTTGACTTGAATGTACCGCTAGACTAGTTCCGCTGTTCTCCAAAGGCCAACTTAGTCACCAGGACTGCAGCACATGAGGACTATGCAAGTCAAGTAACAACATTAACAATAAATTGACAGGGAATATGTAGACGTAGTTTGTATCATATCAAATATTCATTGATTCGTTCTTTGAATTAATTGGCATTCATATCCAGAAACTAACAAAAATGATCAACGGCAATGGGTAATATTGACAGTAGACAAGTATAGTGTACAATTATTTTCTCGGGCTGAACTATTAATCCACTTATGGATTTGTATATTTGTCATTTTGTTTCTTTAATCATTGTTTGCTTATTCAGTGATGTTATCATAATGCTGTTTAGCAGTTATGTATAATGCAGTTTAGCAGTGAAGTCGTGTGGAATGACAAAAAATGCACTGCGGGGTGGTAAAGAAATGTACGGGGTATGACTCGGTCATATTTCACACCGGTAATGGGCTCTTCAATGGCCTCAATGGAATGCGGAGAGACATTCTTTCTCTTTCTTAACGGTTTAACATAGAAACGAAGATTGGAACCACCCGCAGAGTGTTTTACGATCGTTTTCATCAGCAATGCGAACATTGACTCAGACCCTGTTTAACTGACTGAAAGGTGTGGTGGGGACAGCACCCCGCTAGCCTAGCTTTGTCGCTACAGCCCTTAGAAACAACAAACACTAGGACTAACCAAGCTTCTAACTAACTAACTCACCAACCAGCCAAGCAGCAGGCACACCAAACAACCGACCGACCAAAGAAATAACTGATACACACCCAGCTACATATAAACCCGTTAGAAACAAAGAGGGTTTGTTTTTTTTTAAAGCATTGATATAAATCAAAAAGGTATCCGACAGACGCTACAACTAAGTGGTTAAGACCGTTGAACTTCAATCCCAGGCGCCCATGAAAGCGTGGATTTAAACCTCGGCAGGGTCTGGTGAATCAAGGGTGGAGATTGTTACGATCTCCAAGGTCAACTTTAGGAGCTGACCTGTCAGTGCATTAATTTCCATCGTGACACATGCAGAAGATCAAGTGTGCACATTAAAGATCCCGTAATTCATGTCAGGGTTCAGTGGATTACGGAAACATGAACATACCCAGCATACATCCCGTAAGTCGGGATACGGCAACCTTCATGGTGGGTTAAAACAGTCGCTTACGCAAAATCTCACCATCGGAAAACATAGAAGCTTTAGCCGAGGAGCAAAATGAAAATGTATCTCATTTTGAAGATGTCCTTCAGAACACATCGATGTCTCTTTCACCCCCTGTTATGTGTGAGAATGACCGCAAGCTGTGGGTTTTTTTTTGGGGGGTTCCCTTTTTTCTTTTCTTTTTGCCAATATCTCTTAGATAACATGGACTACCATTTCTAGCCATACTAGATTCATAGATTTAATTAAGTTTATTTGTTTGTTCATTCATTCGTGCTTTTATACACCCGTTCCTGTGTTTATCTACTTACAAAAGATTTTAAAGTGGCAATTCACAGGGTTTAAAAAATGTTAAGTGACAGATTCAACGCAATGTGTTGTTTGTGTGTGTGTGTGTGTGTGTGTGTGTGTGTGTGTGTGTGTGTGTGTGTGTGTGTGTGTGTGTGTGTGTGTGTGTGTGTGTGTGTGTGTGTGTGTGTACTGTAAACTGACAGTTATTCTCAGCATTTATCGGATTTCAGTAGCAAGCCACACACACCCGTTTGCCGGCCCTGCAAATGTTTGAGTGTGTGTGTGTGTATGTGCGTGTGTGTGTGTGTGTGCGTGTGCGTGCGCGCGCGGTGTGTGTATGTATGTATGTGTGTGGACTAGCTTTAGTGTAAGAAGAACAGGGAGTGAGAAAGAAAAGCAAAAACACTTGAACTTCTGAAGATTTATGCATGTGACATGCACACCGTTATGTGAGAGAGAGAGAGAGAGAGAGAGAGAGAGAGAGAGAAGAGAGAGAGAGAGAGGAGAGAGAGAGAGAGAGAGAGAGAGAGAGAGAGAGAGAGAGAGAGGATGAGAAGAAGAGAGAAGAAGAAAAGAGAAGAAGAAGAAGAAGAAGAAGAAGAGAAGAAGAGAGAAGAAGAAGAAGAAGAGAAGAAAAAGAAGAAGAAGAAGAATTGCGAAGAAGAGGAATAAGAAGAAGAAGAAGAAGAAGAAGAAGAAGTCAGGTTCCGGAAATGAGTGGCAGGAAATAATATAGGAAAGAAACCAAAAGAATGAACGCAAAATAGAATATTACGAGCTTAGGGATGGTATGGGGGATTGAGGCTGCTGAAAAAAAGAAGAAGAAAGAAACGGGAACTTTGGCAGATAGGGGAAGGGGGGATAGGGGGGTAAGTTTTGCTAGGTGAACAGGGGAGGCGGAGGGCAAGGGAAGGGGGAGGGGGGGGGGGGAGAGAGAGACAGAGATAGGGGTACAAGGGGTCTAACGAGTGTCGTTCCGAACTGACAAGATCGCCTTATGCGCGATGACAGCTCAACACGCTCCGCCTGTAACCAAAGCCCGGCAATTAGTGAGAGGGGGAGGGGAAAAGCGATGTGGCAGGGCCAGTATCCTCAGCTAGGGGCCCCTGGAGCCCCTACCAGTAAACCATGTCAACACGTGTCTTTACACCCCCAGCCAGCTAGGGGAGCCCCCGAACACCCCCAGTAAACCATGTCGACACTTGTCTTCAGAACGCTAGCCTAGCGCTGCTTGCTGCCTCTGCTGCCGCCTTGGCGCTGTGCCTTCTTCGCCTAGCCTGTATGGCGTAGTAGTACTGGGGAACTCTATACTAGGGCTAACCCCCCCCCCCCCCCCCCCCCCCCCCCCCCCCCTCGTGGCTTATCTTTCTTTTCCTTCCTTGCCACTCTCTTTTGTTGGTTTTTTTGTGGGGGGGAGGGGGGGGGTTGGTTTTTCTGTTCTTTCTTTTTTTTTACTTGCTAACTCTTGTAGTCACTCTAGCTAAAGAAAAAAATCATAGGTCAAAAACATGTTTTTGTGTGTGTTATTTAGGGGGGAAATACATTAAAACAAAATGTTGAAACTTTAAACACCCTCCTCCCCCAAAAAAAATATGGGTAGCAGTAACTCTGGGTATAAGAAGATCCCAGGCCTAAAATAGGCTTGTATGTAGTCAGTATGATTCTTAGGAGAAAAAGAGATAACAGATAAGATGCTGGTAATTGGAGAGAAATAAAGGAATCAGAAGGTAGCACTGACTATGGCTATTGAAAAAAACATCCCAGATCTAAATAGGTGATTGTATATAGTAAAAAAACCAACAGAAAAAACGATCAAAGCTCAGATTTTTTTTCAATTTTATATCCTTAATAGGTACTGTACACAGTACAGCTTGCAAACCTGAACTATTGTTTTGTTGATTTTGTACACACAAAAAAACGTGTATGTTAGAAGGGTGTCCATTTCAAACTGTTTTTGCAAGTTGGAAATAATGCTGAAGGATAACATTAACGTACTTCACCTGCAAAATATATAGCTGACTGGAGAAGTTGGCTCTGAAGCAGTTAAAAACAAATCTAGCAGAAAAAACGTGTTTACAATTGTGGTAAACATACTGTTTTGTTTTATACTGTTTTTCCTAATACGTTATTTAGAAACATCTATGGTATGAATATTGGTTTTGAATGATATTTCGCAAGCGGTACATGAGTAAAAAAAAAATGATTACGTTACGGAACGCTTATGAATTATAAATGATATGGACACCATGCTTTTGTATTTGAAAAAGTAATGCATATTTTTTGTTTGAAAATGTTTGATACTTGTCCCACGCTAGCAGCTGAATGATTATGTTGTAAAGTATGAGTTTATGCCACTGTTAAATTGATTGCGTTTTGCAATTATTGAGATATTAATGCTATAAATCTGTTGGGCTTTGAAAAAAATTATGTTCATTTTAACATGAATGAAAGATAACTGTCTATTGTTATTATCGATGAATTGAAACTGAAGATGTTCAAGGCTTTATACGAGTCACTCATCATTTCTTCTTTTTTGCCCCTCCTCCTCCTACAACAAAGACTACTATTTCTACTCGGTATTACTGTTTTTATCATTATGACCATTAATATAGTATTTTTCTATTATTATTATCATTATTATTATTATTTATTTTTATCATCTTAATCAGCAAGTGATCCAAACTGTGATTTGTGAATTGGACCACATTACCATTCATTCTTTATCTTGGAGTACCCATAAATTCTACAGCAAGATAATAATACACAAACTGTGCTGTTTTATTCTTTTAATTTTATTTTATAGTGATGTTGTATTTTTCTTCTTTCCACTTAGCCAAACTATCCTGCAAGAACAAGTCTCTAATCTATAGACTTGTGTGATTTATTATCAATTTAGGTGATATCATTATCAGCAGGTTTATGAGCTAGATTTTGCTTTGAAAAAAACACAGATAAACTTTAGTCATATTCACTAGTTTTGGAAAAAGGTTGAAACTTTTAGTCAAATACGTACCTGTTTTTCACTGCAAAAATTCTGTAGCTTTTTTTTTTAGTCACCTCTAAAGCATTCGGCATAACACGTCTCTCACATCATTCACCTGTGAGTTGAAGAGTCCTCTGCGATTCTACCATGTGTTCATATCTATTACATGTTTGTTTATTGTTGGTATCGTGTAACGGCTTTATCTATGCCCCATGCTTGCTTGACATCTTAGCAAAACACAATTGGCGGGTGTGCTTCCTGCATGCCTGTGTGCCTGCCTGCCTGCCTGCCTGCCTGCCTGCCTTACCGGCCCTTATCTCTGCCTGTCCTGTCCTCTTTGACCTGTTCTTAGTGCTTTGCATCAAAGTCTTGTTTGTTGGGTTTTTTCTGTATGGCTGATTGTCTTTGCTTTCTCTTTCTTTTTTTTTCTTCCTTTTTTTTTCGTTCTTTCTTTTCATCTGTATGTCTTAGCTTCTGATTATTTTATTTTTTGGTTCTTTCCTTCTTTCTGTTTTTTCTATATATCTATTTGTTTGTCTTCTTCTTTCCTTTTTTGTGTGTTTTTTCAGTCTTTCTTCCTTCCTCCCTTTCTTTCATCCTTTTACTTGTTGTTGCTTCACTTTCTCTTGTTATCTGTTTTTGTCTTGTTGTTTGTCTGTCTTTGCTTTTCTTTTTCTCTTCCTTTCTTTATCTCAGTGTTGTTTTTTTATGTGTTGAAAATGGAGGGTAAGATTTGGCATTTATATGTAGGCTGCTCTGAGAGCTGTAGAATTCTCCATCTAAAACCACTCCACACTTTCGAGATTTAAGTGTGTAGACATTGACTTCGACTCCTAATATTATCAGGATCCACTGTGGTCACTTTCTTCACTGGGCTACACCATCCACCATAAAACAATAGTCACAGTTGGTGTGTGTTACCAACACTGAGGCTTTTTTTAATTTTTAAAATGCCCTTGTTGTTGTTGTTGTGCTGTTGTTTTTATTTTGTTGTTGTTCTCCGGTTTCAACCGTTCTGCGGTTGTTTTTCTGTGACATGTTCGAATACTATTCTATTTAAAAGAAGTACGAAATAGTTAGGTAAATATTGTGTCTGGCAGATTAGGCTAAGCCTTTGCAGGGTTATGTTTGACTTTTGCGCATTTGCTTCTCTGTGTTTCCATTTTTGCTTTTGGTTTTTTGTTTGTTTGTTTTTGGATTGTTTTTTGTGGTTTTTTAGGGAGGGGTGTTGTTGGCTGTTGTGGGTTTTTTTACAATCTGATTGTATGTAGCCTATTGTTATATTTTCTTCGGAAAAATCAAGTTTAGACATGTAGTTGATAGTACGAAACATGCTGATATAATTATTCAGGAAGAGAAAGATCAGAGAAAAAAAACAAAGCCTACCTACCTGTGTGTTCTTTTTGTTGTTTGCACTGGTGGTTTTCAAAGCTTCTCTTACAAAAAACAATAAGCAGGATGAAGGAAACAATAAAAAACTTGACATACAAGGAAAAAACATATGTGTTAATATGGGCAAAGTTTGGAGAGAAAAGGAATTGAACCGTGATATAAAGTTTGTGTGTAGTAGAACTATCTGTGTGGGATTCCCAACATTTCTGATAGGATGTTTTAGAGTTGTATCATTTGCAAAATCAAGATGAAGTGTGTAAAAAAAAGTAATCGATATACGAGAAATGGAAAAAAGTGTAATTCAGAAGAGAAAGCACACCAATGAACGGAAAAAAGCTTGACCTACTCTTGCAATGTTTTGGTATCCACGGGTTTTTAAAACTTCTTTTACAGAGAAAGTACACGAATGAAGAGATCAAAGACTAACCTTGGCTCAGATTAAAAACCCTGTGTCATACAGTTCATTGATGACACAAAGAGAGGAAAGGGGGAAGAGTTCGAGGTATGCTGTAAAGTTTGCTTTTCTAGGTACAATTACGTGTTTGTGTCTTCCATGTCAACGAAAGGGTGCACACACCCTAATACGGATTGTACAAAAGCCTTGTGTTGTGAAAAGTCTTTCGACAGCTGGTTTTTCTTTTAATGGAAAGAACATTTCTACTAGATGTGGCTTACAAAGTGGCTTAAGAGACAACAGTTAATGTGTCATTGATAATTTACGGTTTGAAATGTAGCTGGTTTGATTTTACTCTTATGTCTTAAGTTAAAGTCTGTGGTAGTTGGTGAGTTTCATTGTGTAAAGGTACTTGGAACGTGGTGGTGGTGGTGGTGGTGGTGGTGGTGGTGGGGTGGTGGTGTGTGTGTGTGTGTTGTGTGTGTGTGTGTGTGTGTGGTGTGTGTGTGTGTGTGTGTGTGTGTGTGTGTTGTGTGTGTGTGTGTGTGTGTGTGTGTGTGTGTGTGTGTGTGTGTGTGTGTGTGTGTGTGTGTGTGTGTGTGGTGTGTGTGTGTGTGGTGTGTGTAGTGTTTGTGTGTGTGTGATATGCTGTGTGTGTGTGTGTGAACAATGTATGTGTGTGTGTGTGTGTGTCTGTGTGAAAGTCCAAGTTAACATATCCAAGATAGTAACTGAAAAAGCCCAACAAACTTGGCCTTTTCTTCTCAATCCATCCATCTTACAAAGATTTGACTCGTCCCCCCTCCCCCCCATTCTCTCTCTCTCTCTCTCTCTCCCCCTCCTCTCTCTCTTCTCTCTCTCTCTCTCTCTCTCTCTCTCTCTCTCTCTCTCTCTCTCTCTCCTCTCTCTCTCTCCCTCTCTCTCTCCCTCTCTCTCTCTCTCTCTCTCCCCCTCCTCCCTCTCCCTCTCTCTCTCTCTCCTCTCGCCTCTCCTCTCCCCTCTCTCCCTCCCTCCTCCTCCCCTCTCCCCCCCCCCCTACGCAATCGCTTTCACTACCTACCCGTCCAACAAGAGCGAATAGTCAGCTGCGCGACTCGTAAGTGCAAACGGGTGCTTCGGGTGAAATAATACCCTTTTAATCCCGGAATCAAACAAGGAATAGGCATGTACCGACAGCGCTTCTACCCGCCACCCCCACCCCCACCCCCGTACTACTAACCCTACCCCTACCCCCACCCCTCAGTACTATCGTCATACATTGTTTGCATTCCTCCAAGTTATGGCCCTCTCCTCCCCTGCCCTCCCCCACCCCACCCCCGCCATCCCCCATTGTGGTGATGTTTAGATATTGCGTGTCTTGCTATGAACTTTGAAAAAAAGTAAAGTGAGTGAGTGAGTGAGTGGTGGTGTGTGTGTGTGGTGTGTGGTGTGTTGTGTGTGTGTGTGGTGTGTGTGTGTGTGTGTGTGTGTGTGTGTGTGTGTGTGTGTGTGTGTGTTGTGGTGTGTGTGTGTGTTAAATAATCTCGTCAAGTAGAGTAAGGTTTAAACAAAAAAGAAGAAATATGCACATTTATAACACAACACAGGGAAATTATAAAAAATGAACAAATGGATAATAGCTATTGGCTAATAAAAAAAAATCACATCAAGATGAAAATAAGTCTGTATCGATCCCTGTATACATCATGGTTTTCAACATTCTTCCATACATTTTTTGGTGGGTACACTGAGACAGGTTGTGTATGTACTGCGTGTGACCTAAGGATGTTAAAAGAGGAACGCTAAAAAACAACAACAACAAAAATACTTCCTATTACACAATGAGAAATATAATTTCTGACAGGAGAGCGTGACATAAGTAATGCTGCTGTTTACGTTAAGATTGTAAGTGGTCATGGAACTGATGTCAGCTGCATATTTCCGATATAATTGTAATATAAATGTGACGGTAGAGTACATCCCTCATTTTTTTTCCCAGAATACATCCTTTTTTTCCCTTGTCTGTCTGTCTGTCTCTGTCTGTCTGTCTCTGTCTTGTCTCTGTTCTGTCTCTGTCTCTGTGTCTCTGTTCTCTGTTGTCTCTGTCTCTATCTATCCATCCATCTAACTACTATCCATCATCATCCATCCATCCATCCATCCATCTCATCTTCATCATCACCATCCATCTATCTATCTATCTATCTATCTACCTATCCTATCTATCTATCTATCTACTATCTACTATCTATCTATATCTCGTATTTATCAAAAGAATAGGGGAGAAGAGAGGGAGAGAGAGAAGAGAAGAGAGACAGAAAGAGAAAGAGAAGAAATGTATTCAATACTCTTTGGTACATGATATTTGCAAAACCTGTACAAACATTTACCACAAACATGACATAGGCTTATGAAAAATGTGCTGGTAGGGAAGTAGATAAAGCTAGAAACGATGGGCACGCGCGCAAACACTTGTTTGCTTGTACGCATGCACACACCATGCACACACACAACACACATGCACCACTCACCCAACCCCTGCTCGCGTGCGTGCGTACCACACACACCACACCAAACGAACACACATAAAACATATATACATATAATACATATACAACATGCATACATACATACATACATAATACATACATACATACATACATACATACATACATACTTACATACATACATACATACATAACATACATACATACATACATACAACAACGTACACATACAACATCATCATATCATACAAAATAAATTATGTATATAAATACAAAAAACAATTATGGGTGTGCATTTTTTATTAAAAATCTAATAATTAAAATTATTATTATGATGATGATGTATGATGTATGATGAATGATGAGATGATATTTAATATTATTATTATGTTTAAATAATAATATGTTTGTTTTTTGTTTGTTTGTGTTGTTGTTGTTTGTTTTATGTTTGTTTGTTTATGTATGAAAGTATGTATGTATGTAGAAAGTATGTATGTAGTATGTATGTTTTTGTTTTGTTTTTTGTTTTTTGTTTTGTTTTTTTTTTTTTTTGTTTTTGTATGTATGTTTTTTTATGTAAATTATTTTGTAGATTAATTAAATTTGTATTATGTATGTATGAATGTTGTTGTATGTATGATTTATTACGATGTTCTTTTTTTTTTTGCCTAAATTATTCCCCTTGGGCTGGGAAACTCAAGTTCACCAATTTTAGTCATTTTTGAGGGGCGCCATTTTCCTCCCTTTTTTCCACTGCATTCTATTACAGAGATGGTGCTGGAATGTTTTGGCCGAAAAAGGTAAAGGGTCCCCAAAACCTGCCCCTTGGCCAGTGGGGAAAACGAGGCAATCAGAGGCCTCCAGTTTCTAAACCCCAAACTAATTGAGGGGCAGCGCCATTCCTCTCCTTCTGCCCGCTTTACTTTCCATAAACCCGAAAGCGGCAAGTACCCCATTTACCCGCTGGGTTTTAAATGAGGATTGAATAGTCTGCATTGCATGGCCCCTTTCATATGAATATCCGGTAATTATGTATGTATGTAATGTATGTATGTATGTATGTATGTATTATGTATTTTATGTATGTAATGTATGTATTAGGTCCTTTATGCTGTTGCTGTTGTGTTTTCCCGTCTGTTATGTATGCATGCATATGCGTGTTTTCTCTGTAGTATGCATCATATAATCGTGCAGTTTTATGTTGTACAGAGTGCATAACATAACCATACATCAGCTGCCTACTGATTCAATCTTCCCTTTCCTAACCCATCCTTTTGTTGACGTGCTACCCGCTACCCTGTG
>CM060316.1:47162013-47164513 GCA_030674155.1 Stramonita haemastoma | reverse complement strand
ACACAGTGCACCAGGAGCACTTCTTCTACAACCTGTCTCACCTGGCTGTGGACGGGGCGGAAGGGGAGAGGGTGCTGGAGGCGGAGTTCCATGTCTTCAAGATGAAGCCCCGGCCCGCCAGGAGTGCAGAGGAGCCTCTCCCGCCACACCACTTACAGGTCTGCCACCACTCCACGCCTTTCTGTCTGTCTGTAAAGTGTCCCCTCTTGTTTGTTTGTTTGTTTGTTTGTTTGTTTGTGTCTGTTGTCTATCGGTCTGTATGTCTATTTGTTTATTTGATTGATGATTGATTGTTGATTGATTGATTGATTGATGATTGATTGATTGATTGATTGATTCTGTATCTTCTTAGCCGTGACCATCGTGTATCGGGCTATTTAGTTTTTTTTTTAAGCGTCTGTATACTGAACTTGGAGATGGGATAGCTCAGTGGTCAGAGCACTCTCTTTCCCCAAGCTAAGGTTAATTCAATTAATTCATTTTATTTATTCTTTTATATCGAAGATAAGGAATAGGCATTCATGTGCTTTTTATATCCAGTTCCCGTTGTATGCAGTTTTGTAAATTTTTCATCTTTTCCTACCGGTATAGAATGGCCTACTCTTTCGAAAAAGCGGAACAAGATTTATCGTGTGCGCTAAGATGTTCTGCGTGCGTTCGCACTCGGGGCTTCGGTTTATAGTCTCGTCCGAAGGACTTTTCTGTATGAAATATGAAAGTGAGAGCGTAATTCGGAGGCAAATTGCTGCCTACAGACATTGAAAAAGAAGAAATCTAATAGACGGAAGATTTTATGCATTTGGCATAATGGTTAGGATACTCGCTCCTTAGACCCAAAATAAAGCGCATCAAATGTGATTACCTACTGTATCGGCAATTCTTCACATGCCTTTGACTTAGCTCAGGATAGGCTACTATTCTCCTATTTCACCAGTGAGTGTGCACTTGACTTACAGAGTCGGGAATGGCTTGATGACAAGGAAGAAGAGACAGACATAATCCTCGTGATACTTGAGTCAGAGAGGCGAAGGGTCTTTGATGTCGTCTCTCCAAAATCGTCACATAATTTATAGAGCACCTTACTCATTACACTCCTCATTGTTTAAGGGGGCGTTTTCTTGATTGACAATGCAATGCAGGTGCACTTTCAGAAACGTATTTGATTTCGAATACTGTCACTGTTGACACTAAGTTAGATTTCAGGTTATCATTGTACATTCCCAAACAAGCTTTGTTAATGTCAGATCAGTTAGATTTGTTGTTGAAACGTTCGGAAATTGTGATGTAAACATGAGAGAAACTGATCGATTCAGTCGTTCAATCGTTCATTCATTTATTCATTCATTCATTCATATATTTTATTTATATAAGTTACAAATAAGTATAGAGAGATTGACAACCACACAGACAGACAGACACAGAAACAGACAAAAAATACAGACACCAAAAAAATGACCACACATGAAGTCTGCATACTTGAAATATTCTAGACACAAACACACAAAAAAAAACACAAAAAAAACATTAAAAAATGCACAGCATTCAAATGACAGACAAATGCCTCACACAACCTGCCGAGGACATAGTGCCCACACACAAAAAAAGAAAAAAACAAAAAACAAGAAAGAAAGAGAAACTGAAAAGTAGAGAGAGAGGGAAAGTAAAAAAAAATGAACAAGACGAACACCTGCGTGCAATCGCAAACTCTAGTCACGTTTAATCCTAGGCAAAGAATAGGGCAGCTCTGCTCTCCAGGTGTATCGCTTAAAGGGGGAATATTAACCACACAAAGGCAAGGGGCGATAAGCGCGACTTGCCCATTTGGCGCAATGAAAAGCCCATAGAGGAGATTAGGATGCTGCGCTGCGGCTGGGGCCGTCAATGGGTGGGATTGTTGACTGAGGCCAGATGTTCTGACCTGGGGGAGGTGGGGGCTGGGTGGGGGTTGGATGGGTGAGTGGGCGGTGTGTGTTGTGGGGGGGGGGGTTGCATTTTCAGGAATGTCCCATGGTTAAAAAGAAAAGTTATGCATAGTGTTTCTTCTTTGCATTCTTCTTCTTTGCACTCTTCCTTGTATTTCCATTCTTCATCTTCTTTGTATTCTTTTTCTTTGCATTCTTCTTATTTGCTTTTTTTTTCTTCTTGCATTCTTTTTCTTTGCATTGTTAATCTTCTTTGCATTCTTCATCTTCATTATATTCTTCTTTGCATTCTCCTTTGCATTCTCCTTGCATCTCTTAGCATTGTTCCTCTTTCTTTGCATTCTTCATCTTCTTTGCATTCTTCATCTTCATTATATTCTTCTTTGCATTCTCTTTTGCATTCTCCTTTGCATTCCTTTGTATCTCCTTTGCATTCTCTTTGTATTCTCCTTTGCATTCTCTTTGCATTGCTCCTCTTGTTTGCATTCTTCTTGTTTGCTTTCTTCTTTGCATTCTTCTTCGCGTTCTTTTCCTTTGTACTCTTCTTTTTAGCACACTTTGCATTCTTCTTCTTCTTC
>CM060316.1:47157013-47159513 GCA_030674155.1 Stramonita haemastoma | reverse complement strand
CTGTTCCGCTTGTAAGAATAGGCCATCGTGTGCCGGTGGGAACAGATGACATTTACAAAACTGCATACACACGGGGACTGGATTAAAAAAGCATATGAATGCTTATTCCATTATCCTCGATATAAATGATAAATTAATAAGATAAATAAGGTAGTAGAATAGAGTGTAGAGAGTCTTGGGTGATGTTTTGAGACAGTGTTTGGTGTTGATGAAGCGATGGATGTGGAAAAGTGTTTCTCCTACTCCTCTTTTCCTTTCAGAAATTCATCTTTTTATCACCATTATTATCTGGACCTTTAACATTCTTTACAATCAACATTCAACTTTGATAGTTTTTCTGAGTACTGTGTTTTGCAAGAACGAGGCGTGTCTACATAATTCTATGGTTTTCTCTTTTAATCTCATAATCAGGTTATCACAATAGCAAAAGAGGATAGACTGACTATCGATGTTTTACTGTGGTGTGGTTTGGGTTGTATAATAATGTTGTAGTTGTTGGGCGTTCTGCAGTTCTAGCCTTGCGGGTCACCCAAAATATCTACACCTGTTCATTCATCCCATTGGAATATCACTGTGAAAGAAAGACATTGAAAGCACACACTGATGAGATTATTTGTGCGTGAATGACTTTTTTCAAGTAACTCGCCACATGGGCATCCGTTCTCAGACTCAGGGTTTTCTTCTCCTTTAATTTAAAGAGGAGTACAAGTTGTTATAATGATGATGATGATAATGATAATAATAATAATGATGATGATAATAATAATGATAATGATAATAATAATAATAATAATAATAATAATAATAATAATAAAAATAATAATAATAATAATAATAATGATGGTGATGATGATAATAAATGGAATTAATGTAGCGCTATATATTGCAAAAACAATCAAAGTGCTTGCAATCAATCAATTCTTGCGCACGCAGAAAATTATAGATTTCCAACAAAGTCAGTATACACACACACACACACACACACCACACACCACACACACACACACACACACACACACACACACACACACACACACACACACACACACACTATTGTGCTAAGAGTTTTCATGGTTAAGACAATCTCAGCACAACAATGTATTGTCATGACAATATTTTAATGTAGCCTTCGGCACTTAGTTTACATTAATAATATTGAACAAGCTTTTGGCCTGGGCCAGTGTGCTATATCACAAAGTTGAAAGGATGGGTGATAAGCTGATTAACTGTAGGGGTACTGTATTCAGTACCATAGCAAAGCAAAGTAAAGCACAAGCTGTATATTCATTGTAATTGTTTTGTTGTCTTGTTGTCGCTGTTATTGTTATGTTGCTGTCATCAGCATCATCCAAGTCAATTGTCTCGTTTGTTTTGTAAACACCCCTTCCTGTCTTCATCAGACTACCAGCAGATCCGGAAAGAGATGCTGGAGAGGAATCGCAAGAGGGCAGACAGGAGACGGGAGAGACAGAGGAGACGAGGCCGGAAGCAGAAACAGCAAGGTCAAGGTCCAGGCTTCAGCAGAACCCCCAACTTCCGCCAGGCCGTGTCCCGCCTCAACGAACATGGCCGCGGCAGGAAAAACTCAAACCGGCCAAGGACAAGAAACGCATCAAACGAGCGGCTGGAGGCAGAGGTGGCGGGGCCGGGAAGAAGAGGAGAAGACAGGGAAGGCGGAAAAGGATGTACGACGTTGGCGGCTACCGCTACCGGCGCTCCTGTGCCCGCTACAAAATGTACGTCGATTTCGAGGACATCGGGTGGTCGGGGTGGATCATCTCCCCGAAAGGCTATGACGCCTACCACTGCACGGGGGAGTGCCCCTTCCCTCTGGGCCAGAGTCAGAAGCCCACCAACCACGCCACGGTGCAGAGCATCGTGCACGCGCTGCGGGTGGGGGGCAAGCACCTGGGCACGCCCTGCTGTGTGCCCAACAAACTCTTCTCCATCTCCCTGCTCTACTTTGATGACGAGGAGAACGTCATTCTCAAGCGCTATGACGACATGGTGGCCGCCAGTTGTGGGTGTCATTGAGGCATGCTGGAGAAAAAACATTCTCGATTTTGATCAATTGTATTCTCTTTTCTTCTTTTCTTTTTTTGTGGAGAGAAAAAGGGAAAGGGGGTCTGGCCATGCTTACAGTGTGAGTTCAAATCTGGAGATGAAGGCTGCTGTGGTGTTCGGGACCTCAAAATAGTAGATCACCACAACTTCTCTCGGAGATTCACACCTAGGCATTCCTGGAGGACGTGCTTGGGAGCTTTGAGTCGCAGTGCTAAATAGACACTCCTTGGTGTGTGATGTACTCAACCTGCACATTTGTGACTCAAACTGAAGGTGACGTGACCAGCTCTCGGTCTGAGTACTGTTACTTGTAGATTCAGATACACATATTCTTTTGGACTAAAATAATCTTTAAAAACAGCAACAAGAAACAAACAAGACGAGAAGAAACACAAAGTTAACAATACCGCAGAGGGAAAACAAGTGAGGTTACTGG
>CM060316.1:47107013-47152013 GCA_030674155.1 Stramonita haemastoma | reverse complement strand
AATTTGGTCGAATGTATAGACAAAAATGATATTTGCATCTTTGAACAGTTCTGTGCTAAAGATTCCCGTTTCTATAGCTTTTTTGTGTCGTGTTTTTTTTCTGTTGTCTCATATTTATTTCTGTTTCACTTATATTTTCAAAAACTCTTTCTTTTGGCCTGTTGATTGGGTATTTCTGTTAGGACATTTTCTCATATTTTCTTTTAAACCTCATAATGTGAAATGTACCATTAACATTTCCTATATATTTGTTTTCTTTGCTTGATTTTGCTTGGTTATAATTTTGCATATTTTTTGTCTCTTTCTTTTGTTTTTGTTTTCAATTAATTAATATTGGTCTATTATTTTGTTTGGGTTTGGTTTAGGTGGGGTGGGGGTGGGGGTGGGGGTCGGTGTCTTTTCTCTTTTAAGTAGGGTTTATACTACTATCCAGATGATTGGATTAAATCGTTATTTTTTGTTCACTGACTAACAATCTCAAGATTTAAACAACAGTGTCTGTTGTGTTATCTTAGGTGATTTTAATTGTAAGAGCGAAAAATAAAAGTAACAATAGTGATAACAACTGTAACTGTGATGATGATGATGATGATGATGATGATGATGATGATGATGATGATGATGGTGATGGTGATAATGATGATGGTCATGGCATGATGTGCTTTGATAGATTGTATTATGGAATGTATGGAGCGAAAATGCATGGTTGATATAATTGTTTGATATGGCATGTAGGCAATAAAATTCTATGACGATTGTAGATAATTAATATTGATGCTGTTTTGTTATTGTAATTGTGTATTTCACATAGTTCACATCGTCAGCATTGATGATCAATAATCTGTAACAAGTATGCTAATGATATGGTCAACACTTATATCAGTTTAGACTATTTAATAGCTCAGTACATATTATGCTCTAAATGTATAGAATTATTTGATATATGTGTGTGTCAAAAAACCGCACGTGGTTTACTTTAAAACTACTATTTTAATCATGTGCTGTCCACAGAATGAAAATTGTCATCAGTTTGGCTTTTGTGTATTTTGAATGAACGAAAATAAAATATGTGCTTACAGACATCAAACATATGTGTGACGGTTTTGACTGTTTGGGGATTACCTGTGACAAGCACACACACACACACACACACACACACACACACACACACACACACACACACACACACACACACACACACAACACACACACACACACCACACACACACAACACACACACACACACACACACACACACACACACCACACCACACACACAACACACACACACACACACACACACACACACACACACACACACACACACACACACACAACCACACACACACACACACACACACACACACACACACACACACACACACACACACACACACAACACACACACACACACCACACACACACACACACAACTCAACACAGCCAGCCAAAAACCAACCTCAATCTCAACGCATCTTTTTCATTTTTTTCATTTCTCGATAATATTCAACATTATCAAGCCCTATCATCTTCACAGACTGGAGGGAATGTCACCTATGCGTCTCTGCCTGGATCAGAGCGGATGTGCAGACGAGTGAAAGTTTGCAGAACGTGTCAGTTCATTCAGAGCGGGGAGAGGGGGTCTAACGTTACAGGCGAAGGCCTATAGACTCCTCGGACCGCTGGTTCGAAGCTAAACACTGAGTCAGGTGACGCCACTATCAGCCCGAAATGAATTTCCTAGCCACATACACACATATACCATGCATGCATACATGCATGTATGCAGCACGGACGCATGCACACACTCTTCGTGCATGCATGTATGTCTGTATGTATGAACGCATTGGAGCACACACGCGTGCACGTACAAAAAACATGTAAGCGCTGATGGAAGGATGGACGGACGGACTGACGAACGGACACACACACATACTACAACATACATACATACATACATACATACATACATACATACAACATACATACATACATACAACATACATACATACCACACACACGGCATACACATGCACACACACACTCACACACGCACACACACACGCACAGTGCCACACACAACACGCGCACATACACAAGCGCACACACACCACACACACACACACACACACCACACACACACACACACAACACACACACACACACACACACACACACACACACACACACACACACACACACACAACACACACACAAGCTATGCCTAGTCGATAGGGATGGTCACTGTGTTTCATGCTTTTGTTGTGGTTGCTGTTGTTGCCATCGTTTCGTTGTTATTAGAATAAAAATTGTTATCGCGTGTTTAGTAAAGTAACCGTATAGTACAAGTGTACAACACAGTACAGTACTTGGCTATGCGCTGTATTGTTTATGGTGTGCTGTGTGTGTTGTGTTGTTTTGCGTGCATTGTATTGTTTGCGTTGTTTTATATTGTACTGTACTGTGCAGAGTGCACTGTACTGTACTGTCCTGATTGTACTGCATCTGTACTGCACTGTACTGCTCTGACTACTGTACTACTGTACTGTACTGTACTGTACTGCTTACTGTACTGTACTGTACTGTACGTACTGTACTGTACGTACTGCTACTGACATGACTGTACTGCACTGACACTGTACTGTACTGTACTGTAACTGGTACTTGTACTGTACTGTACTGTACTGTACTGTACTGTAACTGTACTGTACTGTACTATGATGACTGTATGTGTTGGGTCATTTTTGTTGTAACGAACTCGCAGCGACAATTTTTCTGTGTGAAATTCGTACTGCTTTTACATGAATGCCCTTCTCACAATGTTTTAACATGTAGACGCATGTAGCCTTACACACTTACGTTAACCACCTCTCCCCCCTACACACACATACACACACACACACTATCAACACACCACAAAACAAACACACACAAACCACAAACAACCACACACACACACACACACACTCACACCACCACCACACACACACACCCCAGTCTCCACCTCTATCCCTCTCCAACATCTTCCCCCTACCTGCGTCCCTCCAACTTTTTTCAGTATTTTTTGTGTTTTTTACTGATGCCATCGTACACATTACAGCAGCCCTAAAAAGTGAAACTGAAACCAGAAATTTGCATGGAATAAGGTTTAAATCGTTGACACTGGTCAGTTCCTATTTATATGCTTTTCACACTATAGGCTACTAACACTCAATCCGCCTCTCAAAGTTTAAGGAATGGGAAATGAAGACAGGGGGCTCAAAATCCGGCTTTGGACCAAACTCAAACTGTAAATCGCTTTCATATCAATTGAGTTACGAGTCATAACATCAAACCACACATGTTGTCAAACAGTATTTTTCCTGCTCATTTCTCTGTGCATTGTTGTTTCGGCTTAATTAAATGTGACTGGCATGTAAACGGGTATGTTTTTGTCTTTTGTTTGTTTGTTTTACACTGAGAGTATGCCATTGCATACCAGAGGGGACGGATGCCAAAATTGACAAAACTGCATATACCCGGGGACTAGATTAAAAAAGCACATGAGTACTTATTTCTTTATCCTCGAAATAAAAGAAAAAAAAGAATAAAAAAAAGAAACAGGGACAGAAACAGAGGGAGGCAAGGAAACAGACAGACAGACAGACAGACAGACAGAACAGACAGACAGACAGAGAGAGAGAGAGAGAGAGAAGAGAGAGAGAGAGAGAGAGAGAAGAGAAAAGAGAGAGAGAGAGAGAGAGAGAGAGAGAGAGAGAGAGAGAGAGAGAGAGAGAGAGATCCACTTTCAAATAAAGGGAAGCAAAAAGTTAGACATAAACTTAAAAACGAATTACTTCCCTTAGACTGAATTGTCCCGTTTTCTTGCGGAGTAGGGGATAGTGACACTGCACCGAAATGTCCATGCAGATAGAACCTGGAAGAACCTACCCTCCTTCAGGTCGCAGAATGCATGCTGGGTATCTTTTGTCATCCACACAGTGCCAAATTGGTTTGCTATGGGGAACAAAATAATCTGGTGGTTACAGTGTCGCGCCGGCAGTCTGACCTCCGGGTTTGAGCCCAGGTGTGAACCGTCACCTGTTCAAGGGGATTTTTTACCTCGGGTTAACATCAGTGCCGACTCCTCTTCCCTGGAAGGCTTTCGATGGCGATTAGGCTTTGAATGAAACAACATAGAAGATCCACACACACTTCAACCAATGCGCCACTTGTCAAGACAGGACGTGTAGATGACGAAAAACAGACAAAGAAAGAGGGTGAAAGAAGGCAGAGAAGCTTCCACTGCTTTGGGAGTGGAGATCTAAACAGCGTTATCCCTCACTCCCCAGAGGGGGCCCTGCCAACTGGCTGCTTGGTCGCTTTGGGGGTGTACAGTGATGACTGTTCTGAGCTAACATATGCATGAACCAACTACTATGCCCCTTACTAACGACAGTACTAGCTCAGTCGAGGAGCCAGATTGAGTGAGTTGCCCATCCGAGGTGGCAGCTATCACAACGTCCCTCCAAAGCACATCTCTCGCGAACCTCCAACCCCAAAGGCGTTTGACACCAAACTCACCACAGGCACAGAAAGTGTATGGGGAAAACAAATCTAAGGTCACCATGAGACCAGAGCAACTGGACCACCCAATCAGAGGCAATTTTTATTTTGTATTATGATCAATGATAATAAGGATGATGTAATGATGCTGCTGTGGAAGTGTATATGCTTTGAGACTTCTTGACAGGGTTGTACTTTACGCATACTACCATAATATATCCCGGAGTCAACTGGGCTCGAGAGATACGACACCTGCAGTGTGAGTCAGGTAATTTGAGCAACACCCAAACTCGCATCCGTAAAAAGGATGCAGCTCAACGTGTGGTCCCAGTCTTCCCATTGAGCCCACAGCACACTCACTCTGGGTAACTGGGGGGGGGGGGGGGGGGATAGCCTAGTGGTCAGAACATTGCGCTGGCAATTTGCCGACCCGGGTTCGATTCCGTTCGAGGAGGATTTTTCTCCTGGAGTTAACATCAGTGCTGGCTCCACTCTCCCCAAAAGTCCTTCGGATGAGACTATAAACCGAGGCCCCGTGTGTGTGAACGCAAGCAGAACATCTTGCACACACGTTAAATCCTGTTCCGCTTTTCGTAAGATTAGGCCATCGTGTGCCGGTGGGAACAGATGACATTTACAAAACTGCATACACACGGGGACTGGATGTAAAAAACCACACGAGTGCTTATCCCATTATCCTCGATATAAAAGAATAAATAAATGAATAAATAAATAAATAAATAAAATAACAGCTGGCCCAGTCCGAAAAACCCTTTGACTCTTATGGGATTCGAACCTACGACTTTCCAGTCCGAAATCCAAGGTGCTAACCACTGGGCCAAGGCGGATTGTAAAAGTACAATATTGATATAGCCATCAGCAGGGCCATGGTCGTGATGCACGAGGAGTTAGTTCTGTTCACCCACGTAGGGCACTGAACCTATAATATATGCATGCGCACTTCACTGTTCAGTTCATTCCAGTTCGCTGCTTAACTGGACAAGACGCGTTCATTGTTGCTGCTCCTTGTAGACTTGTTGTGAGGCCACAGGTAAGTGTTGCCATTCTTTTTATGACCTCGGACTAGTTATTCATAACTACTTTTACATATTTGAAATTGAAAACGAAAAAGGAGGAGATTTATGAAAAAAATTAAATACGAGGATAAAAAATGAACTAGTCGGGAAAACTTTCCATGTGCTCCCATTCCTGTGTGGTTTGACCATTCTTGCTGCACTTAACTGAATTATTTACCAGTGCCATGTCGAAAACGCGAAACTTTTTCGCACCTTGCTCCCCCCCCCCCCCCCCCCCCCCCAAAAAAAAAAAACAAAAAACGCCCAAACTTTTTAAACGAGTTTATGCAGACTCTCGCCTCTTTTAGCTATTGCCTACAAGCAAAAGAAATCTGGACAGTAACCTTTTAACTGTATATTTAAGCTGGTGCTATGTTACATAGGCTATTTTTTGTTCAGTTCACAGTGAATATTTCTCCTGTTCAAATGACAAGCGCGATGCTTTGTATCTCCCCTCTTCCGGTTGTTATTTAATTTTTTGTTTTACTTACATGTCTTGAATACAGTTTGACTAAAAGTAAAGGCAGTTTATCATTAAAGATACCCCCCTCCCCCCCCCCCCAAGAAAAAAAAACCCACTAATACGGAAAAAGTGACGTTATCCCAGTAAAATGTGTATGATTTAAATTGTTGCTTGCAGTTTATTACTATGCTTTTAGTTTGGCAAGTATCCTGGAGGAAAATTATCAGCATATCAATGTTTGATGCTGATTGGTAAGAAATAAGCTGGGTGCTGATTATTTCAATGTATTGAGTTAACTGCTTTACGAAGTGACAGAGAACCCCTATGTTTTGAGTGCGAAGATGGCGTCAGTTTGCATAGATCTGTGAAAGATTTGATTTGTAAAGCAGGTAAGTAATCTTAAGGAAGGAAGGTGGCAGGATGGTTAAGACGTTAGCCTGCCAACAAGTAAACCGTGAGGTTCTGGGTTTGTACAAGCCTCGCCCTTTCTTCCCAGTTTGACAAAAAAATCGAACTGAATGTTAAAATCATTGGATGAGACTATAAACCGAGGCCCGTGTGCGAACGCACGCAGAACATCTTGCGCACACGTTAAAACCCCGTCCCGTCCTTTCGGAAGAGCAGGCCATCGTGTGCCGGTAGGAGCATATGACAAAATTAAATTTTGTACTACGATAGGTACTATCCACATGTATTCTCTCTCTCTCTCTCTCTCTCTCTCTCTCTCTCCTCTCTCTCTCTCTCTCTCTCTCTCTCTCTCTCTCTCTCTCTCTCTCTCTCTCTCTCTCTCTCTCTGTCATCTCTGTGTTTTTACCTTTGTGACCTCTCTGTCTGTGGGTCTACCTGTCTGTCTCTGTCTTCGTCCGTTGATCTGTCTGTCTGTCTGTCTGTCTGTCTGTCTGTCTGTCTGTCTGTCTGTCTTCTCTCTCTCTCTCTCTCTCTCTCTCTCTCTCTCTCTCTCTCTCTCTCCTCTCTCTCTCTCTCTCTCTCTCTCTCTCTCTCTCTCTCTCTCTCTCTCTCTCCTCTCTCTCTTCTCTCTCTCTCTCTCTCTCTCTCTCTCTCTCTCTCCTCTCTCTCCTCTCTCTCTCTCTCTCCTCTCTCTCTCTCTCTCTCTCCTCTCTCTCTCTCTCTCAAACATATACATGTCTGTAGACATCCACAAATATAATGTACACACACACTTTCCCTGTTATTAGAGAATGCCGTATCTATAACGCATTATTTTTGTTTGCCAGATACTTCCCATCAGTTTTGCACAGTGTGAAACATGAGATAACTTAGCCTTGTTAGACCCTGGTTATCAAAGGATTAAGAATGGGGGATCAAGGAAATCTCCTTGGGATCTGGGGTATTAGATCATGAGATTTAAAGCTTCAGGTTTTATATGCTGTGCTCAAAGGTTTCGGAGGTGTGTTGTGCTTCATAACTTTGGGAGGTGTGTTGTGCTCCATAGCTTTCGGGATATGTTGTGCTCCATAGTTTTCGGGATATGTTTTGCTCCATAAGTTTCCGGAGATAGGTCGTGCTCCATAGTTTTCGAATATCGTGTTTTCGGAGATATATTGTGCTTCGCAGTTTTCAGAGATAGGTTGTTTTCAGCGATATGTTGTGCTTGATCGTTTTGGGGTACAGATCTATGCTGCATTCCATAGTTTTAGATGTTTCCTAATTTTCAGAGATAAGTATGTTGGTGGATACATTGGGCTCCACAGTTTTCGGGGATTTTTTGTTGTCGGAGATGTGTTGCGCTTCATGGTTTTCGGAGATGTGTTGCGCTTCATGGTTTTCGGAGATGTGTTGCGCTTCATGGTTTTCGGAGATTTATTTTGTTGCACTTCATGGTTTTCGGAGATGTGTTTTGCTTCATAGTTTTCGGAGATGTGTTGCGCTTCATGGTTTTCGGAGATTTATTTTGTTGCGCTTCATGGTTTTCGGAGATGTGTTTTGCTTCATAGTTTTCGGAGATGTGTTGCGCTTCATGGTTTTCGGAGATGTGTTGCGCTTCATGGTTTTCGAAGATGTGTTGCGCTTCATGGTTTTCGGAGATGTGTTGCGCTTCATGGTTTTCGGAGATGTGTTGCGCTTCATGGTTTTCGGAGATGTGTTGCACTTCATGGTTTTCGGAGATGTGTTGTGCTTCATGGTTTTCGGAGATTTTGTTGCGCTTCATGGTTTTCGGAGATTTTTTGTGCTTCATGGTTTTCGGAGATTGTTGCGCTTCAGGTTTTCGGAGGTGTGTTGGGCTTCATGGTTTTCGGAGAGGGTGTGTGTCGGCTCGCATGGGTGCCGAGTCAGTTGTCTTTAAATGATCACTGGACACCAAGCTTCTGGTTGCACCAATGCTCCTCACTAAATGTTAAAAACCAAATGCATAAAAATTTTAACTGAAAAAAGAGAATTAGGAAAAATAAAAATCAAACAACTCCACCTCCCCCCAAAATTTAGGAGAGAATAGATTTTTTTTAAAGAAAAACTAAAATGTAGCATAATAAAACCAAAACTTAGGAAAAACAACAACTCGACCTTAAGAGAATAAAGTGATAATTAGCTAAAACAAAATAGAATAAAACTAGAACCAAAAATGGTGAAGGTGGAGTTAAGAGGAGAGCAATCCTGGTACCAGTGATCTTGGTGTCTCCATCTACAAAGGTTTTGATACAGTGGTCATGAGGGGCTGGACTCGTTATTCCATTTGTCATGCAGGCCTGGGACTCTTGCCACTCCATTCTTACATCACTACAGTGGTCATGAGGGGCTGGGACTCTTGCCACTCCATTTTTAAATCATTTGCGTAGTCATGAGGGGCTGGGTTAGGGCATTAGGGTCTATAACTTTTGTCACTCCATTCTCACATAATTTCTTTGGGATAGATTCCTCCTCATCCTTATCCTTTGATACATGGGTCCTAACCGGGTGGTTAAAGTCGTGTGGATCACACGTGCCATGTGACCTGACAAGTATGAGAGCAGCCATCAGGACCTGCCTTATCAAAATACCTGCGACCTGACAAGTGCGAGAGCAGCCACCAGGACCTGCCGTATCAAGTGCCTGTGACCTGACAAGTGTGAGAGCAGCCATCAGGACCTGCCTTATCAAGTGCATGTGACCTTGCAAGTGTGAGAGCAGCCATCAGGACCTGCCTTATCAAGTGCCTGTGACCTGACAGTGATGGGAGCCATCAGGACCTGCCTTATCAAGTGCTTGTGACCTGACAAGAGATCGCAGTCATCAGAATCTGGCTTAAGTGCCTGTGACCTCGCTGACAACCATAAGGACCTGCACTTTCTAAAATGAAGGTAAGGCATTTTATAATTTCATGTCGTATGTCTGTTTTTTTTTCTGAAGGGATATTTTTTCAGTCCAATCTGTTATTGTGTGAGTCACTTGTCCATTGTTTCTGTCCATCATAGTTTTTATGCTCCTTAAACTTCAAGAGGTTTGTTACTTCAAACATGCCAATTTTTTCACTTCTTTTTACTCTATTCCTACTCTTTTTTCTTTCCTCTCTTCTTACTCAAACTTCTCTTCTTAATGAGCCCTTTCCTGGTCTAGTCTTTATTTCTGTTTATTTTGATAGCTTATTTCCCTATCATTCACGTTGTGATCTAGATCTGTTTCACCAGGTACCTTGTGAACCGGGAGAATGCCATGGAAGTCGACTGTCGCCTGGCGCTGTCCCATGTCCATCCAGAGAAAAGAACCGAGTGCCAGTGAAGATCTTCCCAAGACCTGCATTTCGTTTGGAACAGACGTCAGTGCCGTGTTGAAGAATCTGTCAACAGTTTGTTGCTACCACTGACGCTGCAACTGCCTGCATGATCCATGGGGGAGCCAAGTCGTGCTTCTGACATACCGGTGGGAAAATTGCTGTTCTCATACTCGACCTTTACAAAAATAATGTCATTTATGCGGTCTATAAATGAGAGGGCTACTCTGTTAAAATACATGTTGTTGGTAGAGAAATGTGTTGAGTGTGGAGATAATTTTGATGACTGTGTTAAAAGAGATTGTTTAAAAGTCCGTTCCTAAGGGCACCTTCTTTTAAAACCAACTAATAGAAAGGAATTGTAACACCTTAAGACAGTGATCATTAATTTTACATTTAAATGTAATCAAATTAAATGACTTATATTTCGGGTAAAAAAAGTGTTTTGTTTATTTAAGAAAGATATAGATTTGCATCGCTTCAAAGTGTTATGTTCAAATGAGTAGGGTTTTTTTTTAAGATAACAAAATTCGATTTTCAGTAACGTTGATTACAGAGTTTTCCGTTGTTTAGTGGAAATCCAACTTCTTGTTGCTTTTTTAATTGGTCTTAATTTGTTGTTGCTCTCTCTCTCTATCTCTGCCTCTCTGTCTCTCTCTCTCGCTCTCTCCATTTCCGTCTCCCTCTCTTTTTGTCTCTCTGTCTCTATTATGTATCTGTGTGTGTGTGTGTGTGTGTGTGTGTGTGTGTGTGTGTGTGTGTGTGTGTGTGTGTGTGTGTGTGTGTGTGTCTCTCTCTCTCTCTCTCTCTCTCTCTCTCTCCTCTCTCTCTCTCTCTCTCTCTCTCTCTCTCTCTCTCTCCATTTTCGTCTCCCCCTTTTTGTCTCTGTCTTGTTCTGTCTCTTTATCTCTGTGTCTCTCTGTTGTCTCTGTCTGTCTCGTCTGTCTCTGTCTCTCTGTCTCTGTCTGTCTCTGTTCTGTCTCTGTCTCTGTCTCTCTCTCTCTGTCTATCTTCTCGCTCTCGCTCTCGCTCTCTCTCTCTCTTCTCTCTCCTCTCTCTCTCTCTCTCTCTCTCTCCGCTCTCTCTCCTCCTCTCTCTCTCTCTCTCTCTCTCTCTCTCTCTCTCTCTCTCTCTCTCTCTCTCTCTCTCTCTCTCTCTCTCTCTCTACTCTCTCTCTCCTTCCTTCCAATGGCTGTGGTCTTTCTTAGTCCCTCCCCTCTGCCCCCCTCTCCCTGTCTCCCTCTCCCCCAAGACCCCTGCCTCATTTTTATTTTTCTTTAACTGCTTTCAGGAGCTTGGGGGCTGAAGACCAGTCCTGAACTACTGTGGACGTCGGAGTCCAGTCAAGTCGAATCAAGTGAAAAATTGAATCATCCGTGAAGAGCAATTACAATACGGACAAGCATATTGATACGAATCATAATCTCAAAAGACACCAGATACCTACATTTCATATTTGTTCAAACTAAGATAACTTCAAAAAGAATACCAGAAACACATACACCTAAGCACGCACAATGCATACGCTCGCGCACGTGCACACACACACACACACACACACACACACACACACACACACACACACACACACACACACACACACACAGTCATGCTAAAGACCTTTTATAAACTCCATTTTGGATAAAAGGTGTGGTCTCATACTTGAATAATCTTTTACAGTGGCTTAGGAATTTTTTTATAGCCACGTAGGGTTCTTTTCAAACTAAATTGTCTGATCATGGTGCCGATTCAACCCTTAAATATTGACATTGAACTGTATGCATCATACTCTATATCAACATACTACTTTCCTGATGTCTATCACTACATAAAGAGGGATTTTTGTTGGAATAATCCTATCCCTGGATATTTTTTTAAACAATTCTGTAAAACTGGTTTAATAGTTTAGTGATATGTATTGTACCATTCCAGCAGAAATGTGTGCTATAATTTTTTTTTAATTATTTGGTTTTGGCTACGAATTCAACATCTGTTTATGAGGCTAGGGGGATACACAAGAAGTTCAGCAATATTGGAAAAAAACAATTTATCAAAACCGTTCTGAATGTAGGATTTTTCAGACTCAAGACTCGGTTGATTCATGTAGTGTAAATGTTGGTGGTATTTGTTTGTTTTTTTTGCTTTTTTTTTATTTACAGCAACTTTGGTTTGTGTAGTTCTAGTAAGTCTCGGAGAAGTGAAAAAAAATCTGTTGTGCAAGTTACGACAGGATGTAATGATTTATTTGATAGGATGCAACACTTTATATATCGTAAGTTGGCTAAAACTTGTGTAAAGAAGCTTTAGAAACCTTGCTACCATTTTATGCAAACTTACTGTGGCAGTTGCTATTGACATTTCATGTTCATTTGCTTGGTTTGGCTGTCTCATGCATGACATATACAGATGAAAAGAAAAGGTGTTTGGAGACTAAGATTCCCACTCACATGACATTCTCTTTGACCTCTTTTACTTTATTATTTTTTTTAACTTTTTGTGTAAACTGTTAGGTGTGACTGGCTTTGAACAAAGTTTTGTATTTAAGCTGGGATTTCTTCTATAGCAGAACACTTCTCAACTTGTGCAAATTATAACATGTATGCTTCCACTGGGCTGTGCAGAATTGTTTTTTAAAACTGTTTTACTATTGTTTTGCAACTTTACTGTGCAAAGACCAACCGTTTTTAAAAGCGTCTGATTTGAAAAATATTAACAGAAAGAGCAAGAGAGTCCTTCATAAATTGTATTATCTAAAGTTAACTCATTAAAAACATACGAGCATAGAAGATTGATGAATATTACTATGAATTTTGAACAGATGAATTCTCTATATAGTTCCATAGAGACTCTCTTGCAGGATGCTTCTGGGTAGTAATGGAACTTCATATCGTACAAAAAATTCATTTCAATAAATAAACTAATACCCTCTATACACGTTTATCACTGAAACAGTGCATTATTTTTTCGATTTTGAATGCACCTAGTTTGTAAAACACGTACACGCACACACGCACACACGCACACACACACACACACACACACACACACACACACACACACACACACACACACACACACACACAACAAAATCCGGACAAACGGAAAGCTTTGTGTTACGGATAGTTGCTAATTATATATTGATACTGTTATACAAAAATGCAAAAATCAATTGAAGCTCTTCCAAGTTGGAACAGAAGTATAATAGACTGGAAAAAGATGTTTATTTATTTATTTAATGGATTTGTATGAGTATATGTCAGAAATATTTGGCTATACTTTTTAAAAAGAAACAATTCCACGACTTATGTTGTAAAAAAAAAAAAAAAAAAAAAAAAAAAAGATGCTGCCTTTTGGAGAGACAATAGACCTTTGAAGAACCTTTTCATATTAATCTTTAAAAAAAACAAAAAAACTTTAACCCCCCCCCCCCCCCTAAATGTGTGGCAAAGTGGTAAAAGAGCAGCCGATCAATACCTATTGGAAATGTGCTTCAGATTTTTTTTCAAGGAGTGTACAAAGTACCACCTAAGCAGGATGGCAAAATTAGACAAAAAAGTAAACTTTTAAAGCCAATTAAAAAGAACATTTCTGTCAATGTCTCTTTTATGCTCATGCTCATGGCTTATATGGTATAGGGCAATGTTTTTTTTTCTTTTATATGAGAATTTGGTTTTATTCATTAGAAAATATGCAAATGTGTTCCATAACCTAATTGGTCGTTGGGAAGTGAAGTGTCAAATACCCCAGAAAAGGAACTGGAAAAATAGAGAATCAAACAGGCTTTGATTTTGGCTGAAGTAGACGCTTGCTCAAAATTCCTAAAAATGATTTAAATTTTAAAAATATCATCAGGATTATTCACTATTGTGAAATCCGTACTTCAATTACCCATAACCTATCGGGGTCATTCAGAATTGTTTGTGGGTAGAATTGGCAACAAGTTTTACAGTATTGGGAGCAAATAATGTGTAATGATTTGCAAGGTATATACCATTCCTGTGTGGTATCGAGTACATCAGTCAGACTTTATGGTAGTTGTACAATTTTTTTTTTTTTAGAATTTAACAAAACATCAGTGTTTAGTTTTTTGGGGTGGACTAGTTGTAGGAAGAAGACTTGATGTTAGGTGAGGCAAGGAAGGGGAAGGAATGTTTAGTAGGAGAAGGAGTAGGGGATCTGATACCATTTAGAACTGTGGGGACACTAAAAGAGGGCTGGCTGGTAGCTTTTTTACGTGGTTTTGGGAGGCTCATATTTTTCAAAGGATTCAAAAATGCCTGAAGCCTGAAATATTTTGACAGCTTAATTGAAAATATTTGGACACCTATGTCCAATGTGTAGCCTGAGCTTTTGATAGAACTGGTGATTCAAGTTTAAAGCTTCTGCTATTGCAAGCTACATACCTTTTTTTATTATCTAAACTATTTCCACAAAAATCGAATAAGTGCTCGTTTACTTTTTCTCTATCCAGTCCCTGTGTGCACATGGTTATCCGTTCTAACCAGCACCGGATGGCATACTCATCTGAAACGGGGTCCAGGCTTGCGTCCGTAGCATTGTGTCTCTAGCTACATATCAGTTGTCCACGTGCTATTGTGTTCACATAAATTCTAACATTCAGACAGACCATTTGACAGACAACCCCTACCCGCTATTAACATTTAACACTAACTCTAACAATAACTTCAACACTAACCCTGGCCCCACATGTGGACACAAAAGGCAAGTGGATAATGGCATAGCTGACACAAAGGCTAAACTTAGGGGGGGGGGACAAAGGGGGGGGTGGTAGGAGGAGGGATGCGAGAACTTTTTCGAAAAAGGATGCAAGGAAGGGGGGAGAGGTGTTGTAATGTTCTGATATAGTGATGGGGAAAGTGGTGTAAAGACTGAGGATGGGGATAGGGAGCAGGAAAACTAATTAGCTTCAGTGTAGCTAAAAACAGAAGTAGGGAGGTGTTGGGTTTTTATTTCATGATAGAATAATCAGTCAAAGGGTGTGCATTTTAGTTTATCTAAGAACAGTAGTAGGAGGCTCTGGGTTCAGAACGCAGTAATGAATAATCCTTGGGGGAAGGAGCTGGAAAACTGTGATAATGCATTACAGAAATGGGGCATTATTAAAAAGCAAGGGGAGACGGTCTGTTCAGAAGTGTAGGTTTGTGTGGGTGCACGTTTCATAGGATTTGTGACAGGGGTATCTACTAAATGGTCTTTGGGTATTTATCACCAGTGTATGCTGCACTGTGCAGCCTACCCAAAAGTTGCACACCCTTGAGTGTGTGGGGGTGGTAGTAAAGTGGAGAGTAGCAGTTACCCAAATAACATGAAGTTAAAACTCTGTGTAGTTTAAAGATAACGGCTGATTTTGCTTATGTAACTAACGCCGACTTTAAAAACTCGCCATTGCCTTTTTAAAGGCTGGAGGTGAAGGAAGTATTGGAATGTAAAATTAAGAAAGAAGTTACGGTATTTTGAGTTGTGAAAAAGTTCGGCATATATCTTAAACCTTGAGTTACTTCTTTCCTTTTTGTTACCAAGGTATGGTATAGCTCAGTGATCACAACACTCACTTTACCTTAGCTAAGGTTAAGCAACACTGAGCATGGTTACCCAGCAGATGAGTAACCTTTTGCCATCTTGGCTTTGTCGGCCAACTGTAAATAGGTACCTACCTTCTTTAGGGACAGAAAAGATGATGCAGCGAAGAAAAGACGGATGCCGCCCTCAATATGCTGGCCCCTAGAGAACCTGAGGTCTTTGTTACCTCCCTCCCCAACGACCACTTAGGCTATGGAAACACTTTTGCCGTTACCATGTATTCTACAAATGTGGTATGATAAATGTTTACCTGTAATGTTATACATAGATATGATTGCAGATATGATTGCAGGTTTGTTATTGTGCCTGTTCCCCAATTTCCTTGTCTTTTTCTTTACTGTATTACTGTACTTCAGGGCATGCTGGCTACCCAGGTCATAGCACTCCCAGCCCATTGATCTGCATCTCTCCTAGCAGTCTTTGATTACCATTTGTTAGCACAAATCACAGCCTTTGTTTTTGTTTTTGTTCAGTTAAATCGGTAAAGGAAATAACACGGAAAAGGTCTAGAGGCCCATTGTAATTCTTTTTAAATGGAGACAAAACGGAGATGAACACAAAAAAATTAATATGAAATGGGAAAAGGGGGTTGGAGGTCCCACAAAAAACTGGTTGTATTGGTAAGACTTAAATGACAGATTTTACATCAATCATCGCTAATTCCTGCATATCTTGTGGCTTTCGTAAATTTGTCCAACGTTTCTACTGTATCTGTATGTTCTGTACATGTTTTGCTGCAAGTATAAAACTTCGCTTCAAATGTGTACATTCCGAAATTCCAGTGTACCAAATGTTGTGAAATGTATTCTAGCATATCACTGATAAAGCAATGTGGTACAGGTTTTGTTTGTTTTTTATTCTTTTTGTTCAGCCCTAGTCCGTCTTGCTAAATTTGGTGCTTTCATAAAACCAGTCATGTGAAGCTAAAAACAAGTATGTGTGGGTTTGTTTTAGTGGATGGTCCTAGACTGTAAACATGCAGTTGTACGAAACTTAGCTGTATGAAAGTTGTTGTTTGTTTTTTTGTTTTTTGTTGTTGTTTTTTTTTTTTTGGGGGGGGTTGTGTGTTATAAACTTTAAAAGAGAATGCATTTCAGCAAGAAATGCTGGACAGTCAGTCTTATATCAAAAAGTACTTGCTCTTTCCAGTTATCTCCATTTCTATCACATACTTTGACATTTTGTATGGAAAAATCTACTGTAGCTTTCTTGAACATGATTATGAAAAGCTAGTTCTTTTCATTCTTGATTTTTTGATTACTCAATATGAAGTACTGAGCACAAAGGGAAGTAATTTATTGCTGATGCCTTTTTTCTTTTCATTGTATCTGGTAGAATGTGAGTACTGTCAATGGCAGTGTAACCAACTCTACTTACAAAACATTCCAACATAGTCCCTTCATTAATGGTTTTTGTAGCAACTTCGATTTTGTTCCTGAAGCATTTGCCTGTATTGGGCTTATCTGTTCCCCAGCTGTAAGGGACACGGGTTTGTTGTGTTTCTCTTCCACCATTAGGTTGCTTGTCACATTTTTTCCTGCATAAACAGCAAGCATAGTAAAAAAAAAAAATTTAATGTGACCCAGTAAAACTCTAATTTTTTTCCAAGCAAAACAGTGCCCTTTATTGAATGAGTTACGAGGTGCTTTGCATGTACATTTTTCAGTAATTGTGATTTTTGGTATTTGATGTTTCTAGTATTTGTTTTGGGGGTTAATTTTTTGGGGTCTTTATCTGGGGACTTGTGTAATTACATGTAACTTTTCCAAGCTTTGCCCATATCGTTCACCTTCAGGATGGATGGTGTATGTGTGTAGCTGTTAGCTGTATCATATCTTACAACCACCTGAAGGTCGTGGCTTGGTCATGTTTTTAAACTATAGATCCCTTTTGTGTGAAATTCTTAGTTTTGCATTGTATCTGGTAGACTTGTAAAAATTATGCAGTTAATATCTTTCACTTTGTTTGCTGTCCCCTTCTGCTATCTTATTACTTCAGGGTCAAATTGTTTTTATGTGCATTATTTGAAATATACATTTGAAGCAAGAGGGTTATCGATTGTTAGAAGCATCCTGCTCACCCTAAAAAAATCCTTCACGTGTGGTTTATTGTGACTGCAATATCTACACTTTGCTTGCTATATATGTATGTGGAAGGGAGGAAAAGGAGGAGAAAGGTTAGGTTTTTAATTTTTGTTTAGATTTATTTATGACCAGGATAGGGTACAGTTGATGTATGTAAACACGTGTATATTCTGCAAATTCAAAAGGAGAAAACCAAACCACTGATCTGATGACTAGTTAGGAGACATTTTTTTATGCATTTTTTCTTACCCAGTTCAATAGCTTTAGTATAAATTTGTTTTTGAATTTTATTTTTATTAAAGGGACTATTAGCACTATTATATTTATATTATTTTGGTTAGTGGATAAGGCCTTTTTTGTTGTTGTGTTTTTTTTGTTTTTGTTCATATGTATAGGGATTTTTATTTATTAATATAATCATAAATCATTATTATAATTCTTCTGTTTGTTGTTCGCGTTTTCCCCCTTCCTCCTTGACACCCCTCCCGATCCGTTCCCACCACCCCTCCCCATTTTTTGTTTGTTTGTTTGTTTTTGTTGGGGGGGTTGTTTCTTTTGTTTGTTTGTATGTTAGTGTATGTTATTTCCTCTGTGATGATGGGTATTATTATATGGTATTGTTGCGTTTGTTTTTTTCTTTTTCTTCCTTCTAATATATAAAGTATGAACTGAAGTATGGAGATATTGTAATCTGATATAAGTTGCTTATTGACATTTCATAGATTCTTTTTTAAGTCTTAGATAATGGTATTGGTGACATTGTAACTGATATAAGCTGTTTGTTTGACACTATATGATTTTTAAAAAACTTTAAATGTGTGCATGCGCGTACGTTATTTCCCCTCAGTGGTGATGGGTATTATCATATGGTATTGTTGGTATTGTTGCTTTCGTTGTTTTTTCCTTTTCTTCCTTCTAATATATAAAATATGAACTGTAGTATGGAGATATTGTAATCTGACATAAGTTGCTTATTGACATTTCATGGATTCTTTTTTTAAGTCTTAAATAATGGTTTTTGGTGACATTGTAACTGATATAAGCTGTTTGTTTGACACTACATGATTTTTTTAAAAAACTTTAAATGTGTGCATGTGCGTATGCGCATACGTGCCATGTGGTTTGTTTTTTTGTTGTTTTTGTCTGTTTGGTTTTTTGTTTGTTTGATTGTATATTTGTTAGTGTATATGTTATTTCCTCTCAGTGGTGATGGGTTTTATCATAAGGTATTGTTGTGTTTTTTTTTTCCTTTCTTCCTTCTAATATATAAAGTATGAACTGAAGTATAGAGATACTGTAATCTGACATAAATTGCTTGACATTTCATGGATTCTTTTTTTTTTTTTTAAGTCTTAAATAATGGTTTTTGGTGACATTGTAACTGATATAAGCTGGGTTTTTTGACACTACATGATTTTTTTAAAACTTTAAATGTGTGCATGTGCCTACGTGTAAACGTGCTGAGTGGATGAGCACAAACCGTTGTTGTGTGTGTGTGTGTGTGTGTGTGTGTGTGTGTGTGTGTGTGTGTGTGTGTGTGTGTGTGTGTGTGTGAGACTTTTGAGTGGGATTTTTTAAAAATTATTATTGTTGCTTGTATTATGTATCTATAGGCATATTTTATTAAGGTTGTTGAAATCATGTCAGCTAATTAATGTTGGTGAAATGTTTGTTGTTGTTGTTTTTTTCCCCTTTTCTTTTGGTTTGATTGTTTGCTAGGGATTTTCTGCTTTGTTTTTTTTGTTTTTTTTGGGGGGGGTTGTTTTTGTTTTTGTTGTTGTTGTTGTTGTTGTTTTCTTTAGATAGATGGCTTGATGAAAAAAAGCAAATCGATGCTTATTCAATGTACCATCTGGAAATAAAAATTTGATTTAATTTGATCCTTAAACAAATTTATAGAAAAGCATCGGCAAAACAAGCGGCTTCAACATTCAAATCCGAGTGGGAAGTGTGTAGTTAAAAACTTTGATCGTTTAAAGACTCATACAAATGCTGTTAAAGAAAGACAACTCAAGGCATTTTTTAGGATAAGATTAAATGCTTTCATGACAAAATTCAGCAAGGATGTTAAATGCTGATGTGGTGGATACATTTCAACTACCCATATCGTACTTGAATGTAAGAGTTTAAAACCTTATCCCCTTGCCTTTTCTGAGAATTCCTTTGATGAAGTTTTGAACAATGTAAATCTAACGTTTGACATTGCTAATTGTCCTATAGGGCATTTATTGTAGTTCTTGTAATTCTTTTGGGATTTTTATATTTTTAGTATTTTTATTTTATTTGTTAATATTAAGAATACCTTTTCATTTGCTGTTACTATTTTTTACACACACACACACACACACACACACACACACACAACACACACACACACACACACACACACACACAGATTAGATCGCTCTTCTCTCTTCTCTCTCTTCTCTCTCTCTCTCTACTTCTTTTCTCTCTCATCTCTCTATTCTCTCTCTCTCTCTCTCTCCTCTCTCACCCCCTCTCTCTCTCTCTCTCTCTCTCTCTCTCTCTCTCTCTCTCCTCCTCTCTCTCCTCTCTCTCTCTCTCTCTCTCTCTCTCTCTCTCTCACCTATCCAGTCTCCTATCCTAGGGTCGTCTGGTATCACTTAATGTGGAAAGATGTTAAAATTGAAGACCGACTTACATTTGAAGCTGCTTTCCAGCTTTTACTTCCATAAAAAGTGAACTGGAAACCCATTTGCCAGTATCATGTACATTTTTTCGCTTTTAAATGAGTGGAGAACATTTTGCATTTTCCCTTTAGAAGATCAACAAAAGTGTTTCCTGTACAAAGTATTGCTTCCATTTTTTCATGTATGTCATGGCAGCCTTGTACAAAATTGTGTGCCTGAAAAAGGGTTTAGTGGGTGTAAGAATTCAAAAGTCAGTTGGTTTGTCATTGTCACTGCATGGTCAGAGCATTGGGAAAAGCCTACCTCCCCCTTCAGCCAAAGAAAAAAAGGCTGGAGTTAGGGTTGGGTAGCCGGCTCGCAGCTGAAATAAAACAAAATTTTAATAAATAAAAAAACTTCAGGACAAGTTTCTATGACTCCAAAGGCTACCTTTTATCATTTTAAACTGTTCAATACTGTAAAGATAACACGCTGGAGTTTAGCTTTTTATCACTTCTGTGTTTTAAAAGGACATACACAAAATATTTAATTTCATTCGCATTTGTTAAATCAAACATGTCATAAGTTTGTTTTATATCGTGTAAATGCGTGCTAACGGGCTTTTTTCTTTTTTTTTAACTGTGTTCAATATCATGATAAAGAGTGTTTGATAATTATCTTATCATACATGCTATTATAGCTAGGTGATATCGTCAAAATGCGTTCGCGAGTGCGCAATGTGTTGTTGTGTGTGTGTGTGTGGTGTGTGTGTGTGTGTGTGTGTGTGTGTGTGTGTGTGTGTGTGTGTGTGTGTGTGTGTGTGTGTGTCCGTGCCAGCCATGTGAGTGTGATGCGTGGGCTCACTGGTGCTCTGACAATTACGATTTTACTTGGATGAGTTTATAACTGGCTGAGGTATTGCTGAGTTGTGGGTGCTTTTTTATATTGTGATGGATGCTGATGACGTTCGGATCTTGTGTTGCGGTAAATATCCGTGACACTGTTTACATGTTTACTGTTATGTATGGCTTGTAACTCGCCTGATTTTTTTCCCCTTAGATATTAAAAGCATTTGAATGAAAATGGTTATTTTCAATGTTTGTTCCCCTAGAATAGCACTGTCATATTTATAGAAATTATTACAAAAAATGACCATAAATAAAACAACTTGACCAAGGTCTTTGTTCAGAGTTCGATGCATGAATGAACGTGCAGAGCATGCAAACGAGATCTTAGATGCATATACACCTTTTCTCTTTACTTCTGTCTTGCTACCCCTCTCGAGTATCTCACTCTCTCCCTCGTTCTTTATTTCCAAATGTAATCAACTCGCTGACAATTTACAGAGAAACTCGAATGACTTTCGAACGTTCAAGCAGTCGACTTAACCCACTGTAAATCAAGTTGTCCACAAAGCATGGATTTTAAACCTAAGCAGAGTGATGCTAAAATCACTTTATCAGATTTATGGAAAGTGGGCATGTGCAAATGTTAAAATAAATGTCGCTATCAGATTTATTTGCATATTTTGGTGCCTATATGCGCATTACTTAAGAAAATTACTTGGTAATGTTGGCCCATGCATTTTGAAAACTGAATATGCAGTAGTAGCTTACAGAAAGTAGTAGGATTTTTTCTGAAAGACATGGTATCAGACGTCAGAATTATAGCATACCACATACTTCATACCACATCTTGTTGGAAAAGACATTCCGAAGTATGCCCTTAAAAGTAAATAATGTTGTGCCATTTCCTATTGGGCTAGAGTTAGCAACGCTAATCTTTGTAAATTTGTGGGTGTAATATTTAGTGAGCACGTTTTCTAAAAGGCAAGACACTTTTTTTTCTATTTGATGGGGTAAGAAAAGTAACCATGGAAGATTCAGAATGAGTAGCTTTATTGAAAAGCAAAACTTATGTTTGATGTCGGACATAAAAATTAGACTTGGAAGAAGATTTACCGTACATAGGTTTAATAACAGGCAGAATTTCTTTTACATTAGATGAATCAGGCTTGCTGGAAAATGTTTCATTGATTTGATTTGACTTTACTTTGGTTTATATGATGTATGCCAAGGTCTACAGAAAGTGAGTTTTAATATGCATTTGAAAAGGGGTCTATTTACCCCCTTTTAAAAAACAATGTTTGGGGGATCTTCAAAGAATACAACCCCCCCCCCCCCCCCCCCCCCCCAAAAAAAAAAAACAACAACAACAACCAAAAAACAAAAAAAAAACTACCAAAAACCATGTCTAAACCAAAACACCCTTCTCCACCACTACCACCAACACGGGCAAGCACGTGCGCGCGCCCACACACACACACACACACACGCACGCACGCACGCACGCACACGCACGCACGCACGCACGCGCGCGCGCGCGCGCGAAAGTGACAGACAGAGGCAGAGACAAAGATGACAAACAGAACTATATCTGCCTTTTTCTTCTTACAATGTTTATATATTTCACATGTATCTCCTTTGCTTTTATTTTGCTTCTTTGTTTGCAAATGTATGAAATATACATGCATGCATGCATACATGCATACACACACGCACGCGCGCGCGCGCGCGTACACGCACACACACACGCGGAGACTTTTCCCTCTTTTTTTTCTTTTCTTTAAAAAGATTTTCCCTTCCTGTTTTATCTTATAGCTGTCCCTGCTCTCAACAGCCGAAATATCCACCACCCTACCAAAGTATATAAACTCTGTGTGTGTGTGTGTGTGTGTGTGTGTGTGTGTGTGTGTGTGTGTGTGTGTGTGTGTGTGTGAAAACTCAATTGTTATTGGTTGCATGTGTAAGAATTGGTTGAATGCAAGGGCTTTGACTTGTTTTTGCAAGATATAGCGCTATATAAATTCCTTTTTTAATGATTATATACATATAGAATAATTAAAATGCCAAACTAATTATAATACAAAATAGTACAATAGACCACAATACAACACTGTGTATACAGTGCAACACAAAACAATACATATAACAGTGCAATACAAAAATACAAAGCAGTACATTATAGTACAAGACAATACGATACACAACGCAAAAATGACGGGAAAACTGTTGAGAGAAGTAGACATGGCTTAGACACAGGTCAGCAATTAGGGCACAAAGATATAGGTTAGGGATATGTCAGCATTGATGGCACAAAGATAGGGGTTAGACATAGGTCAGTACTGATGGCACAAAGATAGGGGCTAGACTTAGGTTAGTGCTGATGGCACAATGATAGGGGCTAGACATAGGTTAGTACTGATGGCACAAAGATAGGGGTTAGACTTAGGTTAGTGCTGATGGCACAAAGATAGGGGCTAGACATAGGTTAGTGCTGATGGCACAAAGATAGGGGCTAGACATAGGTTAGTGCTGATGGCACAAAGATAGGGGCTAGACATAGGTCAGCACTGATGACACAAAGATAGGGGCTAGACAAAGTGTACTGATGGCACAAAGATAGGGGATGAACATAGGTCAGTACTGATGGCACAAAGATAGGGGTTACACTTAGGCCAGCACTGACTGGCATAAACAAAAGCGGATCAACAACATTGTAAAATGGGCCAAACACAACACACACACACAAAAGCCGAAATTTAGGTTTTACCAAGTTTGACAAAGGTGGAGGAATATGATACAAATAAAATCAAATAATTTATTTATTTCGAGGATAATGAATAAGCACTCATGTGCTTTTTTTTATATCCAGTCCCCGCCCTGATCAGGGATTACATCAATTTAAGAAACCAAGAAGCAAGAAACAGACAGAAACCTGAAACATTCTGCCGCTTGGTTTACTGTTTGATAAGTGCCCTTGTCTCTCACATGTATGCACTACATTGGGTAGTTTGGGGTGGGTTTTAAAAAAAAAATGTTATTGTCAGAGTGCATGTTATTCAATACGAATATTAAATTGGTCCCATCAAGAGTACAGCATGTCTAGGCCTAGTTAAGATAGTCGACGAGACTGAGCTAGTATACGGCACATTCTCCGGAAATAAAAACAAAGTTGTGTCCCTTGGTAAATAGCATCCAAAATGGCCGACTGTTGTTAATATCGAACTGGTCTACTTTTCTTTTGATCAACGGAGACTTTTGTAGAGTTTGATTGAGCTTGTTTTGATCAAAATTCCAAGGATGGATACTTCTTCTTTCACTTGCATCACACTAGAGGTGAGAAGACTTGTGTCTTTCCAGCGTACACCGCTTCCAAATCATCAAAAAATGGGCATTTCGAATTCTCCCGCAAAGATGGCAAAAGCTGGTTTCTTGAGAAGGACTGATGCATTTAAGGACGAAGTTTGTTGTGAAAGTTGTGGGATTGTGTATGGAGACTGGGCTGGTGAGTCTCCATTCGCCGTGCATCGTGTACTTAATGAAAAATGTCCTGTATTGACCATTTCATCAGTTGCAAATGATGTACTTCAGCATCCCAAAGTTGTCAGTGCCAGACGACAGTTGTTCCCAGTTGATGATCGTGAAATGAGTAACAGAGGTGAAACAGGGAATGAAAGGTATGGCGTAGACTGTGCAGATAGTTCACTTGAAATTCCGGAAAGTGTGGATGGAGAACATGATGACAGTTCAGACGAGGAAACAGAGAATGACAGTGGTGTTTGTGACAGCAATTCTTCTATGATCTCCTCTGTGCCATCCTCCCCAGTAACAAGTGACATCAATGCTGCAAACGGCAATGCTACAAACGGCAATAGTGCCACACGATTAGATGATCAGCAGCCTGTTTCTGTGAGTGTTATGAGTGCACAGGCAAGTTTTGGCTTTCCATTTGAACCACCAGTGTATGGGTTTTCCATGTTGTTCGCAAGTCGTCGCCTGAAGACTTTCTCAGATATTGGTTGCCCAGAGTGCATTGAATGGGCAGAAGAAGGATTTGTGTTCAGATCTGCTACACAAGATGTGCAGTGTGTGTTTTGTGCTTTAGTTTTACCATTTCACATCTGTGAACCAAAGAAAGCACATGCAGAGAAAAGTGTTTATTGTCCTCGTGTGTTGCTGATTGATGTTGGGAATATTTCAACATCAGAAGAAGAACGCATTAAACTGAAAAATCTTCAGAGGCAGTTGAGAATGAAAGTTTCTCCTGATCGACATTTCACCATTTGTTATCCTCAATATGAGGAAGAAAGTGTCCGCTATGGTACCTACGACAACTGGCCTTACAGTTCTTGGGATGAACATCTTCAGCCATCTTTGATGAGCCAGGCTGGATTCTATTTCACAGGTATAAAAATAGTTTGAAATATTCTAGAATTTTAATCATTATCAAAAGAATTATTGATTTTGACAGCTTGATGTTTAATGTTTTATTTTTGTGTTATTCTGATAGTGTAACCAAACTAACTTCTGACTTCTGTTTGTCGTTTAACTATGATAAATATTTTTTTTAATCCAAGTTACCATAATATTATATTGTGTACAGGTTGTCCACAAAGTTATAATGTATAATTACTAGGTTATGTTATGCAGTTTAGTTTTTTTTCTGACATTATGATTATTTTGTGTTTGTTGTTTGTGTTCAGTTTGTTGGGGCTTAGCAGTTAGGACAAGTTTAGGTCTAAGAATAAGTTGTTTCCATAAAAAGAAGAAAAAGAAAAAGAAATAACAAAATATAGACTGAATGAGGGATTTTCAAGAGGTTTGATGATAAAAATAAATACATAATACATTCCATATAACACTAATGTTTGGTTACAAACTTACTTTAACAGAATTTAAGCTTTGTACTAAATTAAGAACATTTAGAACTCTTGGCTTCCCATTACCATCTTCTAGGGAGGGCAGTTTTACTTCTGATTGAAAGAGACTAAGCCAGGTTAGTTGCTGACACTAAATCAGTAAATGAGTACAAATCACTTAGCTGACATTCTGCTGCAAATGAGACTGTCTTCTTTAGGTTAAGGCAGTTTTACACATTAATCAATACTGTTACTAATTTAGTAAAATTACAATGAAGAACATTACCTTGACTTATCTTTCTGTACAGTATGTGTACTACAGAGTTATAGAACTTGTACAAGTGTCTATTTTCATAACCCCCCCTCACATACACACACACACACACACACACACACACACACACACACACACACACACACACACACACACACACACACACATACACACACACACACACACACTCTCTCTCTCTCTCTCTCTCTCTTCTCTCTCTCTCTCTCTCTCTCTCTCTCTCTCTCTCTCACACACACACACACACACACACACACACACACACACACACACACAACACACACACACACACACAGACTCAGTGAGTTAAATTGTCATTATTATCATTATGCAGTTTATCATGGTCAACTATTGCAACAACAATGATAATATTAATAATAATTAATAATGATATAATTTTCAATGACATTAATGATTCAAAATTATTTGAGGATGATGAACCGCATAATACAAAACTAATAATAACTTGTTACAGTTGTTATTCTGATAGTGTAATGGTACTGCTGGTAAATACTACTAAAAACTACTTGTACTGAGTTGTACTACTACTGTACTAGTAGTATTAGACTGCTACTGCAGTACTAGTGCTAGTAAAAATATCAATACTACAGTAAAACTATAATATAAACAGTTAATGACTTACTAAGTAACTAACTACTATTTCTACAAGACTGCTAGTGCTACCATGGAACCAGAATATTTTCTAAGCTTTAGTTTAGTACAGTAGTAGTTGTGTTGCTTAATATTAAATATTATAATTAATGTTAACTATGAGTCACATACTAACTTACTAAGTTAAGTATTATATAATATATTATTACTACTAGTACTAGTAGTTAATATTGTGCATGTATAATACTTTTAATAGTACTTACAGAACTATGTAAGTAACTATACAACAGTACTACCACTACTTATAAGTTATATTCACTAGTATCAGAAAATGATATATATAAAATGGTACATTACAGTCATTAGTACTAAATAAATCACCAGTAAATGATTATCATTAGATAATTATGATTATAACAATATAAGGGTAGTATCATCATCATCATCATCATCATCATCATCATCATCATCATCATCATCAAATATTTTTTTTTATATTATTATTATTATTTATTCTATTATTATTATTTTATTATTATTATTATTACTATTATTACTATTATTATTAATGGCAACAATAATATTTTTAAAATATTAATAAATATCAACAATGAGTGAATGAGGATGATGATAACAACAATGATAATATGATAAATTGATAATGCTGATCATGAAAAAAATTACTAATTTGATAACAAAAACAACAGTAATGATCTTCAACATTAATGATAAAAATATGAATTTTAGTGATGATAATTATCTTATCAACAATGATAATGACAATGATGATAATAACAATAATAATAATAACAGCAATAATGTTGAACATGATAATGATAACAACCAGTGATAACAACAGTGATGCTGATAACGTTATTAACAATGGTGTGCATGTATGCATGCATAAATTTCTTACTGGATAAAATTAAAAAGTTGTTTTTATGCCAAAGCTTGAAAAAGTACATTGAGTGCTTATTCCCATAATTATCCTTGAAATGAAATATGAATAATGATAATTTATTGATGATGATGATAAGATTAGCAGTAAATAAATAATGATATTAATAATAATCATGAATAATAAATAATAATATCATAATAATGTATACTAACCACTACTTCTGCTGCTCGCTGCTGCTGCTACTAAGTCTGCAACTACTACTACTACTACTACTACTACTACTACTACTACTACTACTATACTACTACTCTGCTACTACTAAATTAATTTAGTAATTATGATAATAACGAAACTAATAAAAAGTGATATTGTGATAATACATAATAATATTAATGATGGTGATATAATGATGATGATAATTAATAATACTGATAATAATGAAAATAGTGATAATAATGATGATGAAGAACACACATGACACGCACACACACGCACATGCACACACTCCACAGCACGCATGCATGCAGCACAGAGAAAAGTACCAGTAGAAATTTTGGGTTTGTGTGCTTGTTGCACAGGCCTAAAACTTGATAAAAAAGAGTCAAAGGTACAGCAAGACACAGACACTGAGACAGCTTACCATAAATATATGCTAGCTAGCATTGCCTCACAAAATCTTTGCTGGAAGTTGACCAGTATATATTTTCATGTAAAATGATCTTTTCCTGTTGTGTTCAGGTGTGCTGACAAAGTGAAGTGCTACAGCTGCGGAGCAGGGTTGTACAGATGGCGCCAGGGTTCTGACCCCTGGGAACAACACGCCCTTCACATGCCAACCTGCCCCCACCTGACTGCCAAGGGACAGCACTTCATACAGCAGGCAGCTCATGCTCAGGTACTCTCCTTGTACTTGTATTCAAATTGTTGTTTGTTAGGGTATGTAATTTTACTTTGTTTTAAAAAAGCTATAAAAAAAAAAAGTATATTCTAGTAAGCACATAATCTAACAGAATCTATTTATTGCTGTTAAAAAGAAAAGAATCATTGCTATTTGACTGCTGTGTAATAACCACTATTCCTATATGAGTATGATTATGAAGCAAACAAAATGATTCATCTTCACTAAAGTAATTTAGAAGAAACAGAGGTACAGAGTGTGAATGCATGGCAGACAATAGACATTAGAAACAAACTAAAACTTTAAAAGCAACAATGCCAACATGCAATTAAAACAAACTCTCACCTGTCTCACCAGTCAGCATCACTAAGTTCAGTGTTGGTCGCTGTGCCCTGTAAACCATTGAAAGTCTTAAAATATTAAAACCAAAAAAAATTAAAAACCTTTTTTCACATTTTTTATCTTTCTCATAACCCATTGAATAGAGATAAGATGGCAAAAGATCTCAGGCAAAACAAAGGAATTGCTTACATAGTTTTACGTTAGTTATGACAGAGGAAACATACAATCATAGTGCACAAATAATCCTATTTCAAATCAAATGTAAGCTATCATGCATTTTGTCCCACAGGCTTTGAACAAGGCACGCAAACTAGACAGAAAGATGATAGTCACATATAAGTCAGACACTGCGGCGACACACACACACACACACACACACACACACCACACACACACACACACACACACACACACACACACACACACACACACACACACACACAAACACACGCCATTTTTTACTTTTGAGAGCTGATGAAAAAAAGTCTTTTTAACTTATCTTATTACCCGTGTAAAATGAAAATGCATTTACATTTTGGTTTTGGTTTTGTTTTTTTACTTAAATTTTTCTGTTCTATATCAAATGCTGACATATATAGCTTCATAAAACACTACTGCATCATTGTATTGTGTTTTCAGGTGTTGACAGAGGTAGACCTACCCACTTCTGCTTCAAAGACAGCTTCTCCAGGTAAGCATACTTTTGACCACTCTAGAAAAATCAGGGGAAATGAACAAGTTTGTAAACATAAACTATATTAGTTAATTATTTTTATTGGTGTAAGTAATCTGGAAGACAACACTTTCATCATAAAAGTCTGGTAAAAACTAGAAATCATCACTTAAATGAAGAATTTTTTTTAAAGCTATTGATAAGGATAGAATGCATATATTCCATTATCCTCGATATGAAAGAATAAATAAATAAATATTATTGGCTGAGTGTCTTACTTTTTAAGTGCAAAAGTAGACTCCTGAAGAGTCTTTATGGTTAGCCTTTACATGAATTTTATTAATACAAAAATTGTACCAAGGACATTATAATGCTCCATACCTATATTACAAGAAATGTTTATTTTTCTCTGTTTGTGGTAAGAATCAGGGTCAGGGAGCACAGGAGAGGTGTCAGTGTCGCCCCCAGGATCGCTGACGCTGGACGTGTGTGCGGTGACGGCAGCCCTCAGCACAAGTCAGTACACTGTACAGCAAGTCCGTCATGCTGTGCTCACTTTTTTCTCTCATACCAGTGAGTCACTTTACACAGCAGCAGGGAGTGGGAAGGGAAGGGAAGGGTCACATGTGTGATGGTTTTCATCTTACTGTGTCATCTGTAGTCCCGCTTCTTTTTTGTTGTTGGTTTTCTGTCTTTCATATACATGGGTCTTTATATGTTTTGTCTTTGACTGTCTGTCAGTGTCTGTCTCTAAAAGTAGGGATGTTTACTGGGCTGGTATCTCTTATTGTTAGAAAGCCTTCGTATAGTTAATCACACAATTAGCAAGACAATATGCTTCAAAGAAAAAGTATTTTAAAAGCGTGAATGCTCAATCCCTTACCAATTCTTGGATGCATATGCAGACATGTATGCGAACATAAACACAGACACACACAGACATACACACGCACAAACACACACACACACACACACACACACACACACACACACACACACACACACACACACCACACACACACTACCAAACATAACAAATATGTGCGCACGCACGCACGCACGCACGCACACACACACGCACACACACACACACACACACACACACACACACAGGGATGCATTTTCAAATAACTATAGTCTTTGGATGCAGACTTCATGATTTGTTTTCTTTTCTTTTCTCTCTGTTGCTGCCTCTGTCTTTCTGTCTCTCTCTCTCATGTCTCTCTCTCTCTCTTTGCCTCTGCCCTTCTATCTCCTTGTTCATATTTTCTTTCTCTTTTCCTTCTGCTTGCCTGTTATTCTGTCTGTCTGTTTGTCTGTAAATGTCTGTGTCTTTGTTTATTTTTTTTAAATTGGGAAACGGTCTTTAACAACTGAAATGAATCCAGTTGTAGTCTGTATGTCAAGTGAAATTGCCAACAAATTTTCTCTAAGCCTTGGAGATGTGATAAATACATTTTAAGGAGTAGAAACTAGTGCATGAATTAATTTACAAATAAATTATATGGTATTGTGTGTGTGTGTTCAGGTCGTTTTCCAACCAAGGACATTCTGCTGGGAACACTGAAGGCAGCTGATGACAACTTCACCACTGTCTGTCAGCAGAGAGAAACCATCCTCCAGAAAGACACTGTCATACAGCAAACACACTCACAGCTTCAGCAAACACACTCAGTAATTCAGCAAAAAGACACACAGCTTCAGCAAACGCACACAGTAATTCAGCAAAAAGACACAGTAATTCAGCAAAAAGACACAGTAATTCAGCAAAAAGATGCAGTTGTGGAGCAGCAGAATGAGGTCATTCATCAGCATCAGCTGGAGCTGTCTGCCAAAGAGGAGGAGCTGTCTGCCAAAGAGGAGGTACTCCAAGCTACAGTGGAAGAGCTCCAGGCCAAAGAGGAGGAGCTGGAGAGGAGGAGGAGACAGATGAGCTACCAGGAATCCCAGATCCAGAGTCTGAGGATTCAGATGCAGGCCCTGCTGGCAGAGAGGAGACAGGCAGGACAACAGGCGGCAGGTGAGGACCTGGAGCAGGGAGGGGGGAGAGGGGCTTTGAGGTAGTGTTAAGAAGACTGGTAGTTTTATAAGATAAAAAAATCTAACCAGGTTGCTGGTCCTAGTCACGTTAACCTATCGGACCTTTGATTAAAATCGCAGTAAAAAATATGCTTTTATTTGTAATCAGTTGTATATTTTCCTGTCATACTTTCATTATTTCACTTGGCTCATCTGTGTATTTGTATCTTTTTACCTTGTCCTACTTCAAAGTAAAGCATAATATAAGTTTCCACTTGCGCTACAAATCAGTCTTTGATGACAAGCAGCAGTGTCATAAATTTATGATGTTTTGTACAGAAGTGGAAAGGAAAGGATGATCATTCAGATTGCTGATATGGAGGTATTGTTTGAATGAGATAAAGGCCAGGATAACATCTAGACTTGAAACATTGTCTGCATTAGAAAGACAAGATGATAGGAATGTAAAATTTAGTTGTTTTACATTTGAAACTTTAGTTTTCTTTATTAGTGCTGGTAGTCAAAATACCGGGTGTTTATTTATATTGCTCTGTTGACAGAAAGTAATAACCAGAAATTGGTAATTGGTAGTGTGGAAAGTAACATGCAACCTTAGATAGATAGATAGATAGATAGATAGATAGATAGATAGATAGATAGAGAGAGAGAGAGAGAGAGAGAGAGAGAGAGAGAGAGAGAGAGAGAGAGAGAGAGAGATCACTCTGTGTGTCTTCATTTTAACGTCTATCCACTAAAAAGTGATTTTAGACAAGTGATTGGAAAAAAAAAAAAGAAAGAAAAGGGCGATGTGTTTGTGTGGAAAAAAAAGGTCTAACCATCAGAAACTGCTTGAACTATACTACAAAAAGATAACAAATAGATCTAGAAGCAAGTGAACTTGAGGAAGATAAATGCTACAATATATATATATATATATATATATATATATATATATATATATATATATATATATATATATATATATATATATATATATATATGTGTGTGTGTGTGTGTGGTGTGTGTGTGTGTGTGTGTGTGTGTGTGTGTGTGTGTGTGTGTGTGAGTGTGTGCGTGTGTGACTGTGTGTGTGTGACTGTGTGACTGTGTGTGTGTGTGTGTGTGTGTGTGTGTGTGTACATGTTTACGTGATTCAATCAGATATATATCTGTTTTGTGTTATTTCATTTAGAAAAGTACAAGCAAACCTTATGGTGGGAATCTTTAAAGTGCAAGTCATACAAGGATGTTGTTAAACAGATACATGCTCAAAGCAGGGAGTTGAATCCTTTTCAGTACAGACTAACAAATATAAAATGTCCATGTTAACTAACACATTTTTCACACTTTCAGCCCCGGAAGCACCAGCAGCCCCCAATGGTGCCCTCAATGATGACGATGGTGCAGACGCCCCTATCATGTGCGACATTCGCTGCAAGGTGTGCCTGTCTGCAGAGAGCAACACCATCTTTCAGCCCTGCCATCACATCACCTGCTGCAGTCAGTGTGCTCACCAGCTGTTCAACAACTGCTGTCCTGTGTGCCGGGCCCCCATCCACAATGTCCTGCCTGCCTACATCTCTTAGACTTGAGAATAGATGGTGCTGTGGTATAACTGGGGTTTTATCATTTACTGGACTGTTTAGTTGCTATTCAAGAATTGTGTCGGTGCACTCCTCAATCTGCCTGACCACGTCATCTGGACTTGAGTACAGGTCATGCCGTAAAATGATGTTCGATTATCACTTACTGAGTTGTTCAGAAGTTTTTAGACAGATGTGTGCTGTGCGTTCACAAAGTGGGTTTTTTTTTATTTGCTTGCCTTTGTTTATATCTGTGGAAAAAAATTTTGGCAGTAAGTTTAGAGGTTTGAATGTACAGTTGTAAAAGTTAGGGAAAGGCAGCCTTGATTTGGTAATGCACACTGTATATAACTTGTCTATAATGTGTATTTGGGTGAATAAGTATGTGTGAGTTCATGCACTCGCTCACATGCATATGAGTAAATATTGAAAGGGCAGCTTTGATAAAAAATGTTATACTGTGTGTGTGTGTGTGTGTGTGTGTGTGTGTGTGTGTGTGTGTGTGTGTGGTGTGTGTGTGTGTGTGAGCAGAGAGAGAGAGAGACCGAGAAAAAAAGCACTTTTAAAAGGCAGCCGTTTTCTGTTTTTAACAGAGAGAGAGAGAGAGAGAGAGAGAGAGAGAGAGAGAGAGAGAGAGAGAGAGAGAGAGAGAGAGAGAGTGTGTGTGTGTGTGTGTGTGTGTGTGTGTGTGTGTGTGTGTGTGTGTGTGTGTGTGTGTGTTGTGTTTTGTACAGTGTACAGAGATGTCATCCTATACAGTGCTTTTGTGGTTGCTGGCAGCTTCAGAAGTCTTCATGTTCTAAAACCATCAGTGTAGTTTTGTTTTTGTTGATGGAGGTTTTGGTTTTGTTGATTTTTCTTTCTTTTTCTTGTTGTCTGGCAGTTATTTATGAATAAAGTGGTATCTCTTTATTATGGTTGCTGGCAGCTTATGTGATCTTGCACATTAACAGAGGTGTGTTTTGATGATATGCATCAGTGGCCTTTGCTGCATATTTTATTGGTCTTTTTTTTTTCTTTTTTTTTTTTTAGTCATTAGTTGTTTTCCATGAAAGGCAGGTTTTGTGTTCGATGTTGATCATGTGTTTCATATAGTATTGAAGATGAATCATGAGGACAAAATGTAAGGAACAGCTGGAAATGTGCATCATGTGTATAACTATGATTAGTGTGAAATATTTTGCAGGCTTGATTATGGGGTATCTTAATTGTTGTGGTTGACTTTTTTATGTTTGCTTGACTTTGTCTTTTTCTGTTTGTTTTTTTCCAGTGTCTCTTCACTTTCCTTTTTTGGTGTATTATCAAAAGTCTTATGGGAGTCTTTTTTCCCTTTTAAACCATAGCCATTGTACCTATGATATTTTTTATTATGAAACAGAGAAGTTATTTTTTAGTGGTAAATGGAAATTTACTTTAGTAGCTGCGTGATGTATGCTTTCTGGAACACAATTACCTTGTAATCCCATTCTGTTCATCTACTTTTAGTAAAGGTGAACTAGTAATAGGCTTATATTGGTTGGTATTTTGAATATTCATACCGGTTCTTTTTTCTTAACTTTTTGTTTTGTTTTGTTTGTAGACAGATATTTTTGCAAACATGTTCAATAATGAAGTGGGTATTGAGAAATTTTCAAGGAAGATAAAATGAAGAAAAAAACACTAATTCCAGTTGCTTCCCTTCTCATATTCATGTGTCGCTGTCTGTTGCCTTGCTTGACAGACAGAAATATAGATTGTGTGCTGTTCACACTAAAGACAATGCTGTCATTGTCATAAACACAACAGGAATAATATACAGAAATGTACATTGTGTGCTGTTCACACTAAAGACAATGCTGTCATTGTCATAAACACAACAGGAATAATATACAGAAATGTACATTGTGTGCTGTTCACACTAAAGACAATGTTGTCATTGTCATAAACACAACAGAAATAATATACAGAAATGTACATTGTGTGCTGTTCACACTAAAGACAATGCTGTCATTGTCATAACACAACAGAAATAATATACAGAAATGTACATTGTGTGCTGTTCAACTAAAGACAATGCTGTCATTGTCATAAACACAACAGAAATAATATACAGAAATGTACATTGTGTGCTGTTCACACTAAAGACTATGCTGTCATTGTCATAAACACAACAGGAATAATATACAGAAATGTACATTGTGTGCTGTTCACACTAAAGACTATGCTGTCATTGTCATAAACACAACAGGAATAATATACAGAAATGTACATTGTGTGCTGTTCACACTAAAGACTATGCTGTCATTGTCATTAACACAACAGAAATAATGTACAGAAGTATACATTGTGTGCAGTTCACACTAAACACAATGTTGATATTGTTCTAAACACAACAGAAATAATGTCTAACAGATAATGATATCAATGATTGTGCTAATTTTGCACTTGTTTCTTTTGTATCAGAAAAGCTCACCTTTGTGCTTTCTTTTCATCATCTGAATACCTAATAATTATTCTCCTTTTCCAGTGTTTTTCCTTATTTATTTGAGAAAGATGTTGAGCATTAGAATGTAAGATTGTAGATCAGCATGCCTTTTACTAAAATCAGAAAGGAAGACATTATTTTGATATGCTGATTTCATGTATCATAGAAAAAAATCATAATGTGCTTATGTATTTTCTTTTGAATGGAAAGAAAAACTGAGTATGAATGTAACCTGTTGTTATAGTTTTCATTTTTTTTGTTTTTATATTTATTCATTTTATTTTTTAAGGGGGTGTGATGAGGGGGAAGGGGGCAGGAGCATTGAGGGCAGGTAAGAAAAAGGTGGTTGGTATTTTGATTTCTAGATAAAAAAAAAAAAGTGTGTTGAGTATGCAATTTACCTTTATAAGTGAAGAGGTGCAATAAAGTCTTAATAGTGATAGTAATTGTGATAACAAGCTATTCATATGGCACATTCTTTCAACAGGTGTTGAGCTCTGGAAGTCAGCATGAAATAGATTTTCTTTCTTTCCTTTCCTCCATTTTTTTTCTTTCTTTCTCATTTGCTTTTCTCTAGATATAAAAGCAGTTGTATGGAAAGAAATTGTGGATTGTGGCATCTCACTCTTAGCTGACTTCTTTTTTACTTTCAACCAACCAACCAGCCTGTTACCATTAGCTTCCCAAGTGAAGGCACACCTGTACTTGCAGTTTAAGCTCTGCCAGCTACTTGAGAAAAGAAGAGGCAGGAGAGAAGTGTTTTGGAGAACAAGCAGGGAGGAAAAGAAAGAATATTGATTGTAGTTTGCCACAGCAGTTTGTGAGATATGTTTAGCTCTCCTGTAAGCTTACCTGACCAGGAGTGCCATGCTGTGAAAAGATAAATTTATGCGATGAATCGAGACCAAAAGAGCAGGTTTTATTGGGAAGACTCATAGACCAGATTGACTTGTAAATGTGAAGATGAAAGAGTAGTATGAAGTTTTTGAGTGAGAACTACAAAGAAGGCAGAAAAATGTTCAAATAGAAAGACAAATGGAAACTTTGATTATTCACAAGTCTCTTTGTAGATGATAGGAGACACATAATTAAATTGCATTTTACATCTTTCTTTTTTTTCTTTTCTTTTTTAACATCAATGTATTTTTATGTGTTTGTGAGTACCTGTACTTACAGACTGTTCTTTATTTCTATTGTTGCTGTGCATCAAGTACAAAAGTAGCTCTTCAGCAGTTAAACAGTCAATAATACTGAAGCCATTTCATAGATTAGTAATACTTGTAAATTTTAGAAACCTACATTTGTTGATGAAATGTTTATACATGTTTTTCAGATTAATATTTAAAATGTTATATATATATTTATGTATATATAGAGATGTCTTAAAAGCAATTTATTGTACATGAATGTAACAAATTCTTTTTGTAATTGCACTGTGCATTTTGAGCACTCTTTTATGTACATACAGCTATTTTTCTGCAGTAGCTGCAATGGTGGAATTAGATTTTTTTGTGTATAATATTTCTACAGACATAGCTGATGTTCTTTGTGAACATATTTTCCTATTGTATGCCTTATTATTATGGAATGTTATTACTGAGTGGCAGCAAATTCTGCCAGGATTGTGGTGCATGTCCATCAGATGTTACAGAACAACAACAACAAAAAAGCATTTGTTTTAGGTGAACGTGAACTTACTTAATAGGAACAAAGGCATTGATTTGAGAAGAAAAATTCCATATTTTAGTTCAACCATTTATACTCTTATATCAAAATAAGAGCAAATCTTCACTTCAGAATCCACATTTTAGTCTATGCATATGCTTTTGTTCCCATTAGTCAGTCTGTCAAGTGCTATGATAAAGGGATTTGCATTCGGAGGTTTTGCTTTGTGTGATCAATGTACACATTACCCCCGTAAATGTTGGAAGTTTGTAGTCCATTTCTTTTCTTCTTTTTTTTTGTTTTGAATATTGAGCTCTTTGCTTGATCATGGATGTGACTACATCAGTCATAGCACTTAAGACCAAGAACAGGGATTAAGAGTGTGTTGGAGTGTGTGTTGTTGTGTGTTGTGTGTGTGTGTGTGTTGTGTTGTTGTGTGTGTGTGTGTGTGTGTGTGTGTGTGTGTGTGTGTTGGGCTTGCTTACTAAAATGTGGACTCTACAGGTGAACTTAAAAAAAAAATTATGGCAACAGTGTGAAAAAATAACCTCTTTTTACACCAGTAAAAACAGTTTTCTTTAACAATGCCAACAATTTTGGGGGCAAGACTGTCATCCGCAAATTCTGTCAATCTTGACCCAGTTTATGAACAAAACGCCACACACATCAATTCTTTCTGTGATATTGCATTCTTGAACAGTGCTGTTCTTGACACTAAAAAGTTACGATCAAATTAAGCAACTACAAAGCATTTTGAGGCAAAATTTTAAAACATAGAATGTGTTGACATTAACAGGTGAGTAAACAGTCATTGAAATCTGTAGCTGTAGAACAAAAGTGTAAAAAATAGTCGAAATCTTGAGATCAGCAACAGAGTGACAGACAACAACAAACAGGCAATAAGAATCAACAGACATGTAAAGGACAGATGTGGAAATGAAGAAAATTAGAATGTGTTGATAACCGTTGCTATTGTAAATAAGTCAGTGATATTATTGTAAAGAACAAGTAGGATGTCTGTAGCACCTGCATAAGTGTAGATAACAGCTGCAGTGTGTAGATCAACAGATATATAATATATATATATATATATATATATATATATATATATATATATATATATATATATATATATATATATATATTTATCAAACTAAATTTTATATGAAGTTTCTGGAGGTGCACATTTTTTGTGTTATTGTTAATGGTTTTCAAATGAATATTATGGATTCACAATGCATTTTACTTTGCTTTTGTTAATGTCATGTCTTATTTTTGTGTTCTATTCTATTCTTTTATATTCTATCACTTATATTATTTTCTGTTGAACTGTTAGTTGTTTGGCAGGGAAACAACTAACACGTTAGAATATGTTGATAGTCTAGTATGAAAGGGATAATTTAGACATAGATACGCATTCGGCAGCTGTTTTGTGCATGTTTCATCTTTGTGTCTGTCTGTAAATAGTGAGTTGGGTGAAGTCTGTATGTCAGATACCCTGTTACATCCTCTTCATGGAAGGATTTGTGGTTTGTTAATTGTGTGGGCTTATTGTTTTATTCATGAATGATATTTATACCACTATACAGCAGTAAAAGTTTTTTATTGATTCTGAGGTATGTGAGTTATGTTGTTTTTTCATAAATTTATTTTCTATGGTTCTTTCAGCAGATGAAAATGTTTATTAGTCTCTGAGTATGTGTTTTTCTGTCAGCTTTGTGCATTTGCATTTTCTGTGTAGGTATAATTTGTTTGTTTGATTGTCTTTGTTCACATAAGTGTCTGGTTTATTTTTTGTATTTGTAAATGTTTGATTTGTTGCTTCATTGTTGTATTTGTGCATGTGTATGTCTCTGTTTCTGTGTGTGCTCAATTCTCTTATTGGCCTATACATTTCAGTTTCTCTGTTTCTCTGTCTATCTTGTGCATCTGCCTGGTTTTCTTCTTTGCCTGTCTCAGTTTTTTTGGGGGGTATCTGCCTGTCTTTGCTTTTATGTGTATCTCTTGTTGCTTTAGTGGTATCAGCCTTGTTTGTGTGAGTGTTTCCATGAGTGTGTCATTGTTTGTCAGCTCAATCTATCCATGCTTGTGTTTTCATAAGTGTCTCTGTTTCTCTAGTTGTTTTTCTGTCTTTTAATCTATGTCAGTCTATCCATCTATGTGTTTTTGTGTCTATTTTTCTCTACTTCTTTGGTTGGATTTTTTTTTATCTATCTTAAAATTGATTTAAGTCTATCCAGCCAGCTGTATTACAGCTTAACTGCCTATCACTCTGTTGTATATTGTTGTTAGATAGTTGCTGATAGCGTTAGTGGTTTTGCTTTTCCAAGTGCACATAAAAAAAATATGTGAAGTCCATTTTTCGTAGAACACACTTGTTGTTCTGTCTCTGTCATGTCTCTTTGTCTTTCTATCTGTATCTTTCTGTTGGCCTGGTTGCCTAGCTGTCTGTCTGTCAGTTTGTCCTTCTTTTCTTCTTTTTCAGACTTCTTTGTCTGTCTGTGTTACTCCTACACTTTCATATTATTTCATTGTCTGTGTCACATGAATTGTGTTTCAATATTTACTTTTTGTACAGGTTAGATTTTCTTTTAAATGGATGCAATAAATTAAAGAAGAAAGTACATTGTTAATTATAGTTATTCTCTTTATTCTCTGTGTGTGGTTTTGTGTGTGTGTGTGGTGTGTGTGTGTGTGTGTGTGTGTGTGTGTGTGTGTGTGTGTGTGTGTGTGTGTGTGTGTGTGTGTGTGTGAGAGCGTAGAGTGAGAGAGAGAGAGAGAGTACATGTGTGTGTGTGTGTGTGTGTGTGTGTGTGTGTGTGTGTGTGTGTGTGTGTGTGTGTGTGTAAAAGCATTAAAGAATCATCTTGCGCACGTTAAATCCTGTTACGCTTTTCGCGAGAGTAGGCCATCATGTGCCGTGGGAACAGATGACATTTACAAAACAGCATACACATGGGGACTGGATGTAAAAAAGCATATGAGTGCTTATTCCATTCCTCATATAAGAATAAATGAAAGAAATAAAGATATTCAAACAGATTTCATTACGAGAAATAAGAATAAATGAAGAAATTAAAGATATTTCAAACAGATTTTTCATCTACGAGACAAACCATTTTTTTTTATTAGTGTTTTCTCTTTAAATTGAAAAAACTGAAATTGATCATGGTTATGAATCATTTGATTTGAAGTTGTATTTTTAACATTTTGACTAAAAATGAATGCTTTTAGTCATCTGTTTATGCTACAAAGTAAACTCAAATTTCGCAACAAGTAAAAGAAAAGAGAAAGGAAAGTAAACAACAACCAACTTCTCTCTCAATAGTGATTTGACAGTGACAATCAAAAATGAGAGAAAGAGAAATAACATAACTGAACAACTTAATGGGTAAACAAATTAAGAAATTACTTAAAGAGGTAGGGGGGAGGGGGGGGGGTAGAAAAAGTGTTGACAAAATCTCTCATCCATGATTATGCACCATTATCCGAAACAGTCTGCTGACACTTACCACTACTCAGAACTTCCCAGCAATAATGTTACTGTAGGTCACCAACTTCTCCTTCAGACCTGTACAATACCAGATAAGCAGATGGCTCAGGAGAGAAGGGTAAGAAAAGAAGGGCCTTAATTCAGGAAAGGAATTATTTCCTTTTAAGTCTTTCTGAAAAAAAAGACAGGTGAATGGACAAAGAAGGAAAAAAAATAGACAAAAAGGAGTTGACAGAAAGAAAAGGAGTAAAGCATGAATAAAAAGGATAGAAAAGAAGAAATTCCTGGCACATTATCTCCCGAATTCAGGAATGCTATTAAAACTTACAGGCCCCAAAGCCACTATAAAAAACCTTTAAGTTGATAGTCTGGTAGGCACAGAGCAGGAACTTAATTGATCGCCATGCTTGTTAAATGACTGGCTGAAACATAAAAAGACAGGGCATGTAAACCAGTACTAAGTGTACTGGCTTGGTGCTAACCACAACCCAACCGTCGCTATTGACAGAGGTGCACATGAACAAAAGAAATCCTCTGAAATGCACAAAAAATGACAGTTTTGTTTAGACTGAAAACTGTATGGAAACTCAGCTCGATCAGAGCAATGAAAGGCTCCTGAAGTTTGTGCACTGCTGTATTGGTCTTTATCTTCCTGTAAGTATCCTATCCTGTAATACTGACTGCATTATCTAAAAGCACCTGGAAACTTCCATGCCATGGAAAATGGGGCGTTAGTCCCTATATAATGATAAGACAAAACACGAAGATAGAGGGTAGTATTTAGATGATGATGACAATGGTGATGACGACAATGATGATGGCTGGTTTTTTGCATGGGAGGATCATGGAAAGAAAAGAGATGGTTTTAGTTTCTACAAGCCCACTGGTCACTGAAGAGCCCAATGTGCGAGGAGCAAGTTTTGTTGCATCTTGAGCAAATGAAGGAAGAAACTGGAAGTGTTGTGCTAAGCTACTGCCAATCATTAGTGTACTTATACCATCTAACAGTCGTTGATCAAATCATCATTCTAAAGACCTGCTGAAATCACTTAAGAACAGAAGAATGTATATTCGTAAGATCAGCATGGGCAGATGGAAATGTAATCTATACTAAATGGCGTTATATAAAATTTTGCAGATTTGAATCTCCAAGGGACTGCTGAGGGAGGAAAACAGGAGTTATATGTAGACACAGGCTGGCACTGACCGGCAGAAACAACATTGACCACCCCCCCCCCCCCCCCCCCCCCCCCTTCCAGAAAAACTCCAACCAAAAGCAAAATGAACAAAAAAAACAACAAAAAACACCAACAAACAAATAAACAAACAAACAACCAAACAACAACAAACACAGCAGCACCCCCCAACACTCAACAATGAACAGGGAAACAGAAGAAACTCATTTTTTGAGAAGTTTGACATAGCTGTAAGATAGCCTAGTGGTCAGAACATTGGGCTGGCAATTTGACGACCTGTTGGAGTCTGGTTGAGGAAATTTTTCTCCTGGAGTTAACATCAGTGCTGACTCCACTCTCCCCAAAAGTCCTTCGGATGAGACTTTAAACCGAGGCCCTGTGTGCGAACACACCCAGAACATCTTGCGCACACGTTAAATCCTGTTCCGCTTTTCGTAAGAGTAGGCAAGGCAAGGCAAAATTCTTTTATTCGAGGATAATAGATAAGCACTCATGTGCTTTTTTACATCCAGTCCCCGCCCTTTTCAGGGAAAACATCAAGATAAAAAGATACTAAACAGTAAAACTATATGCAGTACCAAACATAAAGGAATAAGGACATTATACATAATAAGATAATAAAAAGTGCACACTTTCAGAAGACGAAAATCAGAAGCCACAATAAAATGATTTTGATTATAAAAGAAAAAGAGAAGCGTTAATAGATAAAGAGCAACCAAAGAAACATAATGAAATAAACAACTTAGCAACCAAGAAAAGTCCTCCCAAAAATACTTAGCTACAACATTGTTACAACTCATAACAACAAAATGAACTCAGAAGGAACTAAGATAATACAATGATTATAATGATGACAATAAGAATAATATCAACAATAGTGATAATAGTATGATAATAATACACGTAAAACTCACTCCTACACGTAGGTTACACACACACACACAACACACACACACACCCACACACACACACACACACACACACACACACACCACACACACACACACACAACACACACACACATACATACATAGGCCTACATACATACATACATACATACATACATACATACATACTATACATACATACATACATACATACATACATACATACATACATACATACATACATATACGCAACTCACTCACGCACACTACCGCATGCACGCTCGCAGGCAAATGCACATACAAATCACACACACACACACACACACACACACACACACACACACCACACACACACACACACACCACACACCAAATGCACACACACCACACACACACACACACACACACACACACACACACACACTTACTCACACTTACTCACACTTATATTTATAGCACATATCCGCAGGCGCACATGTACTTGAGGTGGTAGGTTTTTTGTTTTTTTTCTTAAAAAAAAAAGTTTAGTCATAGAAAAAGAAGGATGATACAAGTCAAACAATCATATCAGGTGACAATATTATCCTTTCTTTTACATTCATCTTCATATAAAAAAGAAGAAACAAAAGCAAACAGCAAAGTTAAAACAGAAAAAAAACACAAGACAAGTAGCGAGTAGGCCATCGTGTGCCAGTGGAACAGATGACAAGATTTACAAAACTGCATACACACGGGACCGATGAAAAAAAGCACATGATTGCTTATTCTGTTATCCTCGATATAAAAGAATAAATAAATAAAATAAATAATACACAACTCGGGCAGTCTGAACCCTTTTGCAGCTTAGCATCCTTGCCTCTGCTGCTTTACTTTTACTTTACTTTTTCCGTCCTCTTGTACCATCTAGGGCGTCGAAGGGACAAAGAGCTTTCTGTCAGCAGCAAATTTGAAGGCCTGGGTGGGTGGGATGTTGCCCGTCCTCAGTGTTTCTTCTGTTGCATATGCCTGATATTGGATCGGGTTTTTTTTTTTTTTTTTTTTTTTGGGGGGGGGGGGGGGGGGGTAGTAGGGTTATTTTCCCCACATATATTGGCAGAATGCAAGATATTCAATACCAGCATTGAGATGCTCCCCCCCTCCCCCCCTCCCCAGTAAGAGTGAAAAACTGTTTTAAAGATAGCCGACGGGACTTTGAGCTAGTATATGGAACATTTTCCGGAAATAAAGCTGAAGTTGTGTCCCTTGGTAAATAGCATCCAAAATGGCCGACTATTGTTAGTATCGAAGTGGTCTAGTTTTCTTTTGATCAACAGTGACTTTTATATAGTCTGATAGAGCTTGTTTTGATCAAAATTCCAAGGATGGATACTTCTTCTTTCACTTGCATCACACCAGAGGTGAGGAGACTTGTGTCATTCCAGCGTACACCGCTTCCAAATCATCAAAAAATGGGCATTTCGAATTCTCCCGCAAAGATGGCAAAAGCTGGTTTCTGAGAAGGACTGATGCATCTAAGGACGAAGTCTGTTGTGAAAGTTGTGGGATTGTGTATGGAGACTGGGCTGGTGAATCCCCATTCGCCGTGCATCGTGTGCTTAATGAAAAATGCCCTCTTTTAACCACTTCATGTGTTGCAAATGATGTACTTCAGCATCCCAAAGTTGTCAGTGCCAGACGACGACTGTTCGCAGTTGATGTTGAAACGAATAACAGAAGTGAACAGGAGCTGAAACACATGGTGTTGACAATGCAGACAGTCCAAATGAACATTCGGAAAGCGTGGATGGAGAACCCTTCGACCACACAGATGGAGAAGATTTAGAGAATAATGCTAATGGTGATGATTTTGTCAGCATGGGACCATCTCATCTTCTTAAACGGCAACAGTGCCACACAATTCAGTTGAGCAGCAACCTACATCTGTGAGTGTTATGAGTGCACAGGCAAGTTTTGGCTTTCCATTTGAACCACCAGTGTATGGATTTTCCATGTTGTTTGCAAGTCGTCGTCTGAAGACTTTCTCAGATATTGGTTGCCCAGAGTGCATTGAATGGGCAGAAGAAGGATTTGTTTTCAGATCTGCTACACAAGATGTGCAGTGTGTATTTTGTGCTTTAGTTTTACCATTTCACATCTGTGAACCAAAACAAGAACATGCTGAGAAAAGTG
>CM060316.1:47077013-47102013 GCA_030674155.1 Stramonita haemastoma | reverse complement strand
GGGATGATTTCTAATTCCACTGTTGTATAATTTTACCAGTCCAGCTCCTTGTTTCTGTTGTTTGTTTTCTTTTTGGTCTTGTCAGTTCTGTGGTCCTGACCTGTTTGTTTTTGACTGTCTATCAGTGTCTGTTTGTGTAAGTAGCAATATTTATTCGGGAAACTATTACGTATTTCATATTAGTTATATTTATTCGGGGAAGCTACTAAGTATTTCATATTTTTAGAGATTTTATTTTTAGTGTTGGACAGAAATGAATGCTAACAATATAAGCAAACAAAACAAACAATCTACAGCAGAGAAAAGATGTAAAGAAAAATGTGAGCATTCAACAATTCCTTTCTTTTTACATATAACAGACATGGAGTAACAGAGACAGACAGACAGACAGACAGACACAGACAGACAGACAGACAGACAGACAGACAGACAGACAGACAGACACACACACACACACACACACACACACACACACACACACACACACACACACACACACACACACACACACACACACACAGTACGCACACATACAGCATACACACACCATGCACACACACATGCACACACGCATGCATGCATGCACACACATGCATGCACGCACGCATGCACACACACACGCACACCACGCACGCACGCACGCACGCACGCACGCACGCACACACACACACACACACACACACACACACACACACACACACACACACACACACACACGGGCATTGTCATACACACACAATACACACTTATAAACACATGCACGCTTGCACACACGCATGCATGCATGCATGCACACAAGCGCACACGCGTGCACACACACACACACACACATATTGAAACAGAGACATATGCACAGATGTCCACACATTTTGCTTAGTCTCTGAATGCATATTCCGTACTTAAATTTTTTATATTTAAAAAAATTAATTTGCTTTTTGCCTTCATTCTCAGTTGCTGTTTTTGTCTCTCAGTGTGCATTTCCTACCTCTTCCTCTTTGCCTCTGCCCTTGTCTCTCTCTTGTCTCTTTTTCTGTCTCCTTCTCTCTTTGTCTGTCTGTGTCTTTGTCTGATATATTTCATTGCTTTGTGTATTTGGTCACCATTTTTGTGAAAAACACTCCAAGACAACTGAAAGAAGTATGATAACAGTTTGTACATACAATTTTTTTTTAATGAAATAGCAAAAATATTAATTTTTGTCAAGCGTTATGGACTTATGTTTGTAAGAAAATGATTGCAAGTATGAACAAACATTATGATTACCTGTGTGTGCAGGTCGTTTTCCAACCAAGGACATTTTGCTGGGAACACTGAAGGCAGCTGATGACAACTTCACCACTGTCTGTCAGCAGAGAGAAGCCCTCCTCCAGAAAGACACTGTCATACAGCATAAAGACACTGTCATACAGCATAAAGACACTGCATTGCAGCAAAAAGACACTGCCTTGCAGCTAACACACACACAGCTTCAGCAAAAAGATGCAGTTGTGGAGCAGCAGAACCAGGTCATTCATCAGCATCAGCTGGAGCTGTCTGCCAAAGAGGAGGTACTCCAGGCTACAGTGGAAGAGCTCCAGGCCAAAGAGGAGGAGCTGGAGAGGAGGAGGAGACAGATGAGCTACCAGGAATCCCAGATCCAGAGTCTGAGGATTCAGATGCAGGCCCTGCTGGCAGAGAGGAGACAGGCAGGACAACAGGCAGCAGGTGAGGACCTGGAGCAGGGAGGGGGGCTTTGAAGTAGTGGCAGGAAGATTGATAGTTTTATCTTAAAATATATCCCCGAAGACAGAATGTGGCTATCTATATGATGGGCAAAAACTGGTGGCATTCGCAGTTTCTCATCATAGGTGAACATTGGAGGTCCAGCCCAGGAACAAAACATCTCCTCTTCCAAAAACACAAACATAAAAAGATTAGAATATTTAGATTACTCAGCGACTGACCTAAGCATAAATCTTAGAAATCAGAATATAAAGATAGCTTAGTGACTTGTTTTCTTATTCTTAGTCATGTTTACTGAAGATACTTATAATAACAATTGGTAGCATAATATGGAGGGTGGATTCTTGTACATAAACACTGAAGCCTGTGACAGCAAGTAGGAACACTGCGAATGATGTAGTCAAAAGTCTGCAGTCAGCTTCTATGTGGATAGTAAGAAAAGAGATACTGATAGTCTAAAGGAACATGCAGACAGTAGTGTGTGTGTGTGTGTGTGTGTGTGTGTGTGTGTGTGTGTGTGTGTGTGTGTGTGTGTGTGTGTGTGTGTGTGTGATATTTAGTCAGTAAGGTATATGGTATTAATTATCAAAACTTATAAATACCATTAATCAAATTTTGAAAAAAAATGTTATTCCAGGGTAAGTCAAGAAAATTGCACTCAAACTTCAAAGCAAAGAATTCCTATATTTTCATCACAGACTAAACATCAGACAGAGTGTTAAAGGTTTTTGTATTGATGACCATGTAAGAGTTTTTCTGTATCAATAATGACAGAGTGTAATAGTTATTTTTCTGTATTGAGATCAGACTGTAAGGTTGTTTTTTTCTGTGTTGAAGACGAGTGTAAGAGGTCTTTTTAAAATTTTTATTGATGACATAGTGTATGACTATAACAGAATGTTAGAGGTTTTTCCTGTATTGAAAAACCCCACACCAAAATATCAGTCAGGTTAACAAATAATTGTTTGACCCTTTCAGAACTTCAAGCTCCAGCAGCAGTCCCCAATGATGAGGATGGTGCAGACGCCCCCATCATGTGCGACATTCGCTGCAAGGTGTGCCTGTCTGCAGAGAGCAACACCATCTTTCAGCCCTGCCATCACATCACCTGCTGCAGTCAGTGTGCTCACCAGCTGTTCAACAACTGCTGTCCTGTGTGTCGGGCCCCCATCCACAATGTCCTGCCTGCCTACATCTCTTAGACTTGAGAAAATGTGGTGCTTTGAAATCATGTAGGGTTTTGTGACTTGCTGAATTGTTGAGTAGCTGTTCAAGAACTGTTTTAGGGCTGGTCATCAAACACAGGCTGTCTGCCTGCATTACCTTGAGAACAGATAAAGTAAAATAGTGTGGGTTTATCACTGGATTCGTTGGACCCTATAATAGTATATTATGATGTGAATATAGATATCAAATTTAGTTTGCTAGCCTGTACATTGTAGTATGGAAAAATCAGTTTGGTGGTGAATTTGGAGTTTTAAGGTTGTTTTGAATGCACAGTTGTAAAAATTAGGAAAAGGCAGCCATGATTTTGTAATGTACATTGTATATAATTTGTCTATATTGTGTGTTATGTGTTTATGTGTGTGTGTGTGTGTGTGTGTGTTGTGTGTGTGTGTGTGTGTGTGTGTGTGTGTGTGTGTGGTGTGTGTGTGTGTGTGTGTGTGCGCGCGTGCTTCTCACAGGCATGTGAGGTGAATATTGAAAGGGCAGCTTTGATTAAAGAATATATGTTCAGTTGTATGCTGTGTGTGTATTGTGTGTGTGTGTGTTTGTTTGTGAGTGTGTGTGTGTGTGTGTGATGAAAGTGTGTGAGGGGTGCGGAGTAGTTGAGAGAGAGAGAGAGAGAGAGAGAGAGAGAGAGAGAGAATTTTTTAAAGGCAGCTGTGATTTTGTGTTTTTAATGAATAGCATTTGAGTGTGTGTTTGTGTGTGTGTGTGTGTGTGTGTGTGTGTGTGTGTGTGTGTGTGTGTGTGTGTGTGTGTGTGTTGTGTTGTGTGTGAGTGTGTGTGTGTGTGTGTGTGTGTGTGTGTGTGTGTGTGTGTGTGTGTGTGTGTGCGTGTTCATTTGTTGTACAGTGTACAGAGTTTCAATCTTATGCAGTGCTTTTGTGGTTGCTGGCAGCTTCAGAAGTCTTTATTGTCTAAAATCACCAGTGTAGCTTTGTTTGTTTATATATATATTTGATTTCTTGTGTTTGTTTATGAAGGTTTTTGTTTTCGTTGATTTTGGTGACCTTTTTGTTGTCTGATTTTATGTATTAATGATAAATTGTCTGTTCATCGTTATATTTGTCAGCAGCCTAAGTGATCTTGCACATTGACAAAGGTGTGTTCAGACAAAATGCATGGATGGCCTCTGTTCTGTGTTTTAGTGGTTTATCAAAATTGAGTTTTTTTTAATCCTGTTGACTGGAAATTTTACATAAGTTTTTGTTCATTGTTATCAATATGAAATAATTTTAGCATTAAAGATGACTTATAGATATACAGAATATACAGAAAAGTTAGGAGTGTACATCACATGTGTACTAATAATCAATGTGAAATATTTTGTAGTCTTAACCATGTGACCATGGCCATGTGGCCTTTAAACTTTAAACTAACTGGCTGTTTTCTATGTTTGCTTTTGGTTTTGTCTTTTTTTTTGGTCTTTTTCTGTCTTTCTTTTTAGTTTCTTTGCACTTTGCTCTTTTGTGTATAATGAAAGGTCTGGTGAGAGTCGTTTCCTTTCTTTCTTTTAAACTGTGTTTTTGGGGATATGAATATTGATATTGTGAAAGATGATTTTTCTAAGGTAGGTGGTATTTTATTTTGTTTAGATGCTTGTATGCACATCTATTGATGTAACTTCTTACTCCCTTTCTTTACAGAGTTTTGATTAGCAAAGACTTATACTGGTTCCTGTTTTGAATATTCACAGCTATTCTTTTTCTTTTTGAAATGCATTTACATATTTTTTATGTCAGCAAGTGATTGACAAACAAATCAATAATGTGAAGTGGTGATGCGAAGAATGTTCAAGGGAGAGAAGGTAAAGTAAGACAAGTTGATGTAGTTGCTTCCCTTTGTTACTAATTGTCACTAGGGTTGACAGGCAGCAGTATACATTGTGTGCAGTTCACACTAAAGACAGTGTTGTTATTGTTATAAACACAGTGAAAATGATGCCTTACATTTTGATAATGGTTACAGTAATTGTATATTTGCACTAGTTTCTTGTGCATCAGAAAGGTTTTGATATGCATTTTCTTTTCGTCATCTGAATACATATGCCCTTTTCTAGTGCTGTATCATGTTTTAAGAAAGATAATGAACATCAAATTATAGAGCATCTTTAAGTGAAGAGGCAGCAAGAAAGTTTGATAGAAGTAGTAGCTATAATTATGGGCAGCAAGTTAGTGCATTCGTACAACAGGTGTCCAACTCTGGGATTCAACAGGAAATAGTTTTCTTTCTTTCTTGTTTTCTTTCTTATTTTCTTTTTTTTTTGTTGAATTCAAGTGGAAAATCCTCATGAATTAAACAGACATGTTTCTGTGAGGATTAAAGAATGCTATCTAGTTTTTGAATAAGAACTACACATAACTAAAGGCAGAAAGGAAATGAAAGTCAAATAGGAAGACAAATAGAACTTCTCAGCTCTCCTTTCAGAACTGAATAGAAACGTCTCCAGCTTGAAGAGAGTATTAAAATTAAATAAAATTTAATTGTTTCCAAATTCATTTGTTGACAAATGGTATGAAATGCATTGTTAATTTACATAACGTGTTACTGTTATAACTTGATTGTTCACAAAATTCATTTGTAGACAAATGATATGATATACATTGTTAATTTACACTTCATGTTATTGTATTTTTATGTATTTTATTTCTTCTTCCTATACTGTACAGGATGTTGTAGATTTTCATTGTTGTTGTGTACTAAGTGCAGAGGTGGCTCTTCAGCAGCAAAATGGTCAGTAATACTGATCTAAAAGTTTTGGATTGTTGTAAGAAGCTAGAAGCTTACAACATTTGTTGAGGAAATATTTATACATGTTTATGCAGTGTACATTTGAAATGCTTTTGTATGAAAGCAATCGCTTTATGCATAAATATAAAGATTTATTGTTGTAATGGCACTTTGTATTTTTAGCACTCTTTTTGTACATACATACAATCGTTTTATAGCAGCTTCAATCACTGAAATAGATAATTTTTGTGTGTAATATTTGTACAGAAAGAATGGTATTCCTTGTGAACTTGCCACCCAGTTTTTGCCTAATAATGTGAAATGAAATTGTTTGGAGTCGGCAAAGTCTGCAATGATGGTTGTACTTGTCTATCAGAGCATACAGAACAGAAGAAAAGATTTTTTAAAAAGTGAACTTGAACTGACTGAAGAAGAACTAAGAAGTTGAGAACAAAAATTCTCACCTCAGATTCCATATTTTTGTTTTAGCAATTGTGGTCTGTCAAGAAATAAAAACAAAGACATTAAAAAAGAAAGTTTTCCTCTAAGAATCCAGAGCATTTAATCCCAGTATGAAAGTGTTTGTCAATAGCTATGATAAAAATGATTTGATATGGAGGTTTTAATCGTCTATCTTCTGCTTTATGTGACACGGACAGTACCCAGTAAGTGTTACGAAATTCATGTTCCATCTCCTTTTTTGCCTGGTTATGGATGCGAGCTATGTCTGTCGCAGCACTATGTTCATCAAGACTCCTAAAATAGGAATTGAAAATGTGTGTGTGTGTGTGTGTGTGTGTGTGTGTGTGTGTGTGTGTGTGTGTGTGTGTGTGTGTGTGTGTGTGTGTGTGTTTCCTTGCTAGTTGATGGATTCTACAGGTAAGCATTTTTCTTCTGATTCCTGTGACATTGTCAAGAAATCACATATTTTTTCCATCAGTAAAGAGCATATTTTAATGCCAACAGATTTAAGGACCAGGGGTGTCAGCCTCAAAATCTGTCAGTCTTGACACAGTGCATTGAACTAAAAATCCTGAATATCAGTTCTTGTATGTGATATTGTATACTGAGAGTGCTTTTTTAACACTCAGAAAGTTTTGATCAAATGAAGTTCTTGGTAGCAGGAGTGTAGATACTAACAATATATCTATAAAGAACAAGATCTTATCGATGAAGAACAGAAATGTAAATAAAGATTAGAGCACACTGATGAACAATATCATTGTAAAGAACAGTGAACAATTTTATTGTAAAGAACAAGTGGAATGGTGTGTAACTGCTAAAGGAAATGTAAATAACTGGAGTGTGTAGATCAACAGGAGTTTATTTATCAACCTAAAATTTACATGAAGTGTCTTGAAATGTACTTTTTTTGCCATTGTTTTTTTTAATGCTTTTTTTTAATAGTCTTTCCTTTATTATATTGATGTTTTATCTATAAAAAAAACCAAACCCTTTTTATGTTGTTGTCTTCCCTTGTCTTGTCTTCTCTTTTATCTTCCCTTCCCTTCCCATCCCTGCCCTTCCCTTCTGCTTCTCTTCTCTTCACTTTCTGTTCTTTGGCTTTATGGCATGGTAAGATGGAATACTTAGGCTCCATCCTAACAAAAGATGGCACATCAAACAATGAAGTGAAAGCTCGCATTGCAACAGCAACATCTGCTCTAGTCAGACTCCAGAGGATCATCAGAAGCAACAACATCAGCTTCTGCACCAAATACCACCTCTACAAATCCCTCGTGATATCTATCCTCCTATATAGCTGTGAATCATGGACTCTGACAGCAGAGTTAGAGAGGAGAATCCAAGCATTCGAGAACAAGTGCCACAGAAGACTCCTCAAAATATCATACAAAGAACACAAGACCAATAACTATGTGAAAGAAGAAATCAAAAAGCGTGTGGGCCTCCAAGAGCCTTTGCTCTCCACCATAAAGAGGAGAAAGCTGATGTGGTTTGGTCACACCACAAGACACAACACCCTAGCAAAAACCATCTTGCAAGGCACAGTCGAGGGCAAGAGAAGAAGAGGCCGCCAAAAGAAATCATGGGTTGACAACATCAAAGACTGGACTGCCCAACCCCTGCAACACCTACTACTAGCCACACAGGATGGTGAAGCATGGAAAAAGATCTCTGTTGCGTCTTCTCTCATGTCCCCCCTACGTCCTTTGGGACATGGGACTGAGTGAGTGAGTGAGTGAAGATGGAAGAATATATTGGCACCATAACACAAAATAGGTAGTTTGTAGATTCAGTGTTGTTGTTGTTACAGGTTTTATTTTTGTGTTCATTTTTAAATAAGTGGGTTGGTTTAAGTCTGCTTGTCAGGTACCCTTATTTAGGGGTTTGTAATTTGTTGGGTTTTTTACTTTTTTATTTTAGCCATTTTCTGTAAAAATATTTTTACTTGTTGTTTTCTATCTGAGGATGGTTATCTGTGTTTATCTGCGTACTATGTTTGTTTGTCATTTACTGTTTTAGCAACATTTGTTAGGTATGTTTGTCTGTCTGTTTGATTATCTTTGTTTGCATAAGTATCCTTGTTTTTTTTCTGTTTGCATTGTTTTTTTAAGACTGTATTTGTGTATATATCCGTGTTTCTCTGTATTTGTATGTTTGTATGTGTTCTCAATGTTTGTTGTTTGCTTTTGTGCCGCTCTTTCATTGTATGTTTTTTCTATATGGCTTGTTTTCTTGTTTGCCTTTTCCTGTTTCTTTACTAGTTTGAGTAGCTGTCTGCCTTACTGTCTTTGCTTTTATGCATGTCTCTTGTTTCTCTTGCTGTATTATTTGTCTGCCTGATTGTATTTTCATAAGCGTCTATTTTTTTCTAGGTGTCTTTCTGTCTGTTAATGTATATCAATCTGTGTTTTTGTTTATATCTCTTTATCTGTAGGCCTGTCTTTTAATGTACATCAGTCTATCCATCCATGTGTTGTCATAGGTGTATTTGCTTTTTAAGGTGTAATTATTACTTGCCATCTGTCTGTCTGTCTTGTCATCTATGTCAGTCTATCTATCCATGTACTTTTCTGAGAGCCTCTTTCTATTTGTGATTTGATTTATGTTACTTTGCCTGTCTGTGATTTTATATGTTTTTCATTTTCTGCAGTTGTTGTTTTTTCTGTCTGTCTTGTAATGTGTTTCAGTCCAGCTCTGCTACTGCCTACCTGCTTATCTCTCTGTTATTTTATGGCTGTTGGGTTGTTGTTGGTGTTGTTATCTGAATGTGTGCATTTCTGTGAAACATTGTAGATATGAACTTTATTTTAAATGTATTTCAATATATTACAGTAATTAATGGAAAATGATACCGATGTATTGTTATTATGTATGTGTGTGTTGTTTATTTGCATTATTCTTGGATTTTTTTGTGTGGACTTCCCCTTTAAAAAAAAATTCTCGTCTATTTTTGTAGACAGCACTCTTTTGTTCTGTCCAAGTCCTGTCTGTCTCTCTGTCTGTCTTTCTGTCTCAGTTTTTTTTGAGTTCCATCTGTCAGGCTCTTTCTCTCACTCTATTACTCCAGCATTTTTGCATTTGTAGTGGGTGTGTCACATATATTTTTCAGGTATATTTCATGGTAAGAAAACAACATATTATGGGTTTTGATACAGTCATGGATTGGTGTACAACAGTTAGATTTTTTTTTCTCGATGCAATAATAAAAATAAGGAATTGTAATTCTTGTGTGTGTTGCGTGTGCGTGTGCGTGCGTGTGTGTGTGTGTGTGTGTGTGTGTGTGTGTGTGTGTGTGTGTGTGTGTGTGTGTGTGTGTGTGTGTGTGTGTTGTACGCGAAAGTCAAAGTCAAATCAAAGTCACATTTCTATTTCCAGATGGTACATTGATTAAGCAATGCATTTGCTTTTTTTCATCAAGCCATCTATCTTGAAATAAACTTCAACTTTTATCAATGATATTTAACTACAACACTATTGTGACAATCCATGTTATTTATTTATTTTGTTTTATTTTATTTTATTTTATTCTTTTCTATCCAGGATAATGGGATAAGCACTCATATGCTTTTTTTCACCCAGTCCCCATGTGTATGCAGTTCTGTAGATATTGTCATCTGTTCCCACCGGCACACAATGGCCTACTCTTATGAAAAGCGGAACAGGATCTAACGTGTGCGCAAGATGTTCTGTGTGCGTTCACACATAGGGCCTTGGTTTACAGTCTCATTCAAAAGACAAAAGACTTCTGGGGAGAGTGCAGTCAGCACTAATGTTAACTCCAGGGGAAAAATCCCCTCGAACGGGAATCAAACTTGCGTCATCAAATTGCCAGGGCAATGTTCTGACCACTTGGCTATCCCATCCCCCCGACCACTAGGCTATCCCAGCCCCTATAACAAAACATGTGTGTATGTGTGTGTGTGTGTGTGTGTGTGTGTGTGTGTGTGTGTGTGTGTGAGAGAGAGAGAGAGAGAGAGAGAGAGAGAGAGAGAGAGAGAGAGAGAGAGAGAGAGAGAGAGAGAGAGAGAGAGAGAGAGAGAGCAATGATAAAATCTCTCACCAATAGGCACTATGTACATAACAGAAGACTTATTTTTCCAACTGGTATCACTGAACAGCACACTCAGCAGCAATAGCGGCACCCAAGGTCACCACCGCTTTCTCCAGACGCCTACAGTGCCAGACAAGCAGGTGGCACAGAGATGAGAATGAGATTTTGCAATGATAGGGTCGTAGGGGGGAGGGAGAGGATAAGGGTCGGTGGATGGGGGGGAGGGGTTGAAGAGACGAGGTGAGAGGTGGGGATGGGGGGCAAGGCCTGGGACAGTTTCAAGAGCAAGAATAAGGCGCTTCTGTTTCCATCTCTTGTGTTCTCATTTGTTGTTTTTTTCTGACCTTCAACGTGCAAAGAAAATAAATTGAACGCAGAATGTAAGAGACAAGCAAAGCGTTCCCTCTGGAATTATAAAGCTGATCTGGAAAACGTGGAACTGCTGTGTGTGTGTGTGTGTGTGTGTGTGTGTGTGTGTGTGTGTGTGTGTGTGTGTGTGTGTGTGGTGTGTGTGTGTGTTCGAGGAAGAGAGAGAGAGAGGAGAGAGAGGCAAAAGTTGCCACATGCAGAATGTGAAGCATCATTCACCGCTGAATGTTCATCTAGAAGCCAAAACTCGGCCAGGTCAGACAAATAAAATGGTCCTTATTCAAATAAACATCACATGCATTGTCTTATGTCATGGATTTGAAAAAAAAAAAATTAAAGGAATGCACTAATACAACCTCAAATGCTATCCAAAATTTTAAGTTTTAAAACAAAGCAGACTTTCTTAAAGCAATTTCATAACAAGGGAGAAGCTATAACAGGTCTCTTGCACTTAGTTTTCTGTTTCAATTTACTCGGTTCTAGAGACATTGATAGATAAACAAAAGGATAGATAAACAGAGATCGAAACACAAAGATGGCTAGACAGATGGACAGACGCACTTGAAAAAAAGGCTATAAACATAATTTAAAAAATGGATCGGATAGTTATAAGCACACAGAGAAATACAGAGACATACAGACGAAATGTAACAAAATATAAACACAAATCAATCTGGAGGCAAAATAGCTTGAAAAAAAATCAGTCAGTCAGACTTAACTACCAACTAACATACACCACTCTTTCACCCCAAACCAACCCAGCATAGCCAAACATCACATATCTTGCAAACTCACATCCACGATCTCTTTCTGAGGCAATGGGAATCACAATAACACCACGTCCAGGCCTTACAATACAGATACATCCAGGACAATGGCCTCAAATTCGTGATATAGAAAAAAGACAATATGCAGAGAGGAGCCAGACCTGGCAAGTGGCAGGAAGAGAGCCATCTGGCTGGTGTTCACAATGGCGAAGGAAACAGCGATCACCCTTGACCTCAGGTCATGTTGTGTAGGCAGGATACTGCCAGTTTTGTCTGAATGGGTAGTGTCATTACTGCATGCCCAGGGATAGTTATGTTTCTTTTTCTCTTTTTATGACTAGTTTCCAGCTGATAGTTTTACGTCAACTCATGACTGTATCGAAACCCATAATAGGCCTATGTTGTTTTCTTACCATGAAAATTAGAAGTTTTGTTCACAATTTCTACTTTTCATGACTAAAGGTGCTACAGGCTACAGGCTCAGTTATGACGCAACTTGATCACCTTATAAACTTTTAGGTGATATTTTAAAGATATGCAGGCATTAAGAAAGACGGAATCAATTTCAAAGAAAGACACAGAAAAAGACAGACTGATAGGTATCAGCAAAAACAGATCGAACAGTAAACAGATAGCCAGAAAAAAACGATAGTCAATCAGTCAGACTGAAACACCACTTATGCCTAACCTCTACCATCTATCCATTCAGCCCCAAACCAGCCCAGCACTGGCAACATCACGTCTCTTGGTTAACAGACATACACAACACGCTCTTTGTGAGGTAATGGGCATCACAATAGCACCTCGTCCTGACAATTACACTCAGGACAATGGCCTTTTAGCTCCTGATGTACACACAGACCCCCACAGACCAGCCAAGTGGCAGAAAGAGAGCCGTTTGCCTGGCGTTAAGACTGGTGAAGGAAACGAAGACCAGCCTTGAGGTAAGTTTATAAAGGGAAGAGGCCTGCTGTATTATTGTTTATCAGAATTGTACTATTTTTGGGTGGCCGAGAACCCTGAAGTGGGAGGCCTCGCCGAGGGGGGAGACTTTCTGGCTTCTGTCTACAACAGTCCCTAAATCGGAGTACTTCCGCTGGGACTATGGTATAATTTCAACAACAAGTACTGTCGTTTATTGTACTGTCGTTGTTATTGCTTAGGGATATTTCTTTTGCTCATCTTTTACTGGCAGTTTATTAAAACCAAGCCTTGATTGTATCATAAGCAATTATGTGACATTTACCGTGAAAATGATTTGCATTGTTCTTAGTTATTACTTTTTATGGTTGATATCAACATTTTACTTATATTTGAGGTAAAAGTAAATTCGCCGTAAACAACTCTTTTGCTATTTAAAAAAAAACATGCACGTACCACGATTCTTCTGAGATTATACTGCAGCTTTGACCCGTGTTCAGTGTGTGAAGGGGTAACAAATGATGGAGGAAATAAATATATGATAAATTGTTTTGGGATAGACTGTATCATAAGTACCAATCCTTATTAAGAAACGACATATCGGATCATTTTTATTGTTATAAAGATTTTTATGGTTGAATGAGAAATGCTGATTTGGGATCTGCACACAATGAATGTACAAAAAAGTTGTGCTGCTCTTATAGCTATGCACTTTCCCCACAGAGGTTTGCCCAAATATGCACAGCAACTTATCCTTCCCCAAATCTGCCCCTTTAGTCAGCGCAATGCTGTCTGTTTTCAAAGAACTGACCACGCAAATGTAGAACAACCAAACCGCTCCTATGAATTATAAGCTGACTGGAAACGTGGAAACGCAGACATGTAAGTATTGGCGCAATGTGAATGTGGAACTGTTGTGTGATAGTGTGGGAGATGTGTGTATGTATTCACAGACAGATAAGAACAAGGAGATAATGAAAAAGCACAGAGACATGAAGAGAGGAGGGCAAAGTGAGAAATCAACAGAATTGTACCATCTTCACCAGCGAATGTTGATCTAGAAAAAGCTCGGCCAGGTCAGACAAATACATGTCCTTTATTTCAAAACATATCATGCTTTGGCTTCTTCATGACTTCTGAAAAACAATTAAGTATGCACTAATGACTACTTGCAACTGTTGATTCAAAATTTTAGTGTTAAAACCAAACCACACTTCTAGCATTTCTCCTAACAATTTGGGAGAGAAAGGCTTTGTGCCACTTAGTTTTTGATTTTCATTTCACATAGTCTATGAGCTTGTGATAAACATAAGGATAATAAGCTATAATTGAAGGAGCTTCTGGACATTGTACGAACTGCTTGAAAACTCTATAACTCATTTTAAAATGATCGATTCACAAGCAACAGAGAAATAATACACGAGATTCGAAATGTGTAATTATAAGCAAACATCTTGTAGGCATATGATGCTTAAACATCTGACTGACAACTTAGCTACCTGACAACACACCACTTTCATCCAAACAAGCCTCTATAGCAAAGATCACTTGTATTGAATGCTCACATCCTACTCTCTTTTCCTGAGTGCATGGAATCTCCATGACATCACGTCCAGCGCTTTACACAATGACTTCAATCCAAGTGCCTCATGCGTATGGAAAAAAGCTCAATTGTAGAAGTGCAGACCTGGATTGAGCTGATTTGAGCTCTGGCCATGGTGTCACATGGCGAAGGCAAATCAGGATCAAGGCCTTACCTCAAGTGAATGTTGAAGGTGGATGATTGCAGTTCTCGTCTGAATGGTATGTCGAGAAAGTGAAGATGCAGGGATGGTAGTTCTTTCCTCTTATGGAACGTCCCCGGTTATGTAAGAACTGAACCCATGACTTATTCGAAACCCAAATGCTGTTTTCTTCTACGCATAAGAGCTTTGACACAATTTCTCACTGTTCATGATTAAGTGCCTAAGGTCAGTTTGACCGAACTTGATCCCTTATAACCTTTTAGGTGATATTTTAAAGATTGCAGGACATTAAAAAGTATTGAAATTGGAAAGCCAGCATGAAATTCACAGCAAAACAACTTGTAACCAAACTACACAGCCTGAAATAAGATAGCACAGTTCTAAACTGAACACCATGGTCTATCCGCTGTTCATCCATTCATCAAAAAGAGCCACCTGCAACATCATGCTACGATCGTTAACAGACATGTTCTGTCAACACGGCATTGTTGAGGTAATTGGATCTTGCTAGGCATCCTTCGACAGACAATTACCTCAGCAATCCTTTCTAGTTCCTGATTACTGAGGCCCCCATGCCTAGCCAAGTGGAGAAGAATGCCGCTTTGCCTGTTTAAATGCCTCCAGGAATAGAAGACCCAGCCTGGGAGTTTAAAGATCAGGCCGTACGTTATCCATTTCTATTGTTGATGGCCGCAACCTTCAATCGGAGCCTTGCGAGGTCGATTTACCTTCGTGACGTGGTTGTTTCTGAATCTAGTAGAGTCCTAAGGAGTAGCTGGTGCTGTACTAATCGTAAATTTCATACACACGTTGAGACTGTTTTCGTTAAAATTCTCTTTGTCTTCAATACAAGTTGGGTTCGTAGTGCTAAATCGAAGCTGCGCCTGTCATCACTTCGAGTGCATTCTTCTATCACTCTTGGTCTTCATCTTTTCCACTTCCTTGGCATCCATGACTCTGTATATTCTTGATCTTGGAACTTGTTTTTTAATCTCTTTTGTCGCAGGTGAACTATTTGAACCAAGCCTTATTTTTATTCTAAGCAATTTGCTATCTTCTCTGCAGAATGTGTTTAGTTTTTAGTTAGTTGACCATTTCCAAATTGTATAGCTTGTCGAATTTTAATATTTGAGACAAATTCAAAGTCGCTCATTGATTTTTCAGTTTTTATACATAGCGGCACATTTAGGCGTGTTTTTGCTTCTATTCAGCTGATTTGACTGGTTAGTGTGGTACAGGGGGTAACGACTATGGAAAATGAATAACTTGTGTTGGTTATGCCTGCATCATGAGTATCTCTTGGGTGAACAATGCCTATAGTATATTTTTGATCATAACATTTTGTCAGTGCTGAATTGCAGGAAATGCTATTTGGGATCGAGCACATTAGTCCATAAAGCTGGGTGTGCTCTTGAATCAAGCACCCCCCCCCCCCTCACATGACTCCGCAATTCCCTTCCTCAAGTGGCCTGCCTCTTAGTGCAAGATTCAGGTCCCCTTTCATCCAGTCGCTATCCCATAACCATTCATCTCTTCGTTATTTGGAATAGATATGTATGTATCTTGCATGAATTGGTTCTACGAACTCCAGTACAATTTGAAACAACACAACTAAACATGTGCACACTACTACTTTTGACAAACTACTATAAAACTACCTACTGATACTATCACTACATACTACACAACTCTACCATAATACAAAAATACATCTGTTTCTATACATTATCAATCACACCGACACATACAACACAAAAACATTACAACATACAACCAAAGCGACAGATTATGCAAAACATTCCAAGCACGAACAACACATCAACTACCAATGAATGTACACGTCTCCTACAACATGGTTAGTAACGAAGCCCGGAAACCCACCCAGATAACACGTCATAAACACATCACTGCGAACACCACTCCCCCACACACACACACACACACACACACACACCACACCACAACAAGGAGCAAGTATTCACACAAAATTACTCAAGCGATGAGCCCAATAATACAAAAACGATCACACAGCCAAAACCCGTCACACCTATTTATACAATCTGGACTACCTTGCAGGGACGACAATTTATCGTTGACGCGATGAGGCAATAACAAAGCCTCCCTGGGCAGAACGGTTTGTATACGATGGACCTCCTGCAAGGTGTCCTTGAGTGCGTTACTAACAAATCGTCACCCCTCTCTTGTGCTACAATGACTGTACCTACCTGAATGATATCCAAAGATGGCTTGAGGTTTCAATTTGATTACATCATAGCTGAGTGTTTTTGAGATCGATTTCTGTTTCAATATAAATTTATGAAGATATTTATTTGCAAGTACAAGATGTGTATTAATTTTCAGTATTGGTATGTTTTGAAGGGATAGTTTGTGATTCGATTAGTGTTGATGATGATGATGGTACTAAGGACGATAATGAAGGTAGTGTATATCGATGTCTAGCTGTTGTGTTGCTGCTGGTTGTGTGCTGCTTGTTGCGTGTGCTTATGCATGACTTAATGGGCTTAATGAGGGTGAGATGAAGAGAGAGAGCGTAAGCAAGCGAAGAGAAGAAAGAAGAAGAAGAAGAAGAAGAAGAAAAGATGAAGATGAAGAAGGGAATGAATGAAGAAGATGATGATGATGATGATGATGACATGATGATGAGAGGGCAACGAACATGGGATTTGATTTATTTCAATTCCAGTTTTATATCCTAGGAAGATATCTAAGCGTGCTGAATATCATAATGATGCGGATATATATGACTGATAACAGTGGCTGAAGATGATGATTATCTACTTAGATGGTAGTGATTTAGGACATCATGCTAGTAGTTTTGGGCTGTGTATGACCTTGATCAAATCGTATACGAAATTCCATTATGTCTCATCAGCAATTTGAAATCTCAACATACGTTTTGTTTTTAAAGTTCTGAAAGCATTGCAATCAGTCAGACAGTTGAACTGATACCAGCAGTTCTCTCTCTCTCTCCTCTCTCTCTCTCTCTCTCTCTCTCTCTCTCTCTCTCTGTTGCTTCTTCTCTGCTCTGTCTCTCTCTCTCTCTCTCCCCTCTCTCTCTCTCTCTCTGATAGCACATACTGAAACTGAAGGCAGTCTGGCATAGACTTAGTAAAGTTAGACGCCAACGAGATGTTTTGACCCTAAAGCTATTTGCAGAAAATGGATTGGGGCGGTATTGATAACGACCTTGGTTGCCAAAAAACCTACCTCTCTTTATCAGATCTGATCACCCCCTGGGGGTAAAGAGATCACTGAGCCAGCTCCCCTCTTTCATGGTCAGAGATAATGGAGAAGAACATACTTCTAAATGTGCTCTTGTTTCGGTAAGGAAAACCAACAAGTCTTCAGTATAGTCCGCTGTGGTTATTATCACAAGCTCTTATAACTCCTTCACCTTAGAGTTTGTCATTTTTTCAGAATGTTTTTCGTTCCTGGGTTAGAGCTCCACAGGTTCACCAGAGGTGAGATCTTGTTTCGTGCCCATTTTGTCCGATGCTTATTGTAGTAGTTTGCTTTTCATCTGTTTTTTTATGTTGATGCCCCGTGTACTACAACACAGCATGCAGTAGATGAATTGGCATTAGCACTCAGGGGTTGCCAGTTATGTTCCTTTTTCAAATTGTTTTATTGTCTCGTCTTCTATAATGTTACATCTACAGGATTTCCCTGTTTCATGAGATACACACGATGTCTCGAATCGCCAGTTCTTTTCTTAACGCCTCAAATAAAAAAACCAACAAAGAATAGTTACTGTGACTCAGAAATAAAATTCGTAAAAACGGTATAGGCTACTTTTTTTTTTCGTCATCATCACATCTCATCATCATCATCATCATCATCATCATCACCATCATATTATCATATTATTATTATTTTATTATTATTTTATATTATCATTCTTCTTCTTCTTGCCGTTAGTGTTCTTTTTTCTGAACGTAATGGAAAACTTTGTGGACGAATATACGTTATGGATTTTATACCAGGTATTACAATTAAAAAAAGCACAACTTCATGTATACTACCTGATTGGTGTTATGTCTTGTTAGAAAGTTCCAACTGGTCACAATAAGATCAGTTCCAAATTCGTGGAATTTTTCTAAGTGCTCCTATTGTAACATAAACATTAATTATCAGTATGCGTAATATATATGAAATGATACTCTAACAAAAGTCGGAATCCTAATACTAAAAACACCCCCCCCTCCCTCTAAAAGTCTCTGATATAATATAGAAATGAGCTCCCACTCTAAAGTAAAGACAGATGCCAAGGTAATGTTTGGACAGTTAATCTATTTGCAAAAGAAGAGCTTGCGGTGGTATTGCTAGTGACGTTTGTTGGCAAAACCAGTATTCTTTATTAGATTGGTATCGTCCCTCTGGTTACCTGATCTGATCAAGCAAGTATCCTCTCTCTCTCTCTCTCTCTCCTCTCTCTCTCTCTCTCCTCTCTCTCTCTCTCTCTCTCTCTCTCTCTCTCTCTCTCTCTCTCTCCTTCGGTCAGAGATGAATGAACTGAAACTGACTCACAAAGTACTCTTGCTTTGCTCCCTCGAGACGTCGTCAGTGATATTTGTTTTCTTCTTTGGATCATAATGGGTTTACTGAGTAAAGTAGTAGGCCTATGGGGAAGTAGATTTAGAGTAGAAACTGAGCAGACATATCTTTATAGAGGGGCTATTTGAAAGAGAAAAGTTGCTTTGCTGTCACATTTTTTAAATAATAGTTTCAGTTTTAATTGAAGCTCCTTCATCGTACGATAGAAGGCGGCTCGGGATTTGTATTGTATAAAAACAACAACAAAAGAACAAACGAAAACAGAACTATGATTCAAATTTATACATAACTTGTTCAGATTTTATACCAAACACATTTTCTGTTTTGTTATTTATGCAAAACCTACATCTAAGAATGTCGAAATGATTCAGAATCAAAATAATACCCTGGATATTTTCAGTAACACCCCCCCCCCCCTACATTATAGGACAGAAAACAAGTTGCACAGTGGGCCTGGGCACTGACTTGCAGAATGCAGACTATAGACGATATTCTTAAATAATTGCAAAATTAAAAAAAAAGTAACAATATGGAAAACCCTACAAGCAAGCAAACAAACAAAACAGTCTAATGAAAACAAACAAAACAAACTCAGCACAAACAGATACTCTCTTGGAAAACCCAACTTCGCAATGTTAAGCTCTTCACAATACGTTGAACAACCCCCCCCCCCCCCTCCCCGCGCCTCCCTCAAACAACCTAACCAAACCAAAAAACACTACATTTTTGTAACACCACGACAAAACCGGTGAAATCTGTACACAATCTCTGAATGCAAACTGACAGATAGTAGTCGTCCTCAGACCCACGCCACCCACCCCCGTACCCCCTTAATCTCCCCCCTTTTACCCTCTCCCCAAAACCTGCCCAAATGGTTTAACCATAAAAGCACTGGTCCGAACTCTATCTGCCGCACTTATAAAATATGTTGAGGACACTAAATTCGTTTGGTGGCAGTGGTCTTCAACAATATTGATGACGACATTCATTGGCAAAAGCAACACGCTTCATAAGAGTTGGATCGATCCCGAGAGTGGGCGAGATAGGAGGAGGGGGGGGGGGGGGGGGGGGGAAGGGGGCGGGTACAGGGCGTCTGCTAAATCTGATAAGACAAGTCCTTTCCCTGGAGTAGTGACTGATGGTGCTTTCAAAAGTATGTACCTCCCGTGTTGACCAACCTCCAAGGGCAAACCAGTACTGTCGCTTGGCTTTGGATCTGTCATTTACCTCCCCTCTATGTAGAGAGCTTCTAGGGTGAAGCAGAGTTCCTTTCTTAAATGCTTTGAGTTTAGTTTATTTAGTTAAGCTATTTTTTCTTTGGAGGTTTAAGTGTAAAAAAAACAAACCCCCCCCCCCCCCACACACACACACACTGTTGTTATTCATACCCGTGTTAGTTTGTATTTCTATTATTTTGTCTGTATGACTTGAGTTTATGTTACTGTCTTGAGTTTGTTATCTTGTGAGATTCTGTTTGGATGAAAATCCTCATTTATTTTAGTTTTCAACCAAGGTTGATATTTGTCTTTGATTGTTTTAGAAGTCAATTTTCTTGAGATTTTTTTGTGAGGGCAGGATGAAAAAAAGTTGTGTAAACCTAATCTTTTAAACTCAATAAAGATCATTTTGACTTGGCTTGACTTGACTTTACACACACCCACACCCAGACCCCCCCCCCCCCCACACCACACACACAACACACCACACACACACACACACACACACACACACACACACACACACACACACACACACACACACACACCACACACACACACACACACTCATTTATACCTAGATGTATATTATGCTTCTTTTTCTTTTCGGTTCGATTACTAAGGTTCTTTTGTTGTTTGTATGCTTGTACAGTTCTTTGTTTACTTGACTTGGCAACTTTTACTTGCAGAAGATAAGTGTGCTTTTAAGCAGATTCCATTGTAATTACTTGCGCTTTTACCCACTTTCTTTTTTCAATTTTTGCATATTGTTATTAATTTTTTTTGTTGCCTGCCTCTGTCTGCCTGTCTGTTTGTCCATCTCTGCTGTCTGTCTATCTGTCTGTCTGTCTGTCTAAACTCTCTGTCTGTCTGTCTGTCTGTCTGTAAATACTCTCTCTCTGTCTGTATGTACCTACTCCTCTCTCCTCTCCTCTCTCTCTCACTCTCCTCTCTCTCTCTCTCTCTCCTCTCCTCTCTCTCTCTCTCCTCTCTCTCTCTCTCTCTCTCTCCTCATCTTCTCCTCTCTCTCTCTCTCTCTCTCCACCGTTTTAAGCCAGCACACTTCATTTGATAGTCTCTGGAAACAGCAACAGAAGCTACTCTTACATTTGAACCCAGTAACGTTTCATAGACACCCCACAACACTTCATATTTGGTGCATCATTTTTGTCATGCTTAGAAGTGCGTTGCAACGAACCTTCTACACCTCTATCCCCCCCCCCCCCCCCCACTCACACACTATCATTTTTCCTGTCCTGACGTATGTTATTAACAAAAAACAAAAGCCAGTCTTTGGTCAGAGAAGGAAAGAATGATGGGAAATAGCTGAGACTGAGGTGAGGGAAAATAAAGGGGGGGGGGGGGGGGGGGGGACAAGGGAGAGAGAGTGAATACAATTGATTCTAGAAATAACACTGATTTGTGAATGCCATAGGGATGTGTGTGTGTGTGTGTGTGTGTTTGCGTGTGTGTGTTTGCACGTGTGTGTGTGTGTGTGTGCGCGCGCGCGCGTGCACGCGTGCATGTGCATGTGTGTGTGCGTATGTGCGCGTGCAAGCTTTGTATAAGAACTTTGACGCATCAGGCACTGAAGGTAACTGAAGAAAAGAAAACAAAGGCGCAACGAAAGAGAGGGCTGCATGGTTTGAATCTAGTCCATCACCAGACTTTTTCTTTTGTTTCCCCCCCCCCTTTTCTTGTTCCTGTCTACTTGTCACTGCCTGTGTGTGTGTGTGTGTGTGTGTGTGTGTGTGTGTGTGTGTGTGTGTGTGTGTGTGTGTGTGTGTGTGTGTGTGTGTGTGTGTGTGTGTGTGTGAAACCACCTCTTCGTGTGACTGTCATATGTGCATACATGTATATTCCAGTATTCTTGTTTATGACTGTGTTTTTTATGTTGTAAAGACATGGAATTTATATTTGACTTATCTTTAGTCACTTATTTACTCATGTATTTTTTTATATCTAGCTCTACCGTTCTACCCTTTCACGCATAAACATTGATCGAAAAATCTGATTTGTGCTCTTTTCGTCTCTCAGCTAGAGCTCTGAGGTTTACCTGTGGTGAGATTTTGCATATGCAACCTTTTTTTCCCCACTATGAAGGTAGCCACATTCCGACTTTGGGGATCCTGTGCTTTTGAATTTCCCTTTTCTTCTCCTCTCTCACACCTAATTCATAAAAAAGTCATTTTCAAACTTTTATTTGCTGTTTGTCTCATCTCCAATTACTGTTCTATTTTATATTTCTTTTCCAGACTCCTCTTTATGACATTAGTTTTTAAATTCACATACCTCAGCTTGAAAAAACCACAACAACCCAACACATGACAGCTACAAAGTCTCACTTACTTTAGTGCAAACACACTTCAAAGAAGTTGTATGCCTCTTGATCTTCAGTGCAATACTTTTTGCCATACTCTAAGGATTGTTTGTTGCACTCTCTCTCCTCTCTCTCTCTCTCTCTCCTCTCTCTCTCTCTCTCTCTCCTCTCTCTCTCTCTCTCTCTCTCTCTCTACTCTTTCTCTCTCTCTATCTCTCCACACACACACACACACGCACGCACACACACATACACACTCACGCACACACACACACACACACACACACACACCCCCACGACCACACACACACACACACGTACATACACACACACACACTCACTCACTCACACACACACACACACACACACACACACACACACACACACACATACGCACGCGCAACACACACACACACACACACACACACACACACACACACACACACACACACACACACTCACACATTCAAGAGATTAGTTGGTAGTAGGTGAAAGAGAAGAAAAGAAATGAGAGCCAAAAAGAGATGGTGAAGAAGGAGGGATGGTGAAGGGAAAGTTGTTTGTAGAAATATGGTGGCTAGGTGAATAGACACTTGCCTCCAGAGATTTCAGGGATGCGTCGTTTGCACGCCTGGTGGTAGTGGTAATTTGTGAAAGTGTTTCTTTAAAGGACGTACCGAACAAATGCTGACACCTGGGAGTTGAAAGAGAAAGTCAAGTCAAGTCAAGTCAAATCAAATTCTTTTATTTCGAAGATAATGAGTAAGCACTCATGTGTTTTTTTAAACATCCAGTCCCCGCCCTTATCAGAGATAAAATCAAGATAAAAAAATTCCGGTAACTAAACTGTGTGTGTGTGTGTGTGTGTGTGTGTGTGTGTGTGTGTGTGTGTGTGTGTGTGTGTGTGTGTGTGTGTGTGTGTGTGTGTGTGTGTGTGAGAGAGAGAAGAGAGAGAGAGAGAGAGAGAGGGGGGGGGGGGGCAGGCTGTTTGGTTAAAAATCCTATGAATACAGTTGATAATATCATAATGCACCAAAGCATACATACAGGTACATGTTTTGTGTGTATATGCACACACACAAATTCAGAAGCACATAATTATATACTTACACACATGCACACAGGAAGACAGATAAACAGAAATGTGCATAAAGGCAAGAAACACACATACACACATGAGCACGTGCATGCACATGTACACATGCACATGCATGCGCGTGCGCACACACACATACATACACACTCACACACACACACACACTTACCATATAACACATACAAATTTGACTGTCATATATATGGAATAAGCACATCAGATTGACAGATAGACAAACAAAAAACGCTGCAGGTGGCTGTATCTCTCAGGCCTGGTTGATGCTGGGATATATTATGATAGGAAACGTAGAGTTCAGCCCTGTCAAGTAGTCTCTGGGTACATACACCTCTATAGCAACAGCATGAAATCATCTTTATCATCTTTGATCATCATACAATAAAAGAAAATTACCTTTTATTCAGTGGTGCCCCGTTGCTATGGTCTCATGGTGACCCCAGTTTCAGTTTCCCCATACCTTCTGTGCCTGTGGTAAGTCTGCGTTAGAGCCGTTAGGGTCGGAGGTTCTTGGGTGTAGTATAGGTCGTTGGGGGGGGGGGGGGGGGGGACGTTGTGATGATTGCCACCCAACGTGGGCATCCCACTGCCTGGTTCCATGGTTGAGCTATTACTGTTGTCAGCAGGGAGCTTAGTAGGTGGTGTCCTGCATATGCTAGCTCAGAACAGGCACCACTGAACACCACCAAAGTGACCCAGCAGCAGTGCAGGACCCCTCTGGCTGGTGGCCCCACAGACTTTGGACTACACACACTTCAAAGGCGTCACAGGCTACTTGATCTTCAGTGCACTAGTTTGGCCATTCCCGAAGGATGTCTGCTGTGTTCTTTTTTTTTCTCTCCTCATACACATCCAAGTGATGGGTAGAGGAGAGGGAAAAAAGTACAGAAATAAAATAGATGAGAAGAAAAGGTAGGGAGGGGTTAGGGGATTACTCCCAGAAATATCCTTGGTAGGTGAGTAGAGACTTGCCTCAAAGGATTTCTGGGATGTGTTGTTTACACACCCAGAGGTAGTGGTAATTTGTAAAAGTGTTTCTTTAAAGGATATATGGATCAAATGCTGACACTTGGGGGTTAGGGGTTAAGGGGAGCAGAAAGGGCAGTTGTGTCTGGTTAATTAAAGAGCATATGTATAAGGCAAATCAAAACTACTCTTCCATGTCCGTTTTTGTCTCTTTCTATCTCTGTGTTTCTGATCAGGGCAGGGACTGGATGCAAAAAAGCACATGAGTGTTTTATTCATTATTCCCTAAAGATAAGACTTTAATTTGATTTTTATTTGATCTCTCTGTCTATGTCTGTTCATCTCTTTCCCGCTCACACCTCTCGCTCTTGTTCATTTCTTAGTATTTTATTTGGTGTATATCTCATTTTTTGCTTTTCATAACTTTTTTTCACATACTTTTTTTCGTCTTCTGTTAGAACAGCAGCTAAAGCTTCCTGTACATAGGACTAAACACACTTCAAGAGCATCACACGCCACTCGATCTTCTGTGCAATTTTTGTTTTTACCATCCTCTATGGACGTCTGTAGCGCTCATTTTTCTTTCCTCATATACATTCAAGAGATTGGTTGGTAGGTGGGGAGTGGAGAAGAAGTGAGGGAGAAGAAGAGGTGAGAAGGAAGGATGGTGAAGGGAACGTTGTTTCTAGAATATCGTGGCTAGGTGAATAGACACTCGCCGCCAGGGATTTCAGGGATGCGTCGTTTGCACGCCTGCAGCGGTGGTAATTTGTGAAAGTGTTTCTTTAAAGGACGTACGGAGCAAACTCTGACA
>CM060316.1:47053720-47067051 GCA_030674155.1 Stramonita haemastoma | reverse complement strand
CAGAGTGCATAGTCAATGTGGATTAGCTCTAGAGTTTTAATCTGGGGCACACGCAACAACAACCACAGCAACAATACTATACCAATCACAGCAACAACCACAACACCCATAACAGTAAGATCAAGCAATTTTTCTTCTTTTGAACAAAACCACCTCTTTATGATGAATGAACAATTTCGATAGTGAAGGAAGTAGAGGTACAGATTAGCAGAAACAGGAACAGATGACAAGATTGACAAAACTGCATACACACGGGGACTGGATGTAAAAAAAACCCACATGAGTGCTTATTCCATTATCCTCGATAATTATAAAAGAATATTTTTAAAAAACGCATTGCTTCCTTTGGCCTCTTCTTCAACGCAGTTTAAAACTTGAACTAGGAATTTTTAAGGAAAAATGGTTGCTCTTAGGCTAGGCGTTCGACGTTCCCCTGCCGAACACGCTGGTGGTCACACATAATATGCTATCTGCTTCACTCCTCACAACAGGGAAGTACCACAAGACTACAGGAACACGCTGGATGAGAAATTAATTTGCGTGTATAGCTGTTTTCAAGTACCTCGTTATTATCACAGGTAGCAAAACTCCTATGTGCTAAACTCCCCTCCCCCACGACCACATAGGTTATGAGACACCTTTACCTTTACCTTACCTTTAGCAAAACTCCGACTTCAGAGGACTTAGTTCTGTTTTAGCGGAGAGCACAATCATGTTGATAAAGACAATCCCGGCATAACATTTGACAGCATAACAGCATTTTAATGAAGGCCACGGATCTTTGCTTCCATCAAAAACTGATAAAACTTTCAGCTTGGGCCAAACATTAAGAACGACATTTGCGTAGTAGAAGCAATAAAGCAAGCGCTTCGTTATAATAAAGGTTCATAAATGGTAATCAAGACTTTGGCTGAAAATCACCACGTACAAACCTAAATGCTTTCGCTAGTTTATTGGTTAAAGATTTTTTCTTCCAATGAAAAGGTTCATACACATGCACGACCATGTTACCAACAACTGTTCCTGAGATTACCTTTTCGTCAACAGTCGCTTAAACGCAGCTCTGAAGTCCTGATTCAAAAACAAATATATCAGAACATTGAAACCCGATTTGACAACGTTCAACAGAACAAAGACTTGCTTGAGATAGACGGGCACTCGCACTGTGAAGGATATACTTATAGCAGTCATGAACGGCAGCAAGAAAACAAAGTACAACCCAAACACAACAAAAAACATCTTGGTGGCTCTCATCTTCTGCAGAAAGGTTTCTCTGAGCGGCAGATGCTGAGCGCAGGCCAGACCTCGCTGAAGAGCAATGGTCCTCTGGTGGCGCAGCGCCACCCGGGAAATCAGGGCGTAGAGAACTCCGCACACAGGGATGCTGAGATAGAACGGGGGCGCCAAGAGCAGCACTGCTGCTGGCGGCCAGGGCCGAGTGCAGAGGGGCGTGGAACCGTGCTGCTCCATCAAGATGACAAAGACCGCACCGCAGAGTAACCCTGCCACCACCCACACAACCAGCACAGAGACTTTCACTGTTTTGTTCGTCACGTGTGTTTCGTAATAGTAAGGGTGAGCCACAGCGAGGTAACGGTCCACAGACACCATGACGGATTGTAGCGCCGTGACTTCGCTGGCCATGACGATGAGCACCTGGCACACCACACACAGGACGGTGTTGCTGAAGCCCTCCTCCTGAACGGTCATCAGCACAAACAGGTGAGCCAAGACCACACCCACCATCAAGTCACCCGCGGCCAGAGAGGCGATGCAGATATTGCTGGGGGTCCAGAGAGAGCGGAATTTAGCGATGACGACCAGGGCCAGGGTGTTGATGACTATGATGAACAGCGCCATCAGAAGGCACACCACGGACAGGATCAGCACCATGATGTGGGGGTGATGCTGACCACCTCTCCTGGAGGTCTGCTGAGTGATTGCCTCTGTGAAGTCTGTTGATCCGACAGATCACTTGCCTCTGTGAAGTCTGTTGATCCGGCAGATCACTAACAACCCTGTCTTTCAAACTTGGCCTAAGAGATGCAACACAAGATGGCACAGGCAAAAATGGCTACAATGGTAAACTTTATGGAGGGGGGTGAGATTGGACAAAAAAACTACAGAATGTTTCAGCCGATTTTTTTTTTCTCTGTAAAAGACAGTTGTAGAAAGTTGGTCAATCAAATATCAGCACATGTGTCTACTGTTTCTCGTTTAGTACTCATCAGTCTACTATCTCCTGCTATGAGAGTTTCGTTGGGTAAACTTACCACGACTTTTTAAACAGCTTGTTGATTTTATCCTTTTAATTATTCCTGTAGAATCTTTCTCCGCTGTCAGTATCCCTGGGAACGAGCCATAAGCAAAACATATCTACCACGATGAGCCCTTTTCAAGGGGAAAAGCCCCCCCCCAAAAAAAAACACACACACAAAAAACAACTTAAAAAACAAACAAACAAACAAAACACAAACAAATCAACAACAAAAAACCCCACAACAACAACAACAAAACCAACAAAAAAAACCCAAAACAAAAACGACACTAATGAGCAAGCAGTCTCGACAGCTTGCAGCTTATGTGTGTGACAATCTCGTGTCAGTGGTCACAGATGCTAACACGGTTCCTCGATTCCAGGCTTGCTATGTTTGAACGCCTGTATACAGAATTTGTCAAATCTGAAGCGTTGTCCTTAGCTGGCGCCAGCACGAAGCCTGAAGACTGTCTGTCCAACATAGCAGCAGGCTTACCTTTGTTAGCCGCTGGCTTTGTCTCCAAAGCTGACCATCCCTTGTTTGTTCTGAGGCGTGAAAGTTGATACTTGAGAGTTTATCAACCTTCCTGTAGGCAGTGCAGGCATACACGTGGTCATTAAAAGTGAGAAAAGATTCTTGTTAACGACGGCACAATGACAGCGCGGCTTGGGGGGGGGGGGGGGGGGGGGGGGGGGGGAGAGGGGGTTAGGACATTGTGGACGTTGCCTGCTCTGTCTGTCTGTCCATGTCTGTCTGTCTGTCTGTCTGTCTGTCTGTCTGTCTGTCTGTCTGTCTGTCTGTCTGTCTCTCTCTCTCTCTCTCTCTCTTCTCTCCCTCTCTCTCTCTCTCTCTTCTCTCTCTCTCTCTCTCTCTCTCTCTCTCTCTCTTCTCTCTCTCTCTCTCCCTCTCCCTCTCTCAATATGATAATGACTTATAAAGTGGTTTGTCCATAAATAGTGAATAAAGTGCAGTTTCTCTAAAGGGGTATATCGCAGTAGCAGCTACCGTTACAAGTTGCATTCATGATAGGGAAAAGCTGTTTGCATAAGACAAATACTGATCCTATTTTTGCTTATACTTTAATCATTTTGTAAAAGTGCGCTTCAAGCTGATCATGGCTTGGCATTAAACTGGCCAGATGGATGGTCACCTTTGTTCAGTTCACAATGTTTAACATCATATCTCTTACCCCTGTGGATGAACTATTGATGTGTGAAAAGCGCATGACCTATAGTACAATAATTATGTCTAATTTTAGAAAATGTCATAGATTGGATTATGTACTTCTTTGTTGCTGTTTTCAAATTGTTTACTGTTATTTCATTTCCATTGAATATCGCATTGTACAGTGTGTGTATGTGTGTGTGTGTGTGTGTTGTGTGTGTGTGTGTGTGTGTGTGTGTGTGTGTGTGTGTGTGTGTGTGTGTGTGTGTGTGCGAGCGCGCGCTTGTGTGTGCTTTGTAAACAAAATCAATTAAAAAGCAAGGGAAAAAACAATCACACATAGTAAAAGTTTGAATATATAAAGGGTAGAGAGAGAGAGAGAGAGAGAAGAGAGAGAGGAGAGAGAGAGGAGAGAGAGAGAGAGAGAGAGAGAGAGAGAAGAGAGAGAGAGAGAGAGAGAGAGGAGAGAGAGAGAGAGAGAGAGAGAGAGAGAGAGAGAGAGAGAGAGAGGAGAGAGAGAGAGAGAGAGAGAGAGAGAGAGAGAGAGAGAGAGAGAGAGAGAGAGAGAGAGGAGAGAGAGAGAGGAGAGAGAGAGAGAAGAGTATTAAAACAACCTGAAAAACAGGCAGCTCGAGCTTATAATCTTCGCATAGTCGGCTTTACATAATACATGCAAACGTTAACAAAGAAAACCAACAATCAATACCACCACAAGCCATCCTTAATTAAACAGTTTTTACCTGATGAAGACAGCTTTAAATAGTAGACCTTGTTGTCATCAGATAATGGATTATTGGCCAGATCAGTTTGCTTTTGCTGCTAATCAGTATAGCCTACATGAAACAACAGTCTTTCTGACTGTATAATTATAGGCAAACAGAAAAAGCAGGGATTATAATTATATAAGGATTTTGCACACAAAAAACTAGTTAACAGAGTCATATTTATTGGAAAGAAATGATAATTGTGTTGTTATTGTCTTCTAACAAGCCTCCAAAGATGCATGGTGAAAAACGAGGTCCTATGTGTAGCATGCATTTTTGCAAAGTGTATTTGCTAAAAAAACAACAACAACCAACCAAGTAACCAACAGAGTAAACAAAGAAACAAAGACCATCCTGCCACCACCACCCCCTCAAAAACTAAACAAAATAACGATAACCCCAAAGCAAAAGCCAACTCCATATAACCCTAAACCAAAGTTAACAAAACAGAAAATGATTTGAAAAAACAACAACAGACAAACAACCCACCCAGCCCACAAATCAACGAAAGGGTAAAAAAACATTGTTGTAGCAGGAGAATTGCCTCTGCAAAAAAATCTGTGCTCAAAGCCCACCCTCTTTAGTAAACAAATATCATACGCCGACAGAATTAAAAGGAAAAAATGTGCGGCGATTTTTTGTGTGCGACATACTCTGTGTCACACATCTTACTTTCACACAGAGAAACCTGCCCTCTGTAAATACTGTGATATGGCATGATATACTATGGTAATGTATGGTATGGTATGGTAATGTATGGCAATGTGTGGTATAGTATGGTAATGTATGGTAATATGCGGTATGGTATGGTATGGTATGGTATGGTATGGTATGGTATGGTATGGTATGGTATGGTATGGTATGGTATGGTATGGTATGGTATGGTTTGATGTAATCCGATGCAATGAGACAAGATGCGATTTGACCTGATAAAAATTATAGTGCTTGTGATGCAATGCAACACAATGTGATACAATGTGATGTGTTGTGATGTGATGCAATGTAATGCGATTCAACGTGATGTGATATGTTGTGACGTCATGCAACATGATGCGATGCGATAGGACACAAGTGTCATGGGATGCGATGTAATTTGGTATAATATAATGAGATGGGATGCAATGTGATGTGATATGGTGTGATGTGATAATTATGATGAGATGCAGCGTGATGTGATACGATGAAATGTGAAGCGATGTGATGCGATGTGATGCGATGTAATGCAATGTGATATGATATGATGTGATATGGTGCGAAGTGATGAGTTGCGATGCGATTTGATGTGATAATTATGGTTCGAAGTGATGCAATCTGACAAGATATAAAAAAATTATGATATGACATGGCATGATAAAGATTGTTATAACATAACATGGCATGGTAAGGTAGAGTAGTGTATGATATGGCTCTGTAGGGTAGGGTTGGGTAGGCTAAGGTAGGGTAGGATGGGGAAAGATAAGGTAAGGTAGAATAATTATGATAAAACAGTGTATGGTTAGGCCCAATATGGTAGGGCAGAGAAAAGAAAAGGAGGGTCGAGTAGGTTTGTGTAAGGTAGGGTAAGGTAGGGTAGGTAGGGTAGGAAAGGTAGCGTAGGGTAGGGTAGGGTAAGGTACGGTAGGGTAAGGTTTAGTGGAGTTGAGTAGGGTAGGGTAGGATACAGTACGGTAGGGTAGGGTAGGGTAAGGTATGGTGGGGTAGGGTAAGGTATAGTAAGGTAAAGTATGGTAGAATAGGGCAGAGCAGAGCAAAACTGATTAAATTTGCTACTCAGAACTAAAAGACAAATCAAGATGCTGTTATAAACATAGATCAATCTTGGACATAGAAAAGAAAACCCGACTTAATTTGTCGTGTGTTCTTGACCTTATGTTCTACGTTGGTACTCTAGTGTGCACAGAATTATAATGACAGTGGGTAAGCAACACCTTGGATTTAGGCTCTCCCTGTGAAGAAAGATGTAGTTGTTATTCTGCTCCTGTCGTTTACTAGTACCTACCTATTTAGTGCCAGTTGTTCAGTATCCAGTGTATCATTATTGATTTTTAAGTTACATCCTCCTATTTCAGAAGAAGCAAAATAGCTTTTATATGTCTTTTATTGTCTGTGTGTTTGTCTGTCTGCTTGTCTTTAAGTCTGTTTGTCTTTTTGTCTGTCTGTATGTATGCATATTGTATGTCTGCTTGTTTGTATATCTTTTTTTCTGATTGCTTTGGTGTGGGCATGGCTACATGAACACGTTGTAAGGTTAGACTTGGCCTATATTTTGTATTCATGCATATCAAAGATTATTCATTATTCATTGAGTCTGTCTGTCTTTTTGTGGCCTTACTTTTCCTACGAGCAAATTGACAAAAGATTTGACCCCAAACTAACATGAAAATAAAACAGCAACACAAATCAAGACAAGCAAAAAGACCACCAAGACACACAAAAAAACATTCAAAAAGAATATAACCACCAAACAACCAACAACAACTTATTTCCAAATCAGGTGGAAGGACAATTAAAAGAAAGAACCCCACCCCCACCCCCCAACCCTCTGCACACCAAATCAGTGTATGTGAATAAAAAAGAGAGAGAGAGAGAGAGAGAGAGGAGAGAGAGAGAGAGAGAGAGAGAAGAGAGAGAGAGAGAGAGAGAGAGAGAGAGAGAGAGAGAGAGAGAGAGAGAGAGAGAGAGAGAGAGAGAGAGGAGAGAGAGAGGAGAGAGAGAGGAGAGAGAGAGAGAGAGAGAGAGAGAGAGAGGATGACGTAAAGAGACGCACCGACAAACAGAGAGAACAGGGCCCGGGATCGGGAGAGAGAGAGGAGGGAGCAGGATTGACAAGAGCGCGCAGGGGCCGAGTGGACAGAGCAAAGAGGCCAATGACGGTCGGAACGGTCAGGGAGTTTGCCCAGACAACGGTTAGTGTCCCAGCTTGGTTGATGGTCTCTACACAGCGCGGGGCAAACTGTCGTCACCACTGCCCATTCTCACGACCAAAGAATGCTATGCTGTGTGCCCAAGCAACTGAATGTCATCAACAGTGCTTTGCATTGGTGATGAACTCAAACCTATGCGAACCTATGCGTGAAGGCGTGTGAAGAAGTTTGTGTGTTGTGTGTGTGTGTTTGTGTGTGTGTAGGAGTGTGTGTAGAAGTGTGTGTGTGTGTGTGTGTGTGTGTGTGTGTGTGTGTGTGTGTGTGTGTGTGTGTGTGTGTGTGTGTGTGTGTGTGTGTGTGTGTGTGGAGCGTACGTGCATGCTGTGTGCTTGCGAATATACGCATCTGAGCACGTGTAGGCCTGTGCATATGTTGCAGAAACGTGTCGGGAGTATGTCTGATATTATGTTCTTTGGGCAGAGAGCATAATGTGTTGATTTTGCATGTACTGTAATCTGTAAGCTCTCTGATGACATGTACGTTCTTCATTCATTTATCCATTAGATGTGTAACCCTTTGCTCGTACCCTAACTGAATTTTTCTGTTATGAGATAATAAAGATTTTTTTGAATTTGGAATACACGCGAAGATATACGTGTTTACTAGTGTATGAACTTATGTTGCTAAAAGAAGGAATGCGCGCGCGTGGAAACACCTTCCACAACCTCTTTCGACCCCCCAAACACACACACACACACACACACACACACACACACACACACACACACACACACACACACACACACACACACACACACACACACACACACACATAAGTGCAAGCATGCAAATGGACACACACACATAAATGCTTGTGCGCATACACACAGGAGGACTTTAGCACTTGAGTATTGTACACATACAGCAAGCACATCTGCATAAGTGCGTATGCACTAGCGCGCGCGTACACACACACACACACACACACACACACACACACACACACACACACACACACACACACACACACACACACAAACACACACACACACACACACACACACACACACACACACACACACACACACGCGAACGCAATCACGTAGGGACGCATATACACACATACATTATGCTTGATATGGTCCAGTTCTTGATCTCAAAAATGTCAAATTCAGTCGATTAACAGCAAATCTGAGAATAAACTGGGAAGGTAGGTGTGTGTGTGTGTGTGTGTGTGTGTGTGTGTGTGTGTGTGTGTGTGTGTGTGTGTGTTTGTGTGTGTGTATGTGTACGTGTGTGCGTGTGTATGTGTACGTGTGTGTGTTTGTGTGTGTATGTGTACGTGTGTGCGTGTGTATGTGTACGTGTGTGTGTGTGGTGTGTGTGTGTGTGTGTGTGTGTGTGTGTGTGTGTGTGTGTGTGTGTGTGTGTGTGTGTGTGTGTGTGTGTATGTGTGTTAAAGTCAAAGTCAAAGAAAGTCAAAGTTAAAGTCAATGATATTCCAGATGGTACACTGAATAAACGATACATTTGATTTTCTCTGTGTGTGTGTGTGTGTGTGTGTGTGTGTGTGTGTGTGTGTGAGTGTGTGTGTGTGTGTGTGTGTGTGTGTGTGTGTGTGTGTGTGTGTGTGTGTGTGTGTGTGTTTATGTGTTGCTTGCTGATCATTTGTGTGTGCCTAGTATTATGTGGGTCTTTGGTGTTTGTCTTCAGAAGTAAGCAAACAAATAAGAAACGACAGAAACAAATCATACAGAAAAACTAGAGGAACTAGTTCAAGAAATGGAAAAAGAAATAACGAAGAGAGGAAAGAAAAGAAAGAAAGAAAGAAAGAAAGAAAGAAGAAAGAAAAAGGAGAAGACAAACAGAAAATTGGACGGAAGGAATACAAATTAAAAAAAAAGAAAATTGAAAAAGAAACATTACGTAAAAATAGACATTTTTTTCAACAAAATTCCAGAAAACCTACAACAGGACCAAAACAAGGAAAGAGCACACACTAAAGAAGCAAGCATATACAAGAAAAAATACAGACAATGAAGACATACAGAAACAATGCTAAACATTTAATAATACTTTACTTGTTTTGTGCTTTTCAATTTAAAAAAAAATCTGATTTATACTCAACGAGCATTGAAAGGGTATAGTTATAAAAACTATATTTAAAATCGGTTTTGCATCCATTAACTTACAACACTATTTGTTGTAAAAAAAAATCATTCACTACAAACCAGTTACCAGCCAACTTAAAAAAACAAAACAACCAAAAGTAAATAACAAAAACCTTAAACAACAACAAGAGCAAGAACGAAAAGGAACAAGAGAAATCAAATCAAAGGGGGAAAGACAGAAAAAAGAAAAAGCGTAGAAAAAATGAACAACAAATGCAAGCGATAGATAGAAAGACAGACAGGCAAACACACACACACACACACACACACACACACACACACACACACACACACACACACACACACAACACACACACACACACACACACACACTGCGCGCGCGCGCGCGGTCACGAACAGAGAATAAAAACAGACATTTATAAATATTCCGAAAAGTTAACATGAGCAGCCACACATTAAAATTCGTAAAATTTGATTGAAGTGGATCACATTTGGCGGCTTTTTCCGTTAACACAGATAAAAAGAAAAATAATGATGTTATTCTCGTCGCAGCGAGTTCCACATTAGTCATCTGCAAGAGAGACAAAAGCCCTCGCTGCTTGTTTTGGCAGATACATCGAACTGAGAATGTGTATCCGTTTGTTTTAGTTTAAAAAAAAAAAATTGTGTGAAAAGGCCTCGTTTTGTTGCTGCTTTATACTTTCTTTTTCTTTTTAATATTTCGGTTCCTCTCCTCGACACCCCAGGGGTCACCCAGAATATACATTCTACTCCATTCGTCTGCCTGTCCTGGTGTTTTCGTGGCCGTACTGGGTGGAATGTGTTAATGTTGTGCCTGGTCTTCTTCTGTGCTTGTAACTCTGCAAGAGGTCTGCCCACTGGCCTCAGCTGACAGATTCCGACTTATGGAGAGAAAATGTGCCTTAAATTGTTATTTGCATATTCTGCCAGAAATATATTATCAGGTCTAATACAACAACAAAAAAATGTTGGTGATAAGAATGTTATTCTAAATAGATGGCTGGTCTTCGGTGATGTGTCCACCCTGAAAAGGCAAGTATTTTGTACAAATTCATTGACTGCAAATAACGTAACTTGCACGAGAAAGTAAAACTAAAATTTTGATACTGTGGACTCGTGGTAACGTGTATTTAGAAATCCTGTTTTCCAACCTTCATACAAAATACAAAACACTGTTATTTTCAAAAGAAAAAAATATACAGACCAATTATTATATCAGCACCCCCCACAAACCTATTTGACCAACATCCAGAAAGTTCAAATGTTTGAAAGTATTTTTTGGTCACAAGAAAGTAGATCTATAACTTCATGTAAGCAAAGACACAACATGTTTTTGTGATGGCAGATTTAAAATCTTTTAACGCTGGTGATCTACCATAGTTTCCTTGTTCTCTTTCAGCCCCTATCTCGGTGGACGGCCTTGTCTAGTTTACTTCCTTTTGCCTGCACACACACACACAACACACACACACACACACACACACACACACACACAGCTCTCTCTCTCTCTCTCTCTCTCTCTCTCTCTCTCTCTCTCTCTCTCTTCTTCAATTCACCTTCCTCCACTCCTTCTTCCTCCTCCTCCTTCTCCTCCTCCTCCCAGCATCCCCATCCCCACCCCTACCCCATCCCACCCCTCTCTCTGCCTGTCAGGTGCGCGGTGGGAAGGTTTACAGTGGAGAAGCATGCTTGATTAAAACTGTGGGGCATGGAAAACATGATGTCATTGAGGTCCGAGAGGGGTCGCAGCGCAACAAGTGCTTGTTGAGCGTAGAGGTCTTGAGTTCATGTGGTATGTACAGCAAGGGCTTGCTAATCTAAAGCTTAGATGATGCTTTGAGTTTATGCGATATTATGGGTTTGTTAGGCCTTAAATGTCTTCGTTTCTTTTGTGTATAGTGTTCCTTCTTGTAACTACATTATTTTGTAACACTGTTTTTTTTTTATATTTTGATTTGGTAGTGAATCTGTGTACTTTATTTAATTTACAATTCCATTCTTCACTTTTATTTTGGTAGGGAATTTTTATCACAGTATCCACCTTTTATTTTGTAAAAATCGAATTGATTAATAAGCAATTTGATTATTTTACTGTTGAGGTTAGTCTTTTAACATTTACTCTTTTTTCTCTATGCCATTAGTATTTCATGTGATAGAAACTACTGTCAAATGAAACGAAACTAAGAAAGGTACTTTTCGTGAGCTAAGTGAAGTTTTACAGTTCAATGATTCCATGAAATCTGAGTCCTGAGTAGCATTTTATCTAAGTCTTTGATATTTTTCTGTGTACTCCTTTATTAGATGTTTTGTAAGGTATACTGTGGTTCCAATACTATATACAATGGTGTCCAAAAAGTTCTACCTGGGAAAATTTTTCCCACAAGCATGAACTAAGAATGAATCAAACGCACAAACAAAATTGATAGATAGATTCGGGTGAACAACAACAATAAACCTCCTGCCATTAACAAAACTAGCAACAAATAGATAACCAAAAAGCCAACGACAGACAAACTTCTGGTCAAACACGGCCAAGTTTGTTTTTTTTTAGTTTTGTTTTGCGCTTTAAAGTGGCTTACTATTGGATCCCCATGTGAGAATGCATGCAGAACATTTTGTGCACACGTTAGAAAACGTTCTACCTTTCAGAAAAGTCGGCCATTGTGTGCTGGTAGGTAAAGACGACCAAAAAAGAAAAAAAACATGCATGCACATTAGTGTCCTGTTTAGACATCATCTTTAAGGTCGGAATGCCGCTAGGCTTACCTTAACATGGAGCAAAAACGATCGTATATTCACAAAACTTTCACCATAAGTGAACCTCAGAGCTCTAGCCGAAGAACAAACAAGTGGCTGAAAATAATTAGCTCCTGAAGTGGAGTCAAAAGCCATTGAAAATAATCACTGGAACCTCTGTAGGAGGCTATTTTTCGCCTTTCTAATTCCGTAGAGTGAGGGACTTGTTAAAAAAAATGTATTTTTGATTGACAAGTTGTTTGTTGATGTATTACACACAGGGGACTTCGCTGATGTTTTGTTCTACCTGTTTGTGTATGTATTTATTTACATAGTTATGAACGTAAGTGTTTATGATACAAGTTCATCAGGAGGGAATAGAATTTCACCGGGAGACAACACGCTTGACGGCAGAAGTTCCTTTGCGTGCTTTGTCTTGTCATAGAGACTAGCACCCGGAAAATCACTCACGGTTAGGTATAACGAAAGAGATTTTCCGATGTTACTTCAACGCAAGATTCAAACCACAGACCCATGCTTTCTAGACTTTCACCATAACCCTCTGGGCCATCAAACTTTTAAAACACTTTTTGGGTAATCTCATTTGATTATGGAATGACTATTCATCAGTGTTTTATAGATTTTATTTTTTGTGTCCTTTTTAGGGGTAGGGGGTAGCTTATAATTAGAGTATTGTCCTCGGGATCTAACAGCCCAAGTTTGAAACATCACCTTGGCCCGTTCGAGATATTTTCCCTCTGGGGTTAAAATCAGTGCTGACCCCACTCCCCCGAAAAACCACTCAATGAGACCATAAACCGAGGTCTTGTATGCCAGTGCGGTTAGAGTGTTTTGCACACACGTTAAAACATGTTTCACAGGTGTGGAGTTTATAAACTATTCCCAAAGTCGGAATGGAGCTACCTTAATGGTGGTTAAACAGTTCCGCTGTTGTCATGGTCCGTAGGTGTGAAATTTTGACACGATCTGCGAAGTCGGGGCGCAGATACCTTAATGGTGGGTAAAAGCGGTTGCTTTTGCAAAATCTCACAACTGGAGAACCTCGGGTCTAGCCGAGGAACACAAAAATATCATTTAATTGCACTGACTAGGTTTCCATGCTGTTGTTTTGACATTTTTTGTCATGTAGGGTTCTAGTAAGGTATTTACTGAGTAGTGGCTATTCTTCAGAATCTCATTTGTTACTTGTTGCTGAAGCATTGGCTTAATTAAAACATTTGTCTTATAATAGTACTTTGCTTGCATCTAAATTATGGCAGATTAGGTTTGATTTGCATACAAAGTGTTGTTGATATTGTTATTGATGCTGCTGCTACATCTTTTATAGTGAGGGCTGTAAAAGATTTTTTTTAGGGGGTGAAGGGGGGGGGG
>CM060316.1:47046629-47049129 GCA_030674155.1 Stramonita haemastoma | reverse complement strand
TGTGGTATGATGTGGTGTGAAGTAGTGTGATATAGTGTGGTGCAGCGTGGCATAGCGAAGTATGGTGCTGTGTGACATAGAGGGGTGTGGCGCAGTGTCGTATGGTGTGTGGTGCTAATAATGCATCCTGTATGCTGTTGACAAAAATCAAAAGTATAGTAAAACCTCCTGAACAATCTCCTTCAATATTCCCCTCCCCCTTTTCCCAACCCTCCTTTCTGTTTCTGTCTTTACACTTCTAAGACCACCCCGGTGCTATCTATCATAGCAGCAAAAATGTGGCTTCATCCCGTCAGGATGTGATCATCATAACTATTGCTGATATCACAGCATCCCTGCCATCCTTCTACTGTTCCGTATCACTTCTCTTGATTTGCGCTTTCATCTCGCCCTCAGCCGACCTCTCTAAATCTATCATTCCCCATATTCTGTCATCTTACCCATTGGCCGAAAGTCGGTCAGGTTGTCCCGACCAAAATAATAAGCAATGATTTGTGAGGAGCATCGTTTGTGTTTTTGTTATGTGTAGACAGTGCCAATATAGATTGCTTCTATATAGAATATCGGAGAATGGATGCTTATAAAACATGATTTGGTGAATGGCTAAATAGAAACAAACTGAATATGTAAAATCTTTGTAAATATATATATATATATAATTTTTAGTATATATTATATATATATATATATATATATATATATATATTATATGCGTATACGTGTGTGCCATCCAGCCAGCCAGCCAGCTAGCCAGCCAGCCAGCCAGCCAGCCAGCCATCAACTTATCCATTTACCCATCCATCTATCCATCAATCCATACAGTCATGCATGTATACATGCATAGGCATACATTCACACATAAGTACATACACACATACATGCACACATACGTATGTAGGGATGGACGGACAAACGTTCATACATACATACACACAAAACCCTATTGCACCACCCTTAATGAAGAGATTCACAAATTAAATTAAACAAGGAAAATATCTGCCAGGATATATTAGTTTAATATTATCCCTATATCGATTTGAACACAATTGCAAACCTCCACAGAGCTGATCCCAAGTTTTCAGAACAATTTTAACAAGGTCTTCAGGATTTTGTCATAGCAGCAATTTTTTTTTCTCCAGCTGTGAACGTGACACCTCTGGATCGTCTGCCCTCTTGTGTATGCGCTGTGGTGTCTGGCCCAGTGATGGTGATTGTGTCTAAGTGTGCTCGCGCATAGCTAAACACCCTTTGTCATAGAACAGCGTTCTGCACCACCAGCAGAAATCGACCACTCGCTGGACGAACATGAAGGATAGTGGCCACGGCCTCCATCTAACACATTACTGCTACTCTCCCCGAGCATCTGATGCTTAGAAGAAGGTCATGTTGGTCTGGTGACTTTATTATTCCTGTACTGTGCTTGATGATTGTGTCGTATTCTGTGCAATGAGATGATCAGAAATGTTGGTGTACATATTTTGATATGTCAGTATTTAGCTCGTTTGACAAGATAGGTTTTGTTTTTTCAATTTCAGTGTATTTGTAGCTCAGTATGACTAATAATGCGTGGGTATGGTTGTAGAATGACTTGTTGTGTACCATCACTTTTTTTCTAAAGTTCGAACACTTTGCAATTGGCATTATCATTCATTATCAGTTACATGGTGCATGTATGTTGTTTAGCTATGATTTTGTTCATTGATATGTCAAATCCATCATATCCCTAAAGGGATGACAGGAAATAAAGAATTTGAAACCTCTCTCTCTCTCTCTCTCTCTCTCTCCTCTCTCTCTCTCTCTCTCTCTCTCTCTCTCTCTCTCTCTCTCTCTCTCTCTCTCTCCTCTCTCTCTCTCTCTCTCTCTCTCTCCTCTCTCTCTATTCACCCACTTGTTTGCTTGCTTGTTGCACGTTTAGCTATTCGCTGCTCTTGCCTTTCATGAATATTTAGGTGAACAGAATAAGCAAACCCAGCATCTGGTAACAGTGATATTCAAATCACGATGGACACGCTGTCACAGTTATCCATCAGACCACCCAGGGGACTGCAAACACAAGCCTACACACATAGTCAATGTGTTGGTTATTGATTGCACATACATATAGTCATTGTGTTGGTGATTGATTGCAGCAATCATCTCACGTCCCCAGAAATGAACTGCAGGACTATCAATCAGCCTTCTAAGGATTGCTGCACTCACTCCTAACTAGGTGATGCTTGGTACACCATTGACATCCCACTTCACACCTCTATGTTGCTTTTTATTTGCCAGTCTTTGCGGACTATGGGTCATACGAAGTCATCAATAATGCATGTACCTATACACTTGGACAGAAAAGAAAGAAAGAAAGAAAGAAAGAAAGAAAGAAAGAAATAAGGGAAGGAAGGAAGGAAGAAAGAAAGAAAAACAGGAAAGAAAGAAAGAGGAAAGAAAGAAAGAAAGAAACAAACAAAGAATGTTAAAAGGAAGATAGAAATTAAAAGAAAAAAAAAAACACAGA
>CM060316.1:47031629-47036629 GCA_030674155.1 Stramonita haemastoma | reverse complement strand
TTGTGTGGTTCTCTACATATGCGTTAATGCTGATTTGTAGTGTTTCTTGATTGGCTTTGTGTGGTTCTCTACATATGAGTTGTTGCTGATATGTCGGGTTTCCTTTCAAGCCATGTTGTTTTGTTTTGTTTTTATTACATCCTGTCGTATTATGTTGTCGTATCGATTCTGGCAGAAGAAGATGACATGTTTATTTTCTACAGTTCTCTTGGAATGAGATGCTGCCTGTCGTCTTTAATTGAATGTCTTTGTATTGTATTGGAGCCTGCTGTATCGTACAGTGTCTGATACAGATAACCACATGTTTGGTTTTTCGCCTTCTTTAATGGATTGCCCCTTATTTGCGTCGTATTGTGTTGTATTGTTTTGCATTGTATTGTGCTGTATTGTATAGTATTGCTTGTATTGCACTTTGTTGTGTTTTTCTGTACTGTGCTTCGCTGTGCTGTGTTGAATATATTATAGTATAGTATCAAAGTTGTGTTTATTTGTGTGGCATTGTGGTGTCTTCTTCTTTACAATACTGTATTGAACTGTATTTTATTGCATCATAATGTGTTGCTTAGTGCAATACTGTCTGGCATTGAGGTTTGCGGTCACAATTGGATTCCGTGCTTTACTTGTCATTACTTCTTTTGAACAAATACGTTTTTTAAGTCCATTAAGTTTTGCTGTTTTTTTGTTTCTTGAGTTTTATTTGTTTGTTTGCTAGTTGTGTTTATTCGTGCGAGAATCATCAAAAAATCAAATCATTCACACACGAAAATTGTTAAATCAATTTGTTTCACAATAATCGTTCCAACAAGTAGTTCTAAGGTGACACATATCTTGTCAAAAAATGGTGGTGTTGTTGTTCTTGCTTTTCTTCTTCTTCTTCGTCTTCGTCGTCTTCTTCTTCTTCTTCTTCTTCTTCTTCTTCTTCTTCTTCTTCTTCTTCTTCTTCTTCTTCTTCTTCTTCTTCTTCTTCTTCTTCTTCTTCTCCTTTTTCTTCTTCTTCTTCTTCTTCTTCTTCTTCTTCTTCTTCTTCTTCTTCTTCTTCTTCTTCTTCTTCTTCTTCTTCTTCTTCTTCTTCTTCGCAATTCTTCGCAATTCTTTGCAATTCTTCGTCTTCTTCGCAATTCTTTGCAATTCTTCTCCTTTGCAATAATTTATTCTTCTTCTTCGCAATTTTTCTTCACAATTCTTCGCAATTTTTCTTCACAATTCTTCGCAATTCTGTTTCTTCGCAATTCTTTGCATTTCTTCTACGCAATTCTTCTCCGCAGTTTTTTGCCATTCTTCTTCTTTGCAATTTTGCTTTGCAATTCTTCACAATTCTTCCAGCGAGAGAAAGCGATAGATAGACAGACAAACAGACAGACAGACAGACAGACAGACAGTCAGAGACAGACAGACAAACAGATAAACAGACAGACAGACAGATAGACAAAAACAGACAGAAGACCACCAGTTCATAAACAACAGCGCACAGAGGCACTGTAACAGTACTCTTCGTTGCCCTTGTACCCCAAAACACTACTTACCCACAAAAGCCAAACAGGAATGAGATCGTTCCCACATGTGCCACGCTAGGCTAACATTCCTTGGCAGAGAGGGTGAGATGCTCGACCTTACTGCATTAGGGAGATCAAGTATGCTGTCTTTGTTTTGCCTGACAGCAGATGGAAAGACTTAAGCCAAGCATCCACAGCCATCTTCACCAGTTTTGTGGCAAATGGTACCGTCCATAAATCATGACAGGGTGGTCGTGGTAACACAGGGGGCAGGGTGCCCTTGACCTCTGATTTTTTTGTTAGATGTGTTACAAGTATGTTGTAACTAGAAAAGGATATTTCAAACTTTTGTATTTATTTGAATTCGGTTATTTCGAGGATAATTGATAATGTATGTGGGTGGTAATTAGTAGTAAGATGGAAAGGATCTTTAAAAACAAAAAAAAATGTATACATGCTTACTTTCTTCTTTTGAACATTTATGTGCACGAGCGCACAAGCACACACACTCACACTCCCATACTCACACACACACACACACACACACACACACACACACACACACACACACACACACACACACATACACACACACACACACATACACACACACACGCACACACACACAAATATACACATACACACATACACACACATTTGCTTATGCTTTTTTTCATCTAGTCCCCGTGCGTATGTAGTTGTGTAAATATTGTCATCTGTTCCCACCGGCACGCAGTGGCCTACATTTACGAAAAGCGGAACAGGATTTAACGTGTGCGCAAGGTGATCTGCGTGCGCTCGCACACGGAGCCTCGGTTTACAGTCTCATCCGAAAGACTTTTGGGGAGAGTGGAGTCAGCACTGATGTTATTAACTCCAGGGGAAAAATCCCCTTCATCGGGTGCTTAAAGCACAGAGCATGCTGCTGAGCTCTCCTTAGACGTTGACTTGATATAATGTGCTTTAACCAGTTAAGATGCATTCACTGCGCTGGAAACGAACATGAAATAAAGCGCAAAACTCTAAGGCGATTTTCCTTTCATGCTCATTTAACTGGGTTCCCAGAGATGAGCTTGCATGGATGAAACAATCAGACCTCAGCAACTCAGTCTAATGAAATAACAAAAAACTGTAACTCCTGTTGAGGCTGTTATTGGTGATGATGGCAGCGACGAGGAAGACGGCGACAACAATTGTGATGATGATGATGATCCTGATGATAATGACAGTAGTAGTGGTAATGGTGGTGTTGATTGTTATGAAGGTGGTAGTGGTGGTTGTGGTGAGGAGGAGGAGAAGGAGGAGGAGGAGGAGGAGGAGGAGGAGGAGGAGAACGACGACGACGACGACGAGAAGGATGATGATAATTATGAAGATAAAATTGCTGGCTTTGGCTGTTGTTGCTGTAGTTCTCCATTTTAAAAGCAATGACGGAGATGATTTTTTTGTTTCTTCCCGTGTCTTGTCCATTCATTATTTGGTTCCTCCTTCCTTTCCTGAGACATTGTTTATGTGGTACTATTTTTTAAATATGAAAATTTAGAATCAGAGATTTGTGTCCATACGAACGGCCCTATTTCATACTATAAGAATTAGAGTTATTGTGAGAAACACACACACACACATTTACACACACGCGCGCGCGCGCGCGCGCTCGCACGCACACACACACACACACATACCAGAAATGATACACCATGACATGCTGAACCATAACACCCACCATCTGCCCGCATAGCAAACTGACCAAAGTGCTCCCACATGTGACAGTCCATTTCTTGGTCAAGGAAGAGACGGACGCTGCAGTACCCTACTAATCAAAGGGATCAAGACCATTGTCCTTCCTCTGCACTGTAGGGATAAGAGAGAGGCCCCTTGCAAGCTGAGCCAGCTTAGCTCTATCAGGGTGGAGGTATCGACAAATCCCCCGGAATTCCGCCTATGGTAATGGTGTGCTCTGATGAAAATCTCCATTGATTTATCTCAAAGGTAATGTTCAACCCAACGCTTCTGTTTATGATACACTGAGCCCTGGGGGTTTTTTGGTTATTACTACATGCTGTGCTGGATGGATGAGAAATAAAGAAACATTATTACTTATGTATGTATGTGGTTGGAGAGGTTGCTGTTGTTGTTACTGTTGTTGATGTCGTTGTTGTTGCACGTTCCACCAGTTAACCCCTTGGGAGTCCCCGAAATGTGCATCTTGACATGACTCATTCTACCTAGCAATCACTGTGAGATTGAAATTGCACACTAGATGAGACGTTTGCCTTTAAGACTGTTTTTCAGTACCTCGCCGTATAGGTAACAGTACTCAGACTTGTGAAAGCTGATGTGTGTAGCTCTGGCAACACTTTATACGGTACAGTGACGAAATGTGGAAGTGCGTCGGCTCTCTCTCTCTCTCTCTCTCTCTCTCTCTCTCTCTCTCTCTCTCTCTCTCTCTCTCTCTCTCTCTCTCTCTCTCTCTCTCTCTCTCTCTCTCTCTCTCGTGGCGTGGGACTCGTAGGAGAGAATTGTTATCTTTCACATCTTTCTGGGTGAAAAGGGCAGGAGAATAGACCAAGAAGGAGGAAAATACATAAGAGCGAGATAATCGGAAGAAAAGGAGCGAGGCAGAAACAAAGAGACGGATGGAAACTAGAAAGTTCCTGCACAGAATTTCCAGAAGGTAGGGATGCTGTTTATACTGACATGCCCCTGACATCTCAACGGGGTGACTTGTTGAAACAAAAAAGGACCATAACATGTACCGAAAACTGCACATTTGCAGTATATTCTGTAGAGTAGCAAACAACTCCTGCTACGGATGTAGTGGCAGAAACAATTCAGTTTCCAAGCGCACGACCCATGGAAACTGAAAATGGGAAGCATGCCGCTCACAGAACCTTGAGTACATCGTGTAGCTGAACAGACCTTCGTCCTGCATCAGGGATGCCAGTCATGGCTGGATATCATCAGCATCATCAGCACATGGATGTAGCCAGTGGCTGACAGAGACACGTCGGATATGTGATGTTAATGGGACAACAGTGGTCTGATAGAAAACACAGTGCAGTGTGTGTGTGTGTGTGTGTGTGTGTGTGTGTGTGTGTGTGTGTGTGTGTGTGTGTGTGTATGTGTGTGTGTGTGTGTGTGTGTGTGTGTGTGTGTGTGTGTGTGTGTGTGTGTGTGTGTGTGTGTGTGTGTGTGTGAGAGAACAATTTTTTTTTTTGGAACAAATTTTATTTTTCGGAGGGTAATAGATTAAGCATTACAAGCTTTTTTACATCCAGCCCTCGAAAGAAAAGAAAAGAAAAAATAAATAAACTACAGTTCAACAGCAACAATAAAAGGAAAAATATACATAATGACATAGAAATGCATGGAAAGCAATACACACACATGCGCGCGCGCGCGCACACACGCACACACACACACACACACACACGCACGCACACACACACACACAAATAGGCACACGCATATACACATATCAAAAGGAAAACCTAGAAAGAAAAGAAA
>CM060316.1:47027688-47031529 GCA_030674155.1 Stramonita haemastoma | reverse complement strand
TTTTTTTTGCCCTTTTACCCCTTTTTAAAAAACCCCCCCCTTTTTCAAATCTCTCTCTCTTCTGTTGTACTCTCTCTCTCCTCTCTCTCCCCTCTCTCTCCCCTTCTCTCCTCTTCTCTCTTTTCCTCTCTCTCTCTCCTCTCTCCCCTTTCTCTTCTCTCTTTTTCACGTTTTAAGCCAGCACATTCTTTGATGTCTCTGGAAACAGCACAGAACTACTCTTAATTTGAACCCCAGTAACGTTTCTAGCACCCCCACCACTTCATATTTGGTGCATCATTTTTGTATCTTAAAAATTGCGTTGAAAAAGAACCTTCTAAACCTCCCCCCCCCCCCCCCCCCCCCCCCCCACTCCCCACTATCTTTTTTTTCCTGTCCTGCGTATGTTATTAACAAAAAACAAAAGCCAGTCTTTGGTCAAGAAGGAAAGAAGAGGGGGGGAAATACTGGGGGGTTGAGGGGGGGGGGGGGGGGGGGGAAATTGGGGGGGGGGGGGGGGGGGGGGGGGCAAAGGGGGGGGGGGGAGAGAGATGAATACAATTGATTTGAGAATAAAACTGTTTTGTGAATCCCATAGGGTGTGTGTGTGTGTGTGTTGTGTTTTGGTGTGTTGTTTGGGGGTGGTGTGTGTGGTGTGGCGCGCGGCGGCAGCGTGCATGTGCATGTGTGTGGCGTTGTGGCGTGCAACTTTGTATAAGAACTTTGGCGCATAGCACTGAAGGTAAACTGAAGAAAAAAAAACAAAGGCGCAACGAAAAAGGGGCTGCTGGTTTGAAAACTATCCATCACCAACTTTTTCTTTTGTTTCCCCCCCCTTTTCTTGTTCCCGTCTATTTTTCACGCCTGTGTGTTTTTGTGTTGGTGGTGTGTGGTGGGGTGTTGTTGGGTTTGTGTGTGTGTGTGTGTGGGGGTGTGTGTGTGTGTGTGTGGTGGTGAAAAACCCTTTCGTGGACGTCATATGTCTACATGTATATTTAGTATTCTTGTTATGCTTTTTTTTTTTATGTTGTAAAGAATGGGGAAATTTTTATTTGACTTATCTTTTTGTCATTATTTCTCATGTATTTTTTTTTTCTAGCTCTACCCTTTACCCTTTGCATAAACATTTATCGAAAAATTATTTTGTGCCTTTTTTTCTTCGCTAGGCTCTGGGTTTACCTGTGGTGAGATTTTGCAATGCAACCTTTTTTTCCCCACTATGAAGGTAGCCACATTCCGACTTTTGGGGATCTTGTGCTTTTAATTTCCCTTTTCTTCTCCTCTCTCACCCTAATTCATAAAAAAGTATTTTCAAACTTTTATTTGCTGTTTGTCTCATCTCCAATTACTGTTCTATTTTATATTTCTTTTCCAGACTCCTCTTTATGACATTAGTTTTTAAATTCACATACCTCAGCTTGAAAAAACCACAAAACCCAACACATGACAGCTACAAAGTCTCACTTACTTTAGTGCAAACACACTTCAAAGAAGTGTATGCCACTTGATCTTCAGTGCAATACTTTTTGCCATACTCTAAGGATTGTTTGTTGACTTTTCTCCTCTCTCTCTCCTTCTCCTCTCCCTCTCTCTTCTTCTTCTCCTCTCTCTCTCTCTCTCTACTCTTCTCCTTCTATCTCAACACACACACACACACGCACGCACACACACATACCACTCACGCACGCACACACACACACACACACATACACACTACGCAGCAACACACACACACACACTACATCACACACACACACTCACTCACCACACACACACACACACACACACACACACACACACACACACTACCACGCGCACACACACACCACACACACACACACACACACACACACACACACACACACACACACACATTCAAGAGATTAGTTGGTAGTAGGTGAAAGAGAAGAAAAGAAATGAGAGCCAAAAAGAGATGGTGAAGAAGGAGGGATGGTGAAGGGAAAGTTGTTTGTAGAAATATGGTGGCTAGGTGAATAGACACTTGCCTCCAGAGATTTCAGGGATGCGTCGTTTGCACGCCTGGTGGTAGTGGTAATTTGTGAAAGTGTTTCTTTAAAGGACGTACCGAACAAATGCTGACACCTGGGAGTTGAAAGAGAAAGTCAAGTCAAGTCAAGTCAAATCAAATTCTTTTATTTCGAAGATAATGAGTAAGCACTCATGTGTTTTTTTAAACATCCAGTCCCCGCCCTTATCAGAGATAAAATCAAGATAAAAAAATTCCGGTAACTAAACTGGTGTGTGTGTGTGTGTGTGTGTGTGTGTGTGTGTGTGTGTGTGTGTGTGTGTGTGTGTGTGTGTGTGTGTGTGTGTGTGTGTGTGTGAGGAGAGAGAGGAGAGAGAGGGAGGGGGGGGGGGGGGCAGGCTGTTTGGTTAAAAATCCTATGAATACAGTTGATAATATCATAATGCACCAAAGCATACATACAGGTACATGTTTTGTGTGTATATGCACACACACAAATTCAGAAGCACATAATTATATACTTACACACATGCACACAGGAAGACAGATAAACAGAAATGTGCATAAAGGCAAGAAACACACATAACACACATGAGCACGTGCATGCACATGTACACATGCACATGCATGCGCGTGCGCACACACAACATACCACTACACACACACACACACTTACCATATAATCACATACAAATTTGACTGTCATATATATGGAATAAGCACATCAGATTGACAGATAGACAAACAAAAACGCTGCAGGTGCTGTTTTTCTCAGGCCTGGTTGATGCTGGGATATATTATGATAGGAAACGTAGAGTTCAGCCCTGTCAAGTAGTCTCTGGGTACATACACCTCTATAGCAACAGCATCGAAATCATCTTTATCATCTTTGATCATCATACAATAAAAGAAAATTACCTTTTATTCAGTGTGCCTGTTGCTATGGTCTCATGGTGACCCCAGTTTCAGTTTCCCCATACACTTCTGTGCCTGTGGTAAGTCTGCGTTAGAGCCGTTAGGGTCGGAGGTTCTTGGGTGTAGTATAGGTCGTTGGGGGGGGGGGGGGGGGTGGGGACGTTGTGATGATTGCCACCCAACGTGGGCATCCCACTGCCTGGTTCCATGGTTGAGCTATTACTGTTGTCAGCAGGGAGCTTAGTAGGTGGTGTCCTGCATATGCTAGCTCAGAACAGGCACCACTGAACACCACCAAAGTGACCCAGCAGCAGTGCAGGGACCCCTCTGGCTGGTGGCCCCACAGACTTTGGACTACACACACTTCAAAGGCGTCACAGGCTACTTGATCTTCAGTGCACTAGTTTAGCCATTCCCGAAGGATGTCTGCTGTGTTCTTTTTTTTTCTCTCTCATACACATCCAAGTGATGGGTAGAGGAGAGGAAAAAAAGTACAAAATAAAATAGATGAGAAGAAAAGGTAGGGAGGGGTTAGGGGATTACTCCCAGAAATATCCTTGGTAGGTGAGTAGAGACTTGCCTCAAAGGATTTCTGGGATGTGTTGTTTACACACCCAGAGGTAGTGGTAATTTGTAAAAGTGTTTCTTTAAAGGATATATGGATCAAATGCTGACACTTGGGGGTTAGGGGTTAAGGGGAGCAGAAAGGGCAGTTGTGTCTGGTTAATTAAAGAGCATATGTATAAGGCAAATCAAAACTACTCTTCCATGTCCGTTTTTGTCTCTTTCTATCTCTGTGTTTCTGATCAGGGCAGGGACTGGATGCAAAAAAGCACATGAGTGTTTTATTCATTATTCCCTAAAGATAAGACTTTAATTTGATTTTTATTTGATCTCTCTGTCTATGTCTGTTCATCTCTTTCCCGCTCACACCTCTCGCTCTTGTTCATTTCTTAGTAT
>CM060316.1:46992688-47017688 GCA_030674155.1 Stramonita haemastoma | reverse complement strand
CCCCCAACTAACAGTCTGCACTTTGTCTTACGGTGTCTACCACAAGCGAGACTAGTCTATAGTCTAGATCTATCTCCATCGTCGACGTCGTCTCTTCCCTCCTCTCCCATGCCATTAGTATCCTCTTTCTGCGTCTATGAGCATGCACGCACCGTACCGGCTTCTTCCTGTCTGTTTGTCTGTCTCTGTTTCTGTCTGTCTGTCTGTCTGTTGTCTCTGTAGGTATGTTCATTTGTGTGTGTGTGGGTGTAAGAGAGAGAGAGAGAGAGAGGGGAGAGAGAGAGAGAGAGGGAGAGAGAGAGAAGAGAGAGAGAGAGAGAGAGAGAGAGAAGAGAGAGAGAGGAGAGAGAGAAGAGAAGAAGAAGAGACAGACAGAAGCAGAAGACGACAGGACAGAGGAGAGAGAGAGAGACAGAGACAGAGGCAGAGAGAGGAGAAGAGGAGAGAGAGAAGAGAAGAGAGAGAGAGAGAGGAGAGAGAGAGAGAGGAAGATGGAGAGGAGAGAGAGAAGGATGAGAGAGTAGAAGAGTGAGAGAGAGACAAAGAGAGAGAGAAGAGAGGATGAGAACTGAGATATGCACGCAGAAATTATCATAAGTACGTTCGCACTGAATATTAAGTCTTGCCACTGTCATGCTGTGATTGAGCATGATGAAGAAAATTCAAAAGCTGCATCAGAACCAAAGACACCACAACAGTGCACACAAAGGGTGTCTGTAAGAGAGACTCGAAAGCACTCGACATCAACACAGAGTCCAGGAGGACTTGCAGCTGATCGCACGAGATAGAGAAGCACTCTGAACCAACACCTCAAGTCAGGGATAGGAAGAGAAGCTGATGAACATAGAGATAGAAAATATTCCCGCAGAAAGGAACGCAACAACTCCAACAGACCAGAGAACACACCCCACCCATGCCACCTTTGCGATAGATAGGCTATTGTTTCTTCCGCATCGGTCTCTAACAGCCACAAGCAACACTGCCACAGTCGAACAGACACTACAACCAGGATGCAAACCCCTGATTAAACTTTAATAGAAGCCTACTACATACCAAGCACGATCATGACGACAAAAAATCAGAAACTACAATCCATACCAGCAGAACATGAATAAAAAACCTGCAACAGAAAATAGCTAAAAAAAAAAAATAAAAAAAAAGGATGTATACTTTTTCAAATAATTTCTTTTCTTCATTTTGAATTTGATCCTATGTTAAAAAAACTATTTTACACATATTATAATCAGCATAGAATCCCACACACGTATATCATACCGCGGCTCTATCTGTTTCGCAAGGGAGTAAGGTTGTATAAGTCGTTAGCTATCAAAAGAAACTCGCGTTTTCATGGCTGTTTGAAATTACCTCTGGCGGTTTTAAGATGGTTTTCACTTTTATGCCCTGTCCCCAGAGGAGGCGGCTGATGTAGCTGGGATGGATGGATGAACAAACAACAAATGCCTATGTGCCTCTCTGACCCATGATGGCGTCATTTTTTTTTGGGTTGATGTTATGAGAATTTAGGCTGTGGGGGTTATATTTCCCACGTCGCTCTTTGTCTTCGTTGTCGTCTGTCGGGGATGCATAGACATGTTTCTTTCTATGTCTCTGTCTATTTATCTGTTTCCGTCTGTCTGTCTCGTGTTTATTTTTTTTCTCTGTCTCTGTCTGTCTCTGTCCGTGTCAATTCATATTTAGTATTTTCTTTTTAATGTGGCCCCCCCCCTTCTCTTTTTGTATGTGTGTGTGTGGCTGCGCGAGAGCCTGCGTGCGTGTGTGTGGTGTGTGTGTTTGTGTGTGTGTGTGTGTGTGTTTTGTATGCATGCGCAAGGGAACAGCTATGTGTGTGTGTGTATGAGAGAAGAGAGAGAGAGAGAGAGAGAGAGAGAGAGAGAGAGAGAGAGAGAGAGGGAGGAAGAGAGAGACGAGAGAGAGAGAGAAGAGGAGAGAGAGCAGAGAAGAAGAGAGAGAGAGAGAGAGGCAGAGAGAGAGAGAGGTTGTTGGAGCGGGGTGTGTTCGACATTCAAACATTACTCTTCATCTTTATATTTCATCTGAATTAGAGAAGGCATCAAGCCACCGTTATTTTCCCATAAGATGCATCTGGAGAGGAGATTTATCAGCCCTTCATTATCGCCGTAGCCGCCTTTATCGTTATGGCATCAGTCAGATAGGATAGTTCCACAACACACACACACACACACACACACACACACACACACACACACACCACACGCACACAGCACACCAACACGCGCCACACACGCACGCACGCACGCACACACACACCACACGACACACGCACACACGCGCCCACACACCACCACCACGCGCACACACACACACACACACACACACACACACACACACACACACACACACACACACACACACACACACACCGCGCGGTGCTTCTTCCTTTCTTTTTTTCGCTTTCTTTCGATGTCAGAATTTGTTTTAAAAACAAAACAACAACCTGAGACTGCTTCAACCGAAACCAGTTACTTGTTTTTTCTTGTTTTGTTCGTGTTCTCCTTGTTGTTGTTGTTGTTGTTGTTGTTGTTGTTGTTCGTTTTTTTTTTTCTTCTTCTTCTTCTTCTTCTTCTTCTTCTTCTTTCTCTTCTCTCTTCTTCTTCTTCTTCTTCTTCTTCTTCTTCTTCTTCTTCCTCTTCTCTTCTTCTTCTTTGTACATACAGCGGCAAACGTAATTGACCTCTCTGCCATGTTTTTCAGATCTGCGCTATTTAACAGAATGAAAATACAACTTCTTTTATCTTTATTATGTTCTGATCTAAAAGAACTCGAGGCCCTTAGCCCTGGCGCCTTGGCGACCTGCAAATGATCAAGTCCGTGCACTTGATGCACTCTCTACAAATTAATACTTCTTGATATGCTATGTGATAAATGACGGGAAAGTGGCATTCTTCCAATACTTTTTGAAACATTTTTGATAGTGAGGGGAAATGGCATTCTGCAGCTTTGTTTACAGGTTACAAACACCAACGATAAAACCAATTCTCCAGTCATTCCTCGTGTTATCGCTCTGGCCGAAACGAGAGCTACAATGACGTAAAGCATCAGAATGCAATTCAGGGGAAATTCCTGGCACCGATTCAACACAAGTTTGATTTTTTTTTTGCTTTGTTTATTAACAACAAGAGAGGTTAAAACTCCTAGTCTATCACATGATAAAACATACACTTGATTTCTTATTGCGCACCAGACATACAATAATAAAAACGTCTCTTTGCTGGGCCTACTGGTGGCTCATTGGCAGTACAGCAAATCACAAATATTCACGAGTATATCAAAAGCAGTATATATACCCTCACCCGAAGTGGGAATGCGCTGGTCCTGACTTGTTTTATTTTATTTTTTCTTTCATATCGAGGATAATGGAATAAGCACTCATGTGTTTTTTTCATCCAGTCCCCGTGTCTATGCAGTTTTGTAAATATTGTCACCTGTTCCCACCGGCACACAATGGCTTACTCTTACGAAAAAGCGTAACAGGATTTAACGTATGCGCAAGATGTTCAGGTCCTTAACAGCAGCGCAACGTGTCTTCGCTCATAGGACAAACAACTATAGTTGCTGTCTGAGCATTCGACGAAGAAGAATTGCAAAGAAGAAGAATTGCAAAGAAGAAGAAGAAGAAGAGAAGAAGAAGAAGAAGAAGAAGAAGAAGAAGAAGAAGAAGAAGAAGAAGAAGAATTGCAAAGAAGAAGAAAGAAGAAGAATTGTAAAGAAGAAGAAGAACAACAACAACAAGAACAAGAAGAACAAGAGGAAGAAAAAAAAAGAGAAGAATTGCAAAGAAGAAGAAGAAGAACAACAACAACAACAAGAAAAACAAGAACAAGAAGAAGAAGAACAAGGGGTAAAGCAGTGTACCCTGAATGAACCCCAGATGACGAATGTGTCTGTTCGGCTGTCGGACAGAGGCTCTGATCACGTTTGTCAAACGTCCTGCCATGCCCGACACCTCTGGCTAACACAATCGTCTGTAACTGACTGGAGCAACAATCCACTTACCTCTCCTTACTCGAGAACAGTCTATGCAATTGTCTCAGCGCAGGTGATTCTGCTACTTATCTTTTGTTTGAGTCGGTCCGTCTGTCTGTTTGCCACAATATGTATCTCCGTCTTTCTCTTTCTTTTCTTTTTATCCTCTTTGGATGTGAAACGGTACGGACGCATGCGCTCACGATCGCACGCACACACGCACGCATCAATGTACGCACGAACGTATGCACACACATACACATACATATACTCACACCCGCCCCCCCCCCCCCCACACACAACACACAGAGCACACACACGCACACACACTTTCCGATGAGACTATAAACCGAGGCCCCGTAAGCTAACGTACGCAGAACATCTTGTGCACACGTTAAATTCTGTTCCCTTTTCGAAAGAGTAGGCCATTGTGTGCTGTGAGAACAGATGACACGATTTACAAATATTGCATAAACACGAGACTGGATGTAAAAAAAAGCACATGTGTCTTATTCCATTATCCTCGATATAAAAGAATATAAAATAAAATAGAAAAAAACACACAAACACACATACACACACGCGTGCGCGCGCGCGCACCACACACACACCACACACACACAACACACCACACTCACGCTCGCACGCGCGCACACACCATGCTCGCACGCCGCACACACAGGCATGCACGCATGCACGCACACAAACGCACACACACACACACACTCACGATCACACTTACAGGCATATACACACACGCACGCATAATATCTGAAAACATGTCTAATAAACAAACCAATTTTTGAATTGTATTAGACAAACAAACAAAAAGCCCATATGTTTCCTCGCATGATCTGACTTATGAAATAAACATTAAACGCCAGGCGATGATAATTTAAAACAAAAGGGAAATCCAGAAAACAATACTGAAGAGCACCTACAGAGCATGACACATCACAAACATAAAACAAAAAAAAATGCAGAATTCCTCAATCTAAACAGACCAGAATAAAAACGGATCATACAGAATAAGATATCAAGTGGGAAAGGTTAAAGAAGCCAAAAAAACCACTCCCAATACAAACAATAACCCCCCCCCCCCCCCCCCCGTTTCCCAAACAAACTTCTGCAAAAACCACCACAAACCAAACGTTAAAACAAAAGAATGCTAGGAATATCTAATGAAAATAGTTTACCGGGAATTCCCGCAGCAAGCACTGAGGCAGATGACTTTGTTTGTGTGGTGTCAACCCTGCTCAGATATCCATACATCTAGAATTGATGTTCTGCCATTTTTGCCCAGTTCATCTCGGACAGAATCAAAGAAAAAGGAAGTAAACAAACAAACAAAAACAAGCAAAGAAACAAACAAACAAGCAAACAAAGAAAGCAAAAGGAAAGACAAGAAGTAAACCAGAAAAAGGAAAACATACCAGCTAATAAAACAAATAAAAAAATAAATAGATACACACAAGCCAACAAAATAAAAAAAGATACATAAGAACGGTGGTCATTTTGTTTTCGAAGACTCGCTTTAACATCATTTTGCATGGCTTTCTTTTCATTACTTTGGTTTGGCTTTGGGGTTGTTGTTGGTTTTTTTTTCTTCTATTATACCTTTTTGATTATGCTACATGGCATTATGTCTTCGTAAGCTGGTTTGTAAAAAGGAAGTCATGAAAGCCGCTTTATGGACTCATTCATTTTAATGCGTTTACTTTTAAAAACAAAATTCCAAATATCTTCTATGAATACAAATCAGAAAAACCACGAGTCCAGGAACACGATAGAACAGACAGACAGACAGACACAGACAGACAGACAGACAGACAGACAGACAGACAGACACACACACACACACACACAACACACACACACACACACACACCACCACACGACACGCACGCGTGCGCGCGCGAACACACCAAAACATTTTGCGCACATGTTAAAACTCGTTCCACCTTTCACAAGAGAGGGCAACTGTGTGGCAGTGGGACCGAATTATTCTTTATTATTTTTAAAATTCTTATTCTTTCTTTGATATCGAGGATAATGGAATAAGCACTCATGTGCTTTTTTACATCCAGTCCCCGTGTGTATGCAGTTTTGAAATCTTGTCATCTGTTCCCACCGGCACACGATGGCCTACTCTTACGAAAAGCGAAACAGGAATTAACGTGTTCGCAAGATGTTCTGCGTGCATTAGCACACGGGGCCTCGTTTTATAGTCTCATCCGAATGACAAAAATGTGCAAAGCAGCATGAACAAGAGACTGAACGTAACAAAACAACAACCGTGGGTACTTATTCATTATCCTCGAAATAAAAAGAAAATCTCCAATAACAAAACAAATTGATCAACTTAACCCTCATGTATGGCAAAACTAGTGCACAATGGAAGTGCAAGTTTGATGATTTAGAGAAACTTTTTTTTAGAGATGAAACAGGTTTATGCTTCAAATCTGCTCTTCCATTTTTTACTTCTTTTTTTTTATTTAAATTTATTCTTTTATATCGAGGATGATGGAATTAAGCATTCATGTGCTTTTTTGCATCCAGTCCCAGTGTATGTGCAGTTTTGTAAATGTTATGGTTGCCACGGGCACACAGATTGGGTAATGCTTTGGGTGCTTGTCTTTACGGCTGATGATAAAACTCATTTCTTATGGGAGCATGTATCAACTGCAGGCATGGCAAGGCAAAACTTGTCTCTGGTAGTGTTGTGTAGCAAAAAACCCAACCCAATTCTCATAGGGAAGCGAAGAAAGAACAAACATAAAAGCTGTGGACGTGGTGCTATGTTACTGCAACATGGCGCCCCTATGAAAAGTGCTGATTTTCATGTTTCAAAATATTTTGTGACCGTTATCCAGGCCACAGCACAGCATAGCACAGCATAGCATAGCATAGCACAGCATAGCAGCAGCAACTAGCAAGAGTTACAACAACACAGCAACAGGAAGCAGAGAAGTAGAGCATAGCAGAGCAGAGGGAACAGAGCTAGAGCAGAGCACATCACATCACATCACACACACACAGCACAGCACACACAGCACGTGTAACTAACAGACAGAATATAATAGAAAATAACAAAAAGAACAAAAAAAGAACACACTACAAAGAACAGAATACAATGCAATCAATACAGTACAACACAATCCAATACAATACAACACAACACAACATTTACACGACACAACAACAAAGCAATCCAATTTCAGTATTTGTTTTTGTTCAGAATCCACTTGGTCCAAATCGAATACAGCAAAGCGACAGAAATGGGCGCACAGACTGTGTGACTGAGTGACATCTTGCTGCAGGGCTATTCGTTTGCAAGTCATTTGAACCCTTCAGCGTATGCCAGATAGATAGATAGATAGTAGATAGGTAGATAGGTAGATAGATAGATAGAGAGAGAGAGAGAGAGAGAGAGAGAGAGAGAGAGGAGAGAGAGAGAGAGAGAGAGAGAGAGAGAGAGAGAGAGAGAGAAGAGGAGAGATTGATTGATTGATTGATTGATTGATTGATTGATTGATTCTTTTATATCGAGGATAATGGGATAAGCACTCTTGTGCTTTTTTACATCCAGTCCCCGTGTGTATGCAGTTTTGTAAATGTCATCTGTTCCTACCGGCACACGATGGCCTACTCTTACGAAAAGCGGAACAGGATTTAACGTGTGCGCAAGATGTTCTACGTGCGTTCGCACACGGGGCCTCGGTTTAAAGTCTCATCCGAAGGACTTTTGGGGAGAGTGGAGTCAGCACTGATGTTAATTAACTCCAGGAGAAAAATGTCCTCGACCGGACTGACTCGAACTCGGGTCGTCAGATTGCCAGCGCAATGTTCTGACCACTAGAGAGAGAGAGAGAGAGAGAGAGAGAAGAGAGAGATGAGGAAGAGAGAGAGAGAGAGAGAGAGAGAGAGAGAGAGGAGGAGAGAGAGAGAGAGAGATAGTGTGTGCGTGTGTGTGCGTGTGTGTGTGTATATATGTGTGTGTGTGTGAGTGTGTGTGTGTGGCGCGACGATAGCAGCGAGGAGATGAGTGAGGTGAGAGATGTGGTGATGATGGAGTGGAGGGAGTGTGAGTGTGGAGAGGAGAGGAGAGAGAAGAAGAAGACAGAAGAGAGTAGAAGAGCGAGAGACTGACGGTGATGTGGGGTGAGAGATGAAATAAATAGATAGATAGAATAAATATATATAACAAGAGAATGATAAAAATAAAATAAAGACAACAGACAAGAGACAGAAGAGACAAGACATCAGAGTCAGGACCAAGAACAAGGACGAGGAGAGGGGAATGTTAGATTTATGCCGTGTTCAACTTACCCATGCGGGATGGAATTTCAATACTTTTCCTTATATTTTTTTTCTTCCTTTTTTAAACTACTTTTCTTCTTTTTTTCTATATTCTTCCGACGGTTACGCACGCTGTCGAAGCTACGTCTGCGACACAAACTCCTCAGTGTGCAACATCGAACGCCACCCCACAAACACACACAGCGCACCCACCACACACACACCACACACACACTCACACAGAGACACAGAGACACAGATAGACAGACAGACAGAACACAACACCACACGTGCACACACACAACACACAACACACACCAGCACCACACACACACCACGCACACAAACGCATACACACACACTACGTGCCGCACACACTCTCTCACACACCACACCAACACACATACACACAGACTACAGTCGCACGGCGCACACATAGTATCAAAATTTGCACATCCTAAGACTGACACACAAAAAAACGCACACAGAGAAAGAAAAGTATAGAAGTAGCAAATAAAGACTGAATTAGGATAAAAACGAATAAGAAAAAACGAAAAAGGAAAAAAGAAAGAACGAAAATAAAGACTGAAAAAGAAAAATATAGAAGAAAAAGACATCAGAAATAGACATAAAGTGAGGAAAAAATAAGAAATGCAGTATGATAGAAAGGAGGGAAAGATTAAATAAAAAGAAAGAAAATAGAATAACATTATTTCGGTCAGTCAGAATATTTTAGTCAAGAAAATCACCAGTTTGGGATTGGCCCAAATCTTGAATAAACCCAGCATTTTTTTTCTTAAAACAAGAATATGCTCATACGAGTTATACTTGATGCAGCCGGCTCAGACAAATATCAGTATTCCGAAAGGAACTCAATTGTATCTGTGTGGCATCAGAAAGATAGCAGACGACCTCCCAAACTTCTTTACAAGTATCTGCAAACTTTCTAGCTGTCACTTGCTTTGTTGCAGACTTACTTGAGGACGAACGATACCAATAATTAATGATAAAAGGGGTTTTCCCCAGCATTCCTGTTCTCAGTGCTCTTTTTTATTGAATGACTGGATTTTCCCACCAACACCTTTTTAGGCTGTTTGGTAGGCTAAATACAGTGTGTGTTTGTGTGTGTGTGTGTGTGTGTGTGTGTGTGTGTGTGGTGTTGCGTGTGTGCGTGTGGTGGGTGTGTGTGTGTGTTGTGTGCGTGCGTGTGTGCGTATTGGGGATAGGGGGTGCAAGCACACAGATTTGGACAGTTATTTGCATCAATCATTGACAAAACCTTGGGCCTGTTCCATTTGTAATTGAAAACTGAAGTAAAGAGGGAAAATAAAAGCAAAACCAAAAGCAGCAAATGAACAAACAAACGAAACCAACCAATCGATTAACCAGCCAACCAGTCAACCTGTCAACCAACCAATCAACCAGCTAACTAACCAACTAACCGACGAACGGTCCAATCAGCCAACCAACCAACCAGCCAACCAACCAAACAACAGAAAACCTCCAGCAATAAACACCCCCAAACAAAAAACAACAACAACAAAATCATTTTGAATTTATTTTTTATTTTGTTTACACCCACTGGAAAAATACAGTCTGCACATCAAGCTATGTAGGTGTAGATTTTGTTTGCATCTTTCTGTTGCTATTGTGCAATGCTTGATAATGAAATCAACAAACAGGAACTTTTAACCGATCCCTTTTTTGGCACATTACAACTTCTTTCTTTCTTTTTTCTAAAAAAAAAACAACCCCATTCTTCTCAGACATGTTGTGTTGCTGTTGAAAGTTTGCATTCTAAAAAAAGGATTTTTTTGTTTTGTTTTGATCTGTTTTGTTTAGTCTTGTTTTGAGTTGTTTATTTTATCTTTTTTGTTTATTTTATTCTTTTGTATTTTTGTTTTGGTGTCTGCTTCCTCTCTTGTGACATGTATGCTTTGCTTTCACGTGTTGCTTTCACGTGTTGCTTTCACGTGTTGCTTTTCGGACGCTACTACATCAGATCTTGCTGTCAAAACGGAAAACTGGCATACATTATCATAGTCAGGTATACTGACAAGCCCATTTGATGGATAAACAAGGCAGACAACTGTCCCCCCCCCCCACCCGGGAAAAAAGATGAAACTGGAAAAAAAATCTTATGAACCATATAGGAACTGTGTTAGAAAAAATGTAATTTTGCACTTCCATAAAAGTACTAGTCTACATTTTTTTTGTGGTATCTTTCGAGATTATGAATCGTATCAAAATGCCTGTCAGTATTGTGATTTCCCTTCAGGGATATAAAGAGGTTTTTTAAAATTGGTTTAGGTCCTCTCTCGAGTTGTAAAACGGAACCTATTTTGCACAGTTTAAGTGAGTGGGGAAGCGATTGAGTAGTAAGTAAATCAGTAAATAAGTGGGTAAGTGAGTGGGTAGTAAGTAAATAAGTGAGTGCGTGAGTGGGTGAGTGAACAACTAAGTGAACATGTAAGTAGACAAATGGACAATGAGAGACGGACAGACGGACAGACAGACAGACACGCAGGCAGACAGACAGACAGGCAGGCAGACAGACAGCAGACAGACAGACAGACAGGCAGGCAGGCAGACAGACAGGTAGACAGACAGACAGACAGACAGACAGACAGATAGATATAGATAGATAGATAGATAGATAGATAGATAGATAGATAGATAGAGAGAGAGAGAGAAGAGAGATAGATAGATAGATAGATAGATAGATAGATAGATAGATAGATAGATAGATAGATAGATAGATAGAGTAGATAGATAGATAGATAGATAGATAGATAGATAGATAGATAGATAGATAGAATGTTTGTAATCAACAACACGACACATAGGGTGACATTTTCTAAAAGTTGCTGTTGGTGCAGTTTTCTTTATAATTATCTTATCGATCAGTCAGCCAGTAAATCAGTCAGTCAACCAGCTGACTAGCTTCTTAGCTAGCTTCTTATTTTGCTTGCTTCTTATTTAGTTGATTAAATCAATGGTGGGATAATAGGTTGTGGGCTGGCTGCTCCTACTAAAAATGAACGAAAAAAATTGTGAGTTAAAGTATTTCAAGTTCGCAAAGAAATATTTCCCACAGGTCATAATTTTCTAAACAAATAAAAAATATACGCAGTTTCTTTTTCCACGAGAGTTTATGTTATTTATAAATCTAGCTTCTTCTGATATATTATCTCGCACTTGACAATGATAAGGATAAATTTGGCAGCACTAGAATGCTGTGTTTGACATGGAAGACTTTTGTTCTTTTGCACCGCTTGATCTTAGACAAAGGTAGAATTAATTTCACTACCAGTGCTTGGATTGAGACCATCTACAAGGTTGATCTCATGTGGAGTGTCAGCATGTGATTAATGCTATGTGTCAGGAGTTAGAGTCCTGATGGAAACATCGGAAATCCCAACAGACGTGCTGTGTGTGTGTGTGTGTGTGTGTGTGTGTGTGTGTGTGTGTGTGTGTGTGTGTGTGTGTGTGTGTGTGTGTGTGTGTGTGCGTGTGTGTGTGTGTGTGGTGTGTGTGTGTGTGTGTGTGTGTGTGGTGTGTGTGTGTGTGTGTTGTATATCTGTGTGTGTGTTGTGTGTGTTGTGTTGTGTGTGTGTGTGTGTGTGTGTGTTGTGTGTGTGTGTGTGTGTGTGTGTGTGTGTGTGTTGTGTGTGTTTGTGTGTGTGTGTGTGTGATTGTGTGGTGTGTGTGTTGTGTGTGTGTGTGTGTGTGTGTGTGTGTGTGTGTGTGTGTGTGTGTGTGTGTGTGTGTGTGTGTTACGTAGTGTGTGTGTGTGTTGTGTGTTGTGTTGTGTTGTGTTGTGTTGTGTTGTGTTGTGTGTGTGTGTGTGTGTGTGTTGTGTGTGTGTGTTGTTTGTGTTGTGTGTAACGTATGTGTGTGTGTGTGTTGTTTTGTTTGTGTTGTGTTGTTTGTGTTGTGTTTGTTTGTTGTGTGTTAGTTATTTACGTGTTTTACACGAATTCTTTTCGGGGGCATTAGGGTCAATTTGTCCTTGTTTTTCTCTTCCTTTGGCTTTCAGTTCGCGTTTTTCTTGTGGCTTGTTTTGTTTGTAATTGTGTTTTGTTCTGTTTCCTTTTTTTTCCATTAATGTCGTTTTTTTCCCTTTTCATTTCTTCTTGTCTTGGTCTCATTAATTGTTTGTTCTTCCATGTTAACGTTCTATGTATCTATATTCTTTATTTCTGTTTCTTTCTTTTTTTTGGCTTTCTATCTTTCAATGTTTCTTTTTTTTTTATAAGTCAGTCATTGTTTCTCATGGTCTCTTCCCTGTCGAGTTTGTCTTTCTTTCGTTCTTTTTTTTCTTCTCTATCTTTTTTTTCTGGCCAGTTTCTTTGCTTGTTTGTTTGTTTGTTTGTTTGTTTGTTTGTTTGTTTCGTTCTTTCTTTCTGTCTGTCTTTCTTTTTCTTTCTTTCTTTCTTTCTTTCTTTCTTCTTTCTTTCTTTCTTTCTTTCTTTCTTTCTTCTTTCTTTCTGTCTGTCTGTCTGTCTGTCTGTCTGTCTTCCTTTCTCTTTCTTTCTTTTCTCCTTGTTGTCTTTCTTCGTGTTTTCTTTTTCTTTCTTTCTCTTTATTTCTTTCTTGCCCTTTTCCCTCCCCTTTTCTTTCTTTTTCTTCTTTCTTTCTTTCCTTCCCTTTCTATGTTTCTGCTTTCTTTCTTTCTTTCTTTATCTTGTCTGCAACAGCTAGGCGTGTAAGGAAATTTGGTAATGGATCGTTCTCGTGACCAGTCTCTGAGCATCAGTGTCAATGTACTATAGTGGCGTGCACTCAAGCAATGGAATCACCTTCCCCTTTCACCCCTGATAGAGTTGGGCCCAATCTGAGATTAATGCCCGGGTAAGCTTCTATTCATCTCGCGATGAGTAGGCGTTAATATATATATATATATATATATATATATATATATATAATATATATATATACAAACAAGCTTAGCCTAGAGACTAGGGTCAAATGTGTTTGTGGGGTTAGAAAGTTGATAATCATGTGAAGTAGCAGGAAATTTGTACAAATCTAATTACTCCTTCCCTCCTGAATATTGAAACGAAAATATATTATTCTTGCATATATGCTCGCGGGTGTTGTTCAGATTTGGGGTGTATAGACAATCATAATGACAATAATGGAATTCTAATTTAACTGAAAGTATTGCAAATTATCAGGGAAGCAATGCATCTTTGACTCTGAAAAAAATCGTCTTGATTAATACCTCCCCCCCAAAAAAAACAACAACAATGATGTACACTTTCCATTGCATTTATAGTATAAACGCTCATCCGCTTGGTAACCACGCTCGATGCTGCTTAATATTTGTTTGTTTTGTGCTGTGACCACTGAGCTTTCCCGCCCCCACTTCTGTCAGACAAAGAACAAAATACGTGATCAAAAACAAGCAAGCAAGCACGCACACAAACAAACAATCAACAAATCAACAGCAAACAAGCAAATACCCCCGCCCCCCCCTCCCCCAGCAACCAAACAAACCCCAAAAAACCTTGGTGATTGAGCAGTATCAGTTAACTCAATAACAAAAATAGTTTGGTAATGTCTGGAATCTATTCAGAAAAAAGTATTATAAACAGGAAATAAACAAACCGCTGGAAACGAATAGACAAACCAAAACCACATCAATACACAAATGAATGAAGAAATAGATAACCGCAGTTAAAACAAAGAGAAGCAAACAAAAGAAAATATGTAGATAGATAAACGAATAGCATTTCGTAACAGATATGTCCATTTCTTTCATGCTGTATATCCTAAACTTCAGCATGTGGTTACTTTTCCATTTTTATGTCTGACATGCACAGTTTATGTTTAAAAAGAAATAGTTCTCAGTATTTTCCTAAAATATACCATGAGCGGAAAAACCTAAGACATGGCATAATCGAACGTTGAGATGACATACTGAAGTGAAAGAGATTGGAACCCATAAATGCTCTCAATCTCGGTGAAACGCAGCAATCTGTGTCTGTCTTTCTGTTAGTCTGTCTGTCTGTCAGACTGTCAGTCTGCTTGCACGGGCTGGCTAGTTCTGACAGTCAGCCACGTTTTGTCTGTCTCTTAGTCTGATTTTCTCTCTTTCTGTCTGTCTGTCTGTCTGTCTGTCTGTCTGTCTGTCTGTTTGTTTTGATAGTCCCTAACCAGGGCAAGGGCCAGATGAAAACAAGTGTGTAAATACCTATCTGTCACCCTTGAAAAATAAAGATTATTCATTCATTCGTTCATTCATTCATTCATTCATTCATTCATTCATTCATTCATTCATTCATCTGTTCATTCTCTGTCTGTCTGTCTGTCTGTCTGTCTGTCTGTCTGTCTGTCTGTCTGTCTGTCTGTCTGTCTCTCTCTCTCTCTCTCTCTCTCTCTCTCTCTCTCTCTCTCTCTCTCTCTCTCTCTCTCTCTCTCTCTCTCTCTCTCTCTCTCTTCTCAGGGCAAGATTTCCCTATTTTCAGGTTTGGACGTGTCCCAGACCTTTGAGTCTGTTCTTGTAATAAAGCAGTCGCCCCCATCTCTCCCCTCTTCCCTATGTCCAGCATTTTTGCATGAGGCCACAGCCTTCTTGTGACACACTTTCGTATTCGTGATTCTATCTGTGTTTGTCAATTGCTTTGTACGTCTGTCTGTCTGTCTGTCTCTGTCTCTGTTCTCTCTTCTGGGGCGGACAGCCTAGTGGTCAGAACATTGCGCTGGCAATTTGAAGACCCGGGTTCGAGTCCGGTCGAGGAAATTTTCTTCCTGGAGTTAACATCAGTGCTGACTCCACTCTCCCCAAAAGTCCTTCGGATGAGACTTTAAACCGAGGCCCCGTGTGCGAACGCACGCAGAACATCTTGCGCACACGTTAAATCCTGTTCCGCTTTTCGTAAGAGTAGGCCATCGTGTGCCGGTGGGAACAGATGACATGATTTACAAAACTGCATACACACGGGGACCGGATGAAAAAAAGCACATGATTGCTTATTCTGTTATCCTCGATATAAAAGAATAAATAAATAAATAAATATCTGTCGTTTATCTGTCTGTCTGTCTGTCTGCATACGTGTCTCTCTTCTCTTTTTATGTGTATGTATGTATGTATGTATGTATGTATGTATGTATGTATGTATGTATGTATGTATGTATGTATGTATGTATGTATGTATGTATGTATGTATGTATGTATGTTGTATGTATGTGTCTGTGTGTCTGTGTGTCTGTGTGTCTGTGTATGTAAGCAATCATTATCTTTCTCTATGTAATTTTCTTTTTTTCTTTCTATTATTCTTTCTGTCTTTCTTTCTTTTTCATTCATTCATTCATTCAGTCAGTCAGTCAGTCAGTCAGTTAGTCAGTCAGTCAGTCAGTCAGTTATTCTTTCTTTCTTTCTTTCTTCCTCTCTTTTACTTTCTTTCTGTCGTTCTTTTCTTTCATTTCTTTCTTTCCTTTTTCTTTCCTCCTTTTCATTTCTTTTCATTTCTTTCTTTTCCTTTTTTTCGCTACCAGTGTTTTCAAGCACCCTTGTTGACCCCTGTGTTAATAAAAAGTGTGGTCAGGACTCTCCCAGCAGCGGCGGCCATCTCCCAGAGGAAATGGGGACAACTGGGAAAGCCTGTTGTCAAATATTTGATGGACAAATTGGGCCAACAGAGAGGGGGCAAATGGCGTGATTCTTCTCCTGAGTGAAACAGGATGGTTTGGCCGTCACTCTGTCTGCCTGTCTGTCACTCTGCCTGCCTGCCTGCCTGCCTCTCTGTCTCTCTGCCTCTCTGTCTGTCTGTCTGTCTGTCTGTCTGTCTGTCTGCCTATCGTTCTGTCTACCTGTACTGTCGTTGTGTGTAGCTTACTTTCTGAGTGGCTGCCTGCAAAGTCTGTGGAATCGGTCTGTCACCATTTTAGGGTTTCTTTTTTGTCTTTATTGTCTATCTGTTCTTTTAGCTATTAGCTCTCTTTTTCTTCCTAGCAGCGCTGTGTCTCTGTATGTGTCTGTCAGCCTGTCTCAATGCGTGCGTACGTGCGTGTTTCGGTGTATGTATGTGTGTGTATATGAGTATATGAGTATGTGTGTATGTGTGTGTGTGTGTGTGTGTGTGGCGCGTTGTGTGTGTGTGTGTGTGTGTGTGTGAGTATGTGTGTGTGTGCGTGTGTGTGTGTGTGCATGTGTGTGTGTGCGTGCGCCTGCGAGCATGCGTGACGAACACACCTCTATGTGTGTATTTGTGTGCATTTATTGTGTATGCGTGTGCTGTGTGCATGTGTGCGTGTGTACGTGTGTTTGTGCGTGCGTTTTTGTGTGTTGTGTGTGCACGCGCGTGTGTGTGCATGTATGTGTGTATGTATGTGTGTGTATGTATGTGTGTGTGTGTTTGTGAGGACAATCTGTATTGATTAGTCCCACCTTTCTTTTTTTCTTCTCTCTTTATTGGCCTGTGAGCTTTGAAACAAACCAGTAAAATAAGAGGATATTTCCCAGACTTAAATAAAAACAAAACAAAACCCAACCCTTTCACTGACTGAGTAAGCAATAGTTTGCAACAAAAAGAATAGCTGTTACAAACATTCGAATAAAGAATTTGATAAACGGGTAAATGTTGTCACTCTCCTTTTATAATACTAGCTATCCCTTCTGCTTTAACATCTTTTAACGAACGTTATAATTATTAGACGAATGACGAATGTGTGTGTGTATGTGTGTGTGTGTGTGTGTGTGTGTGTGTGTGTGTGTGTGTGTGTGTGGTGTGTGTGTGTGTGTGTGTGTGTGTGTGTGTGTGTGTGTTGTGTGTGTGTGTGTTGTGTGTGTGTGTGTGTGTGTGTGTGTGTTGTGGTCCTCTTCCCTGCCTGTCCCACGTCTGTATGTCCATCTCAGTCTGGGTTTTGTTGTTTTTTTTAATCCTTTTCATTTTTTTCTCGCCAAAGTTTGTGTCTTACCCCCCCCCCCCCTTCCTGTTTCATTGCCTCATAGGATATATGTCTGCATGTCTGCCTCGGTCTATTTTTGGCCTTATTTACCTTTTCATGCCTAAGTTTGTGTCTGTCTTCTTCCCTGTCTGTCTCATTGTCTAGTAGACTATTCGTCTATATGTCGGACTCAGTCTGTTTTGTATATTCTCTACCTGTTTTGCCTGAGTGTGTGTATGTTGTAATTCTTTGTCTGTCCCACTGTCCAGAAGACTATTCGTGTGTATGCCTGTCTGAGTCTGTTTTTTGTTCTCCTTTGATTTTGCGTCTGCCCTTCTACCACATGTTTGGCCTGTGTATGGCTGTCTCTGTCAAACTTGCCTGTCCCCCATAATCCGCGGCTGTCTCTGTATTAGTCTGTCTGCCTCTGTCTGTATGCCCCCCTTACGAGTCTATCTGTGTTTAAACAAAGACAAATACAAGGAAATCTAGGTGTAAAACAATAAGTGCATTAATTAAGAATGGCCTCAGATATTTTTACAAGTGGGTAATAAATGAATGTTTTTACAGTGCCCTAAGTCATATTATGTGCAGACGTACCAGTACATGAATTCATCATAATCGGGTACTTTCGCCAACAGACGTTCATAAATACATGTGAGATGCACTTCAGTATTATTAAGTCGTTATGATATGGAAAATAAATCACAAATGTTGAAGGAATAACCACCAAATTAGATAATGTAGGTGGGGAAGTATCTCTTACGTGAATCTCTCGCCGATGGATATGGAATATTTTGCACTCCCTGCCACCTCCATGGAGATAATAAAAAAAAAAAAGCCAACCTGACCAAACCGAGCCAAAGTGTGCTGTCTATAAATCCATGTTCCTATCTGTCTGAAGATCTCTTTTAGTGTTGTGGCGCGTTACCCAGCTTTACATCCTGGGGGATCACCCAGAAGAATCATGCACTCTGTCTCACTCACCACACATGGGATTCACTGTGAGAACAGAAGTACACACTGGGTGAGAACTTTGCGCGCATAACCTTTTTTCAGGTACTTTGCGATATAGGCAGCCATACTCCGAATTCAGATGACTTTTTTTCCTATAAAGAAGAGCATGGGTTTGATGTTTAAACCTTGTCATGGTTGAAAATAATCTAAAAAAATACCTTAAAGCAAAACGACATATTAGTGGCGGCCTTAGCAATCAGTAATCGGTAAAGCTTCCGGCCACAGCCGAGCTATGTGTTTTGATTGGTCGTTCCGTCATTTGGTCTACTTCACTCCCCTTTCGCTCTGTTTTTTGTGTGTCTACCTTTCAAACACACTGGTATTTTTTTGTCTGCTAATTCATGAAATGTGTGTTCCAGACTCTTTGAAAATCTACGTCGCTGGGGAAATAGGAAATACGGGGAAACAGGTTTGGGTTAATGTTGGACTAACGCTTTGGTCTCACCCTGAAGGGATGGGATAGGTCTTTCTGTCAGATATCTGGCTAATGATGTCTTTGATTCTGTGTCTGCCCTTTTGACACATGTTCAGTCTTTGAATGCGACCCCTCTCTCTGCTATCCTTGCTCCCTACTACTGTACTCTGTCTGTACGTCCATATCAGTCTGTATCTCCCCATCAAGTTTGTTAAACAAAACAACAACACCAAACAAACCTTAAGGTAGATGCAGACAACTATGCTGCTATCAACTCATCAATTAAGGCTGGAAAGTTTGGGTTTTTTGCAAGAAAATCTTGAATAGATATTTCTAACAATGATATTGACTGGATATTTCTACAATCTGTCTCCCAGGTTATATGTGTAATTCATGCCGGCGCCTCGTGTGCACACGCTGGCAGACGTTCAAAGATGAATGTAAAACGTATATGAATATAGATAAATTACAAAGACATGATAAAACTCTTTAAAAGACATCTAAATAACCATCAGCGTATTGGGAAATACATTTGGTAGCGCATTCCTTATGAAATCTCTGACAAATGTTGTTACTATCACATTCAATGCTTGCACTCTGTGGCATTCTTTGGGGAAGCTACAAAGGAAACAAAAACACTGAGTCAAAGTGAGCTTTCGATATGTCAATGTTTCTTTATGCCTGACTATCTCTAGTAATTGGCTGCTCTCTCTCTCTCTCTCTCTCTCTCTCTCTCTCTCTCTCTCTCTCTCTCTCTCTCTCTCTCTCTCTCTCTCTCTCTCTCTCTCTCTCTCTCCTCTCTTTCTCTCTCTCTCTCTCTCTCTCTCTCTCTCTCTCTCTCTCTCTCTCTCTCTCTCTCTCTCTCTCTCTCTCTCTCTCTCTCTCTTTCTCTCTCTCTCTCTGAGATCCTAGTGGTCAAAACATTGCGCTGGCAATTTGACGACCCAAGTTCGAGTCCTGTCGAGGAGATTTTTCTCCTGGAGTTAACATCAGTGCTGACTCCACTCTCCCCAAAAGTCCTTCGGATGAGACTTTAAACCGAGGCCCCGTGTGCGAACGCACGCAGAACATCTTGCGCACACGTTAAATCCTGTTCCGCTTTTCGTAAGAGTAGGCTATCGTGTGCCGGTGGGAACAGATGGCATTTACAAAACTGCGTACACACGGGGACTGGATGCAAAAAAGCACATGGGTGCTTATTCCATTATTCTCGATATAAAAGAATAAATCAATCAAAATCAATCAATGAATGAATCAATCAATCTCTCTCTCTCTCTCTCTCTCTCTCTCTCTCTCTCTCTCTCTCTCTCTCTCTCTCTCTCTCTTCTCTCTCTCTCTCTCTCTCTCTCTCTCCTCTCTCTCTCTCTGAGATCAGTTGTTAGAGAGCACTCTCTCTCCCCAAGCTAAGATCAAGCAGCGTTGAGCGTGGTTACATCACGGATGGGTGAGTGTTGGTGCGCCCTGGTTTTAGTATTGTCCCCCAATTCACCCAGCTGTAAAAGGGTACCTACCCTCTTTAGGGACAGGGAAGGTAAAGCAGTGAAGGAGATGAGAAGGGCATCGCCCCCCAAAATGATGGGCCCTAGAGAAACCGAGGTCTCTGACACCTCGCGCTCCAACGTCTATATAGGTCACGAAACACCTTCCACTTTAACCTAGTTTTCACACACACTTGCAGATTCTCTGATGATGAATGGAATGTGTGCCCCAGACTCTTTGAAAAGCTACGTCACTGGGGATAAACGAAATACTGGAAAATCATTGGACTGATGCTTTGGTTTTATCCTGAAGGGACATGATAGATTGATCCGTCTGACTGGTTGTATTCTGTCTATCAGTATGTTTCTTTGCATGTCACTCTGCATGACTGTGTGTGTGTGTATGTATGTGTGTGTATGTGTGCATGTGCGCGCGTGCGTGCGTGTGTGTGTGTGTGTGTGTGTGTGTGTGTGTGTGTGTGTGTGTGTGTGTGTGTGTGTGTGTGTGTGTGTGCGTGTGTGGTGTGTGTCACATCCTTTTGGTTTTTTTGCTTTGTTTCAGTCTCAGACAAAAAGAACAAAAAACAGTGAAAGATCATTTTGAGTAGTGGTGAAAGGTTTCAATGACATATGTCCATGTTTGTCTCTCGACTTGTGTCAGCTTGTCTGTCTATTTGTGTCTATCAGTCTGTCTACATAACTGTTTTGTCATCGTGTCTTCTTGTTAGTCAGTATTTTAGTCTATCTCCAATTTGTTTTAGTTTCAAAGTGTGTCAGAGTGGTAATCAATAAACAGTTTATCAGTTAACGAATCGATGGATTAATCAATTGATCAATCAAATTTATAAATAAATCAATTGATTAGTTATGAGATTTTTTTCTCATTATATACCCCTTTGTCAAATCTATCTTTGACGGAACGGGTATAGTGAGAGGATACGAAATAATCTGGACACAATATCACTCTATCACAAAAATATGGCTGAAATTGAAACCTATCATTAAAGCCCCCCAGGTAACTCCTTTATTAACGAAGTGTGTGCTCTGAGCTATTTTTTGGCTCTAACAGCAATCACAGCTGTGGAACTGAGAAAAACTGATAGAGGCTGTTGTCAAATATTTGAAAAAGAAATTGGATTGATTAACAAGGGGAAATAACGTCACCTCTCTTTCTCACCCGTCATACGTTGTGTTTATCTGCCTGTTTTCCTGTGTAAGTGTGTGTGTTGTGTGTGTGTGTGTGTGTGTGTGTGTGTGTGTGTGTGTGTGTGTGTGTGTGTGTGTGTGTGTGTGTGTGTGTGTGTGTGTGTGTGTTGTGTGTGTGTGTGGTTTGTGTGTGTGTGTGTGTGTGTGTGTGTGTGTGTGTGTGTGTGTGTGTGTTGTGTGTGTGTAAGTATTGGGTTACCTAGTTTTTAACGTACTGATTTTTCTGTCTTCATATGTTATACACTTTCCAAGTTTTGTTTGTGTGTCTATAAATCTGTCACTCTTTTTGTATTTTCCCCCAAAATATTTTCTTTTCTTTCACATCCTCAGTTCACACTTCTTTTCTTACTTATTTTTATTTTGAAGCAGATTTTTTTATGCAGAATATCTGGGATCTTACGTAGGTATCTATTGAACCCTTTTAAGAAAGAAATCCAAATAATCTTTTCAACAAACTTGCAAAAAAATTGTGTAAATAAAGAGTGTACACTTTAGTTTACTTCCAAAGTGTATGGACTCCGATGCAATATGAAATACCCAGAAAGCCTGTGTCACCTTTTTGAAAAAGCGATTGTGTGTTATGGGAAATGATGTGATGCCTCCTTCCCTTGATTTACATGCTTTGTTTGCCTGTCCATTTTCCCGTCTGCCTACCTGTTTACCTACCAGCCTGTCTGTCTCTCTGTCTGGATGTATGCATGCATCACCGTTTAGTTTTTGTCTCCCTTTGTCTTGGTCTGTCACCATGTATTTATCACTTCTCATTGTTTCTTGTCTCTGTCTGCTTAATCTGCCAATCTTTTGGTTTTAACCCTTTCCATTCGTGCCCTGTCTCTTTCTTCATTGTTTGTGATGAAAGAGTCTTTTTTGAAGTACAGTGGACGTCATATATGAGATAACTCCTAAAGAATCTGACAGCGAAAGTTATTTTTCTAACTCCAGTTTACCGCTTCTATTTATCTGGAGAAGAATGAGCTTGGCCAAGGTCAACGTGCCTGTGACTTACTACCTGAAACTTCACCTTCACCTGTTCCGTAGTCCCGTGGACCGTGGGGGTACAACTGAAGATTCCGCAACAAGCTTCCTCCACTCTCCACGGTCCTCCACCCTCCGTAGAAGAAAACTGCAGTCGCCTAAAACTCTTCAGAAAGTGAAAGGTAAAGTCATATCAGGTCATATCTTTTGACCCTGAGCATGGTGTGTTTAGGCTACTAGTTAAGCTGTCTCACTGAGAAAATAGGAAAACTGAAAAGGAGGAGGTCAAACATTTCGATAATAGTTTAGTTCAATGGAGAATAAAAGCAACGCCACCCCACTTTTGTCATGAGCCGTGGAGGTTTGTTATCTGCCTATGTGCCAATCTGTGTGGGTATGTTCCAGTCTGCCCGCCAGTCCATCTCTGTTTACATCTCTACTTGTCTTTAACTTTCTCTATGATTCATTTTTGGATTTTTGCTTTCTGTCTGTGTCTTGACCACTCCTGGTTTTTGTAACGTTGAAGAAAGTTTTATCACCCTCATCTTCATCTTCACACCTACTCTTTTCTCAGTTTTACTTAAGGCTTAGCAGATGATATTGTGTATCGTTATTATTCAGATTATCTTGCACAAAGTGAAATCTTTTTGTATTCAGCGATGAAACTGTTCAGTAAATGTGTAGATTTTCCAATGCTAAAAAAACGCATGTTTAAGCTGTTCTGAAAATCATTTCTATATCAATTGTAAAAATAAACACTGCCAAAGGCAAACTAGTTGAAAACCAAACTGGTTTGATACAGAATAGAAAATGGCCTTGTCATTTCTTTAATGCATACCACGTAACCTTTTTATCTACCTACTACCAGCAAGTCTACTTGTCTGTCTGCCTGCCTGTCTGTTTCTCAGTCTGCTTGTCTGTTCATAGGTCTGTTTGTCAGTTTGTCTGTTTGCATCACTCTATTTTTATGTCGATTTGTCTGAGAATGCCTGTCGTCTGTTTTTCAGCTGTATTGCTTCTTTCTCTCTGTACCTGTCATCGCAACTTAACTCTCTAAAGTATAGCTTTGAAGAGAGGCTCTAACCTCACCTTACATGCTTTCTCATTCCCATTCCAACGTTTTCTACTTTTTTCCATACCGCAGCAAAAGTATTCTAACAGATCTAGAAGATCTTGTCCACAGTGATACGTCTTTGAAAAATGTAAGCTAAATCTTGTCACTTTTTAAACAGATGTATTTTGTGAAGGAAGAAAACCCTAAGCCAAACAGACGTGTGACGGGAAAATGTGGGCCGGGTCATTCCAAAAGCAATCTCAGCAGGAAATAAGGAAAACTGAGAAAGACTGTTGCCAAATATTTGAATTGACAAAGTGGTCGGATCGAAAAGGGAAGTGACGTCATTCTTTTCTTTTTTTAAACACTTATGTGTTTGCTTTTATCTGTTTTCCATTCTGCCATTCTGACTGTTTGTCTGTATGTCTGTCTCCACCTATATATTTATCTCCTGTAAACTTGGTCTTTCTCTTCCCATGCAATTATTATCTCGTCATTTTTTTCTGTGTCTTTCTTGTTCTATGTTTGTTGAATTGTTAACTTAGGAGAAGAACTCTCTGTGTATCTTCATTCTTACTGGTACCTAGCGTCTCTTTTCTTCTTTTTCCTCTGTCACAGGAGATATTTTTGTGATTTATAGAACACAGCTTGTGCACATTCCCTCGAGTAATCTCAGTAAAAGGCGTTGCAACATTTTTTGGACAATTTTTTAAATTCAGTGTTGATGAAAAATACATACACTGGGATCATTTGATATGCATCATGCGGTAGACACAGCGAGGGATGGTGTAACATAATATTTGACAAGCACGATGGTGCAACCAAATAAAAAAAAGAAAGCCACAAGTTTTTCCCCACAAGCCATGCATATTGTATATATGTATGTCCAACTGCTTATACCTTATATGTCTGTTTGTCTAGTAATCCGTCTGTCTTTCTGTCTGCCTGCTTTCCTGTCTGTTTTTTCTATCTAGCGGTCTGTCTATCCGACATTTTGTTTGTTTCTATCTCTGCCCATGCCGCACTGTTTTCTTTGGTCTCCATTGATTTTGTTCATCTGTAAACCATCGATTATTTTAGGAACGTTTTAAACTATGTAACAGTTTCTATTTTCTGTTAAACTGTAACGTTTTTATTCTGCTTTTCGCCCCTTCTTTCTGCATATTTGGCTACTTATTTGTCCAAAGGCGTGTATATGCGTTTGTGTTTCTGTGTGTCAGTCTATTTATGTATGTGTTTAAGTATGTATATTAGTATGTATGTATGTATGTATGTATGTATGTATGTATGTATGTATGTATGTATGTATGTATGTATGTATGTATGTATGTATGTATGTATGTATGTATGTATGTATGTATGAATCAGTCTGTCTGTCTGTCTGTCTATCTATCTATCTATTTATCTATCTATCTATCTATCTATCTATCTATCTATCTATCTATCTATCTATCTGTCTGTCTGTCTGTCTGTCTGTCTGTCTGTCTATCTGTCTGTCTATCTATCCGTCTATCTAATCTATCTATCTATCTATCTATCTATCTATCTATCTATCTATCTATCTATCTATCTATCTATCTATCTATCTATCTATCTATCTATCTATCTATCTATCACAGCAGAAAGACAAACTTCGAAAAGAAAATTCTCTGCTGG
>CM060316.1:46980188-46982688 GCA_030674155.1 Stramonita haemastoma | reverse complement strand
TGGTACGCGCAAGTTAGTGTGCATGCTTGCAATTCGCAAGTATGATTGTGAGCATGTGCTTGAAATGTGTGTGTGTGTGAGAGAGAGAGAGAGAGAGAGAGAGAGAGAGAGGAGAGAGAGAGGAGAGAGAGAGAGAGAGAGAGAGAGAGAGAGAGAGAGAGAGAGAGAGAGAGAGAGAGAGTGTGTGTGTGTGTGTGTTGTGTGTGTGTGTGTGTGCGTGCGTGCGTGGCTGCGAGCGCACGCGTTTGTGTGTATTTGTCTGCGCTTGCGCGGGTATGTGTATGTGTGTGACTATGATTGCCTTTGTGTGTATCTATGGCTTGCATATTTCAGTTGTATTTTATTTCTTATCACCGTTATTTTTTCACAGTCTTTAGCCACAAATATTCAAAGCTCTATACATTATTTTGTCAGCAGGTGCCATGCCCAAGCCTGATATGATGGATTGACGGAATGGAAAAATAAGATGTTGGCAAGGTGACTCCTTATGCCTCGTGCGCTCTTTACTAGAGAGAGCAGAAAGCTAGCTGTCTAGATGATCTATCAGTCTGTGTGCACTGGGCCCATCAGCAATCTGTTTAAGATGCAGTATCATTTTTGTTTCTGAGATTTAATCTTCGAAGTTGAAATGCAGCTATCTTTTTGGTGAGGAAAATGGTTGCATATGCAAAATCTCACCATTTATAAATCTCAAGGATTTAGCCTAGGAACAAAAAAAACAATTACATGATTTGACTCTGCATGTGTATATTCGAAAGTATTTTTTGCGTGAGCAAACGTGCGTAGGTGATAAAGATATAATCTTAAGGATATATACATTACCAGTCACTCTTCAACACTTTTGCATAAACACAGATTTTGCTTTATATCTTGTGGCAAAAAGATCTCTTTTTTTTGGACATAGATTTGGTGTAGCAATGAGTAGGACAGAGAAAGGAAGAATGAAAAAAAGGAAAACAAAACAAAAGAAAGAACAAAGTAAAAATGAATAAAGGAAATGATTAAAAGGAAAGGAAGAAAACACTCTCGCCTCCTACAAATCAGAGGTTGATTGATTGTCAGCTGTTTCTTTTTTTAGTTCGTGTGTGTGTTGTGTGTTGTGTGTGTGTGCGTGCGTGCGTGCTGTGCGTGCGTGCGCGTGCACGCGCACGTGTGTGTATGTATGTGTGTGAGTGAAATTGTGTGTGTATACTTACATGCATGCATGCATGCATGCATGCATGCATATGTGCGGGTGTGTGCAGGCATCTATGTGTATGTGTGTGTGTGTGTGCGCACGCTACATGCATGCTTGCATGCTTGCGTGGATTTATATACATTATCTTCAGGAATTTTGTGGACTTTTCCCCCGTTACTCTGCCTGAGCCAGCTACGTGCATAGATATGGACAGTTTTGTCCACAGGTATGCCCAGCTATTTGCGATATGATGGACAGTTCGTGTCTGATTTGATGTATTCAGGGAACTGAAAAATAACGTGTTGGCAAAACGCTTGCTTGTCCCCTGTCTGCCGTTTACAGGAGAGAGAGAGCAGAAAGCCAGCTGTCTGGATGATCTATCAGCCTGTGTGCACGGGGCCCATTTGTCTGTCAGCGTTTTTGTTTGTTTGTTTCTGTTTCAGATGGAGTCTTGTTTTCGTTTTCATGATCTGGCTATGTATTTTGGGGTTTCAAAGTCACAGGTATATGTAAGAGCAAATTTTGGTAAATAAATACAGAGGCAGAGCTCAAAAGGTGTGCAAATATAGTCATCAATAGTTGTTTTTTTTTTATAGATGGATATTTCTGCATGAGTGAAAAAAATTATGAATAAATTTTTTTTTTAAATCACCCTAGAATGTAAGATCTTATAAACATTCTTCCTGGTATACTTTTGATCAAAGAAGAAGAAAAAAGTGTATGACAAAAAGAAAGAAGAGGTGTGAAAACATAAAATTAATAAGTAAAAAAATAATAAAAGATAGAAGAAAAAATTAACTCTAAGAAAAAGATAATTTGAAGAAGAAACCAAGTAATCCACTGACATTTTACCTGTTAATTGGTTGCCAACCCTTTTCATTGTCCAGGTTGTGTGTGTGTGTGTGTGTTTGTGTGTGTGTGTGTGTGTGTGTGTGTGTGTGTATGTGTGTGTGTGTGTATGTGTGTGTGCGTGCGTGTGTGTGTACGCACATGCACACACGTGTACAGATATGTATGTAATGCATGCATGCACATGCACACGTGTATGTGTATATGGTGGTTTATGTTGTATCTTATGTTTCATTTTTCTTTGATTTTTCAAAACTCTCTCTGAGCCTACTACCTGCATTGATATGGGCATGTTTGTCAGAAGTTATGACGGTGTTTGACATGATGGATAGATGGAATGGCAAAACAAGGGGTAGGCAAGGGGATTTATTGTCTGTCCTCTGTGTGCTCTTTACATGATGGACCCAAAAGCAAATCATCCAGATGATCCATCAGCCTGTGTGCACTGGGCCCATTTGTCTGTCAGCGTTTTGT
>CM060316.1:46957688-46970188 GCA_030674155.1 Stramonita haemastoma | reverse complement strand
ACCACTTCATCTTAGACAAGACTCTCTCAAGAGAAACGGGGGCAGATTTTCATGTAATGCTATTACAATTTTGTCTTAAACTTATGTTGAAAATTATGTACATCTTTGACATATTGACAGAATGGAAAGTAACGTTTTGGCAAGAAGCTTCATTGTTCGGTGTTTACGCAACAGAGTAAAGTACAACTGATAAGATTATCAAATGGCTTGTGTACAATGGCCTGTTTGTCTTTGGCATCGTCTTTTGTTCAAATCTTTAACTTTTTTTATTATGAGTCCTTAGAAAGGACAAACACAAACTGGGTGTGTCATGAGAATAGAGACGAAAAGATCATAGAATCAAGAATTTCAACCGTTTTAGACACCTGGAGATTGGTATGGATAAAAAATCAAAACTAATGACCCTTTAAGCATTAGTCAGATTTGATTCTGAGGGAACAGAGAGACAAAAATTGACAGAGTGCATCAGAAATCTGCAATGCTGGCAACATGCTCAAATTCACATCTGTAGATTGATGATGACTAATTCTACAATCGCAAAGTACCACCAATTTCCATAGAACCTAAGCAGTTGAGTCAAAACCTCTTGGAGCCCTGAGCACCTTCTAACAATATGTTGATAACAGGGATTAAACCCCGACCTTACAAACGGCAGTCCACTGAGAGAAATGACATATAAGCCAAGGCTACCGGCTCATTCCAACTTCTATTCCTGTGTTTTCAATTTAGACACCGCAGATAAACCCACGGCCTCTTCACGTGTGATGCATTCATTCATGTTCTCGGCCCCAAACAAGGGGGGAGCAGCAGAGTGGGGAAAAACAGCGCCACAGATAGGAACAGGGGGTCAAGCTGAGTGGTGCAGGAGGAATCGATAAGAGACCAGTCTCCCCACATCCATCCGCGTGAGGATTTTTCTGCATAGACAGATCAAGGATCGTCGTGTTAGGTACACCAAGCTTTCTCATCTAGAGGTAATGTCGTTTAAAAGAGTGGAATATCCAATAAACAGCATTGTTCTGAACTCTTTCAAGTGTTCGGACAAGCTGTTAGATAAACTGGAAAGAGTGTGGTCACAATGTTAAAACGTGAAAGAAACGATGGCACAGCCTACAGTGTTGAGAGGATCTGTCATTCAAAACGAAAAGTTGAAGACGAGGCAGCCTGCAGAAAACTGTCGACTTTATGTGTCCCATCTGTTCCATCGAGGTCATGGGACCACACTGATACTTTGATTTATCATGATGATTTGGGACTTTGGATTATAAATGGTGATTTAAGACTTTGAGTAATGATGATGATTTGAGACTTTGAGTTATGATGATGATTTGAGACTTTGAGTTATGATGATGATTTGAGACTTTGAACTATAATGATTATTTGAGCATTGTTTCATCGCTTGCTCGCGCATGCTTATGATGATGATGATGATGATGATGATGAGAGGAGAGAGGAGAGGAGGAGGAGGAGGAGGAGGAGGAGGAGGAGGAGGAGAGGAGGAGGACGAGGAGGAGACGACGACGACGACGACGACGACGACGACGACGACGATGATAATAATGTTGAAAAAGCTGAGATGATGACACCGATAATGAGAAGATGATGATAATAATAAAAATGAAACATTGCATGGAGACCTGACATTCGATTCAAACATAAACATGTGCTAAAGAAACCTGACATTTTCTAAACCGGCTTGCCTTCCACACACCCCTCTAGAGACTTTGTGTTGTGCTGTTTTTTCTGCATATTTGCATTTTCATGTTTGCTTATTCCATATTTTGTTTTTGTTTTGATTTCACATCATTCCGTGTTCTATTGATTTTTTTTGTTGAACGGTGTAGCCTATTCTGTTTGTTTGCTCTTATACAGCGACCACGATGAGATTTAAAGTATTTTTTGAATTGATAAGATAAGAACTCAAGCGTATTAACATTTTCTAAAAACAGTTATGCATGCATCACACACATATAAAAGAAAATGGTCTTTAGCAAATGTGCATACAAAAATGCAATTTTCGACCATTTAAGCATCCACAACATACTTGCATGGTTGTGCCCGTACTAGTACAATTCTGTTGGTGTGACTGCAGGCGTGTCTATATCACGAAACTGGTAAATGAAACAAGAAAAACAGATCAAAACGCACACACAGACACAAAGACACTGAGACACAGACACACAGACACAGACACATACACATACACACACACACACACAACACACACAGCACACAGACACACACACACACACACACACACACACACACACACACACACACACACACACACACACAACACACACACACACACACACACAACGCCACACATACACACACCCTACACACGCACACACTTCAATATTATAGTAACAGAACATAAAACATTTGAAACAAGTAAAATTGCTGCAAAGACTGAAGCCTAAAATGGACACAGACATTCTTAGACAATGAAGCTTCATGACAAAACAATTGGCATACGATACACTTTGTTGTCTATCTTGTCTATCTTTTTTCGTGTAAAGGATCTTACTACACCATCTTTCCCAAGGTACTATCAAAACAAGCTGATACGGATTTTTCTTGTAATGTTAACATCTTGTTTGATACCGGTGTAACAAATTAATTTAGATCTCAAGGATTTACTATACACTTTTTAACCCCTCCCTGAATATGATCTGACCATTTTTTTTTTTTGGAATCCTGTGAATACTCATGGTCTCATAGTGATTCTAATGTACAATGGGTGTCTTACACAGAATGCCTAAACTCTGTCAGCCTCTGGATGTCAAACTGGGAAACGCCCGACAGTAACAAGACAGGGTTTATTACATTAACACCAATTTTCGGCTATGTGTATATGGAATCACACCGATATATAAACCTGTCTCGTTTGAGCTCTGTTGCAAAGACGTTAATTTGTCCCATAGCGAAAGAAACGACGCAAGAAAAAAAGGAAACACAGGTTAATGTGCCAATGAATTATTCGCTCAAAGAGGCTTAAAACTGTCTCAAGAGTCATATTAAGAGGTGTAATGGTCTTCCGTAACTCGATTATTTTTTTGTTGTCATTGTCACAGTTTGTAAGAATGCTCACTTAGGGATTAGAAGCTGACGTAATATTTCTTTTATGCACATTTCCAAACGCCCCCAAAGCACCAGCTGCAGTGACATATGCACACGCCTGTGGTGTGGTGTGGTGTGTGGTGTGTGTGTGGTGTGTGTGTGTGTGTGTGTGTGTGTGTGTGTGTTGTGTTTGTGTGTGTGTGTGTGTGTGTGTGTGTGTGTGTGTGTGTTGTGTGTGTGTGTGTGTGTAGTGTGTGTGGTGCTGGTGTGCGTGCCTGGTGTGCGTGTGTGTGTGGTGTGTGTGCGTGGTGTGTATGTGTGTGTGTGTGTACTGTGACTGGATGAAATAGAAACTATATTCATGTGGCACTGAGTTAAATTTGGTAGAAGAGTAGAAGGGTTTTTATATCTTTTTCGTTGTTGTTTTTTTGTATTGTCAAAGCCCAAAACACAAATAGTCAAGTTCCTTATCATAACTTCCATTATGTAAATACTTTATAATAACATTATTTTTTCTAGGCTAAAGCCTTAAAACCACTTTTCGGATAAATGAAGCAATAAAAAACACTCAATCTTTTATTTCAACAATCCTTGCATGAAAATGTTATATAGACATAGCATAGTTTGCTTCTTGCCGTTTCTCACACTGCGTCCTAACTCTCTCTCTCTCTCTCTCTCTCTCTCTCTCTCTCTCTCTCTCTCTCTCTCTCTCTCTCTCTCTCTCAAGAGGCCCTGGGCTGGAATATCGCTGTTGGATATTTCCATATTTATATATCACTTATTTATTTTCTTCGTGCAGTTTGATGGATGAGTTCTGCTTGATTATTTTTTTTGAATTTTTAAGTTTTTTTTTTTTACTTGATTAAAATTTATTCTATGTTTTTTAAAAATTGATTTTGTGAAGATTTTTTCTTTTGAGAAAAGCAGTCAGATTCACTTGCACATAAATTATGCTTGCCAAAATAACACACACAGACACAGCACACCAGCACATAGACACACACACAGACATACACACACTACACACACGACACACAGAATACACTACACACACACACACGCAACACAACCACACACCAACTCACGCACATACAACACACAACACACATGGAATATGCGTGGTCACACATCTACACAACCACAAGAGCATGTGACCACACAAACAGGACTACACAGACACTTATCCTATAACACACACACAACACACACCACAACACACCACACACACACACACACACACACACACACACACACACACACACACACACACACAACACACACACACACACACACACATGAGACTATAAACCGGGGCCCGTGTGCAAACGCACGCAAAACATCTTGCGCACACGTTAAATCCTGTTCCACTTTTCGTAAGAGGAGGCCATTGTGTGCCGGTGGGAATAGATGAGAAGATTTACAAAACTGCATACACACGGGAACTGGATGTAAAAAAAAACACATGAGTCGCTTATTCCATTATCCTCGATATAAGATAATAAATAAATAAAATAATGAAAAAATAAACACACACACATACACACACGCACATACACACGCACACACACACACACACACAACACACACACACACACACACACACACACACACACACACACACACACACATCTCCCCTCCCCCCCACATACACGCACGCAGAGACCTCCCTCACACACATACACACGCAAAGACCTGCTCACCCCCCCTCCCTTCACCTCCAAACCACCATCCCTACCACCACACGCAGACCGTGAGTACTCTCAGAGAACAGGAAGAATTTCAAACTCTCTAATTGCTGCTGAGAGCTGCCCCTGAAGTGAAATGAAATACCCTTGAACAATCAAGGCTCTTGAGCAGAACAACAGACGCACTGTGGGTTTTCCTGCAGGTTTTTATTTTTTTTAGCCTCTTCCTTTGTTTGTTTTGTTTTGTTTTGTTTTGCCAAATCTTTCTTCAGCAAGGTTAAGTTTTTGCCAACATACTGTTAATATTACCAAAGTCCAATTTTTATTTCCAATGGAAACCTAGATTGTTGCGTTTGTAATGTTGTTATTTTGTATTCATGCTAAATTAGAAAATAATGGTTATGTGACTTGAAAATTCAGTCAACGAACCTTTAGTTCTTTATGTCTTTTTTTTTTTTAAAGAAAAATAACCATGAAGTATCATAATAAAGTCTTATATATGATGATGAAATACTACAATTGACTTAAACATTATGTCATATATTATTGTTTAGAACAGGCCTAAACATTGTTAGTAATTTATGTAAGCTAACTACCAAGGCCTGCTTTTCAAAATACTGTTAAACCCCGAAGACGGAATGCGGCTACCGTACTTAGTGCGTAAAAACGGTAGCATACCCAAAAATCCCACTGTAAGTAAACCTCGGAGCTTGAGCCAAGGAATGAAAAAGCTGTTATTCTTAAAATTGGTATATTGAGATTTTCTTCCGCCATGAAAACTCTTAGCATAAAAACCTACACCCTCCTTTAAAGAAGAATAAAGATTTTCTAAAGTTGGGATATGGTTGCCGATATTGTGGGAGGTACCTGGCAGGACTCATGCATGCAAAATTCTCTTTCAGTGTGTACTTGCGTTCTCATAGTGATTCCTGGGCATGATGAGTGAGGCAGAGTGCAGCATCTGAGTGATTCCAGAGGGATGGGCTGGGTGACACCCAACAGTAGCAACACAAATAACCTCACCATCACGAGGAGCAATACATTTAACTGTATCACCACCACCACCACCACTATCACCACCACAGCCACAACAACAACAAAAACATTTTGTTATCATAATTTAGGATCGATTGACATTCCCATATCGTGATACAGACATTGCCAGCCACTCTCGTACAGACATGGTTTACACACACAGGCACGCACACACACACGCACAGACACACACACACTTTTGCACAAACTGATTGAACAAAGCAAAATGATCATTAGACGTTCCCTATCCCAGAGCTAGTAAAAAACAAGCCAAGGAAAGAGGATCAATGAAATGAACGAAAACATGCTTGCTCAGGAAGACAGGAGATGCCCTCAGGAGCAGCACAGCATGATGTAATGACTCACTCTGGCACCCATATATTCCCACCCTTGTCAGCCTTTCATAGGGATTTAGGCCTGGCCTGAACTTTTTACCTGTGCACGTTTTCTGAACTCCCCCAAACCTCCATCCTTTTTCGAAGGAAAGATATTCTTGGTTTATAAAATTGAAGTTGCTATTTAGCTGCAATCGGTCATTGGGTCTGGGTATTGAAATTGTCTGTTTTGAATAGCTTCTCATTCTTCTTTCAGGGTTCTAGCTAATGCAAAAGGAAAAACAACAACAACAACAAAAAACAACGAAAGAGATAATAAAAAGAAAATTCTTTTGTTGTTGTTGTTTTTCTTGTTCTTATTCTTGTTCGTCTTCTTGTTGTTTTTCTTGTTCTTATTCTTGTTCGTCTTCTTGTTGTTTTTCTTGTTCTTATTCTTGTTCGTCTTCTTGTTGTTTTTCTTGTTCTTATTCTTGTTCGTCTTCTTGTTGTTTTTCTTGTTCTTATTCTTGTTCGTCTTCTTGTTGTTTTTCTTGTTCTTCTTCCTGTCTTCTTTGTCTTTTTGCTCCTGTTCGTTATCTTTTTTCTGTTATTGTTTTTCTTCTTTGTGTTGTTCTTGTTCTTCTCGTTCGTGTTGTTGTTGTGTTGTGTTGTTGTTGTTTGTTGTTTGTTGTCGTTGTTGTTGTTGTTGTTTTCTCCTCCTCCTCCTCCTCCTCCCCCTCCTCCTCCTCCTCCTCTCCTCCTCCTCCTCCTCCTCCTCTCCTCCAAGCTTTCATTGCTATTCCTACTTGTGTTTAACTACTTTTAAATTCATACTTTCCTGTCGGTAGCTTAGAAAACCAAAACAAAGAGGGGTGAGATAAACTGTAACAATAATACTATATCTAACTTCTGATGTTAATACTAGCAATTCTTTATAGACGCTTAAACACTTTAACCATAGATATTTGTTTCATTATTATATCTATATTTTTATAGTTCGTTCTGTATGAACATGCCAATTTTACTTTTTAGATTAACTAAACTCCAGCTATCATTTAACCAAAACTGACAGCCTAAACGTGTGGGGTCAGCTGGTTCACTGGTGTCAAGAGACTTTTGGGTTGTATGCACTGGCATTTGATATTTCCGCCATTGTGCTTTCTTTTAGTCTATTTTTGAATGTATGGTTTTTGTAAGAACATTGGGTTCCATTCTTGTTTCACCTCGCTGTTTGCTTTCTTTGATTGCATTTTACAAAAGGTTGCATTTGTCATTTACTGCCTTTGTTTTTTCAAAATATGAAGAAGCTGTGCTTGACTTTAAAACTAACTAATGTCCCTGCGTTATTGTAGCTATCTCTTGTAGCTGTTTATTTATAAGTTCTGTTGCCAGCTTTCTGTGTTGTTTTGGAATATACATTCACTGAACTTTAGTTTTTATTATCGATTATTGAAACATTTTATTTCCCTCGCTTTATTGTTTTTTTTTCAGTATTTGTCTACTATCATCTTAACCATTTCTATTTATTATGTTTCATATTTCAAAATGAATCTTTAAAGTCTATTCTGGCTAATTTGCTTGTTGTCATACTTGGTGACATTTTTTTATTTGCTTGTTTGTTGTTTTTTAAATAGAAAATTTAGTGCTTAAAACAAAGCAGTATGCTGTAAAGGTAAAAATGCTGTACTTATGTTTATGTGTAATACTTTAGGCACAAACACACACATACACTCTCTCTCTCTCTCTCTCCTCTCTCTCTCTCTCTCTCACACACACACACACACACACACACACACACACACACACACACACACACACACACACACACACACACACACACACACACACACACACACACACACTATCTAACGATAGTGTAACAGTACTTTTACACATAGAATCAATGAACAATGTCTATGGAATGAAACACTACCTTTAAAAAAAAAAACACACACCCACCAAAAAAAAAACCACCGAAATAAGAAAGAAAGTCAACGTGATTCGTGCAAGATGGGGGTTAGAGGGGTGGGTGCGAGAGAAAGAAGCTGTTGATTGAAAGTTGCACGCCATCCGTCTCTCCTTGTTCGTTCGCTTTCTTTTTCGGTTAGTACACTTCTCCTCCTCGTCTTCTGTCCTGCAGTCCATTCCCACACTTTCTCTAGCTGCCATCTCCCATTTGTGTTGGGGGTATTTTCCTTTTTACCTAAGTTTTAAAAAAAATCGTCTGTGTGTGTGTGTGTTGTGTGTGTGTTGTGTGGTGTGTGTGTGTGTGTGTGTGTGTGTGTGTGTGTGTAGTGTGTGTGGGGTGTGTGTGTGTGTGTGTGTGTGTGTGTGGTGTGTGTGTGTTGGTGTGTGTGTGTGTGTGTTGTGTGTGTGTGTGTGTGTGTGGTGTGTGTGTGTGTGTGTGTGTGTGTGTGTGTGTGTGTGTGTGTGTGTGTGTGTGTGTGTGTGAATTCGTGTTTTAAGGGTTTTTTTTGTTGCTGCTTATACTGTGTTTTTGGAATAATATTAAAAAAATATGTACAGGATTTTGTGTTTTGCTGCTTCTGTTGTTGTTGTTGGTGGTGGGGGTGATGTTGTTGTTGTTGTTGTTGGTGGTGGTGGAAGTTTTAAAAACCTAGGTTTAAAAAATATTTGTGTGTGAAATTGTGTTTTTCTGTTGTTGTTGTTTTTTTTGCTGCTTATGTTGTTGAAAAAATTAATGTCCAGGTGTTTGTCCTTTACTGCTTTTGTTATTGTTGCTGTCAATGTTGATGGTGGTGGTGGCGGCGATGTTATGTTGCTGTAGCTGTCATTGTTGTTATGAACATTGCTGTATTCCTTCTTTCTCTATCATGATGATTAACAGCATTAATTTATTTGGAAAAATTTGTGCTTATCTATAAGTTTGTCTATCTCTCTGTCTATCTGCTTGTCCAGCTGTCTTCCTGCTTGCCTATCTGTGTGTGTGTGTGTGTGTCTGTCTGTCTCTGTCTCTGCTTCTCTGTCTGTCTGTCTGTCTGTATCTCTGTCTTATCTGTCACTGTGCCTGTCTGTCTATCTTTATCTCTATTCATTCTCGCTTTGTCTGTGTGGTTGTTTTCAAACAGAGAAAGAAAAAAATGCGGAAAAAATTACACACACAAGATTTTTTTCTTTACCGACATGAGGACGCTTCTTCAATGTAAGCTGTTTAAAACGTCTTATTTTGCAGACACCCGTATCAGTTTGTATCTCGGGTTGTTGTGATGACTTTAACAGAGGGTGCTGTTTACACCATTTATTTTGACTGCTGTTGTTGCTGCTGCTGCCGCCTCTCTAGCTTCTTTTTTTTAAAATCGGGTTTGCTGGTTAGCATATATATTGGTGTAGTTCGCTCGCGAGCGGGCATGCGTGCGAATGTGTGTGTGTATGCGCGCGCGCGCGCGCGCGCGCGCGCGCGTGTGTGTGTGTGTGTGTGTGTGTGTTTGAGAGAGAGGAAAACACACACACACACACACACACACACACACACACACACACACACACACACACACACACACACACACACACACACACACACACACACACACATATGGACGAAGAATCAGACAAACAGACAGATTGTTATATATATATATATATATATATATATATATATATATAATATATATATATATATATATATATATATATATATATATATATATATATATATATATATATGGATGAACTGAACATCAAACAGATCAAGACAAAGAGAGATAGACAGATATTAGAAAGTTTCTCTGTAAGTGTTCGAATGTCTTTTTCCTTGTGTGTCAAAATCTGTACTTTTTGAAAATCTGAAAGACTATAGATTAAAATTTTGAACCCAGGACCATAGAGAAGAACTGCATAGGCAAGAAAGAAGGACTAAAAAAAGTATACATAAAGTTTAGTAAGGAATGTTGTTTTTGCATTTTCTTTGTTAGTTTTTACGAATGCAAGACAAAACAAATTGTAGTTTTCAGAGTGAAAATGTGTTTTGTAAACGATACATGCTGTGGCTTGTTTATCGCACAATGCTAGCACCATTTGTCTTACCTCTCTAGTTGTGGGTGAGAGACAACGGCAATAAACAGTTGGAAGAAACGTGAGAGGGTAGCTAACATTTCTTTTTTAAAGAATAGATATAACCATATCACTTTCAGCTAATGGTGCATATGCCACATACCAGGCAACATGCAGGTAGGCAAGCAACCTGGAAAAACCCACTTGAAATAGAAAAAAAATGTCTTCACCCAAAAACGACAGTTTAATTTTGTCCAATGCCTACTCTGTGGTATGTGCAGACGGCAGCAAAATCGTATACCACCGCCACCACCACCACCACCACTACTACTACTACTACTACTACTACTACTACTACTACTACTACTACTACTACTACTACTACTACTACTACTACTACTACTACTACTACTACTACTACTGCTTCTGCTGCTGCTGCTGCTGCTGCTGCTACTACTACTACTACTACTACTACTACTACTACTACTACTACTTCTACTATCACTACAACAACAACTACTACTACATCTACATTTACTACTTGAGAAAGACAGAGACAGAGACAGCATATGGGCACACACACACACTCATAAACACACACACACACACACATGCACGCACGCACGCACACACATATACACACACATACAAACACACACGCACTACACGTAAACTACCTAATATGTACATAATGAAAGTGTTCCATCTTTGAAAGCATATTATGTATTGACTAGAAGCAAAAACAAAATCCTCCACGACCCTCCCCCCTCCTCCCTAAAACTAAGTCAAATAATTATAAGGAAATGCCAACGAAATGAATTTCTTCTCAGATTAGCTTGCCGAAATGGACGTGAAGTCAAAGAAATAAAGATTAAGTGGCCGACACAGACGTGAAAGCAAAGAAACAAAGTAAAACTGCAAACTCTTCAATCACAGGACTAATTGGCCTCTGTGGCCATGGCAGATTAGCCTGGCTTTCTAACTAAGTGTCGCAGCAAACCAGTCGACCAAGAAACGGCGTGGTTTCTGATGTAATGACATTATTTTAACCTTCTTTTTCATTTACTCAACGCAGAGAATGTAGAGAAGAAATAAGAAGATGAGAGAATAGGAGAGGAGAGGAGAGGAGGGAGAGGAGAGGAGAGGAGAGGAGAGGAGAGGAGAGAGAGGAGAGGAGAGGAGAGGAGAGGAGAGGAGAGGAGAGGAGAGGAGAGGAGAGGAGAGAGAGAGAAGAGAAGAGAAGAGAAGAGAAGAGAAGAGAAGAGAAGAGAAGAGAAGAGAAGAGAAGAGAAGAAGAAGAAGAAGAGAGAGAGAGAGAGAGAGAGAGAGAGAGAGAGAGAGAGAGAGAGAGAGAGAGAGAGAGAGAGAAAGACAGACAGACAGACAGACAGACGGACGGACAGACAGACAGACAGACAGACAGACAGACAGACAGACAGACAGACAGACAGACAGACAGACAGACAGACAGACAGACAGACAGACAGACAGACCGATCGACCGACCGACCGACTGACCGACCGACCGACCAAAGAAACTCATCATGAAGCCCCTAAAAAAAAACCCTTAAGCTTCGTCACACACGTACACTACACACTATACATAATCATCTAGTCAACAAGAAGAATATTGACAGCATGACATATTGACAAAAAAACCCCTCCTAAACTAAACAAAGAAAGCCAAATCAAATGTAATAAGCAGGCAAGCAAAAGGAGGCTGATCAATACAGTTGTGAATTAAAAATAAAAACGACAAACAAACCCGATGATTAAGTGGCCAACACACATGTGAAAGCAAAGGAACAAAGTAAAGCTGAAAATTATTGGAAGCAAAGGAACAAAGTAAAACTGAAAACTATTGAAAGCCAAAAAGTACAACAACGTAAAACTGCAAACTATTGAAACAAAAGAAACAAAGTAAAACTGCAAACTATTGAAAGCCAAAAAGTACAACAACGTAAAACTGCAAACTATTGAAACAAAAGAAACAAAGTAAAACTGCAAACTATTGAAAGCCAAAAAATACAACAACGTAAAACTGCAAACTATTGAAACAAAAGAAACAAAGTAAAACTGCAAACTATTGAAACAAAAGAAACAAAGTAAAACTGCAAACTATTGAAACAAAAGAAACAACGTAAAACTGCAAACTCATGAAAGCCAAAAAATACAACAACGTAAAACTGCAAACTATTGAAACAAAAGAAACAAAGTAAAACTGCAAACTATTGAAACAAAAGAAACAAAGTAAAACTGGAAACTATTGAAAGTAAATAAACAAAGTTAAACTGCAAACTAGTGAAAGCAAAGAAACAACGTGAAACTGCAAACTATTCATTCAATCAGGCGACAAACTGGCCTCTCTGGCAATGGCAGATTAGCCTCCCTTT
>CM060316.1:46950188-46955188 GCA_030674155.1 Stramonita haemastoma | reverse complement strand
CAGACAGACAGACAGACAGACAGAGAATTTCAAAAAGAAAGAAACCCCACTATTTTCAGTAGCAGCTGACAAAGCATCATACCTGATAATGACTGTTCCACTCTCCATCTCCTGCTCTGGGCACCAGTACAGCTGCCATAGGTCTACACCTGCCTGAGAGGTGATGAGGGAGCACAGCAATTGACCTTGGGCAGTCTCCTGCTACTGTGTAAGTCACAGAGAGAGAGAGAGAGAGAGAGAGAGAGAGAGAGAGAGAGAGAGAGAGAGAGAGAGAGAGAGAGAGAGAGAGAGAGAGAGAGAGGGGGGGGGGGGGGGGGGAGGAATAAGCTAAAATAGAGAACAAAGGAGTGGACAAACAAAACAAAATGGAGATTCCAGAGTTGAGAAAAAGAAGGGGAAATGGGTGAGCGGGATGAATAGAAGGCTGGGAAGGAGGAAGAGAAGGGATGGCAAGAAAAAAAAAATCCACAGAAGACAGGAAAATGGGCAATTTACAATGAATGGTCAAGGAAATACAAAATATACAAGATGGGCAAAGATAACGAGATCTAAACAATATACGGAAGCACTCGTTCGTTCACATTATAGCCCAGACTCTGTTGGTCTGCAACAGAGAAATAATAATATCACTGGTGTACAAACAGAAGACTGACCGGCAGAGAGCTGTTTTGTCTACTCCAAGAGTCCAGGCCAAGACCTTGCCCACATGTGTTTAGACTGCTGGCTCAAGATGTCCTTTCAACTTCGTTTGTTCTACGCTAAGCTCTCTCCACGTCCAGCCGACCAATCCAATCCAATCTTGTTGTTTATACCAGGGCTATCATTTTGTACAATATTAAATCACAGATTAAAAATGTGCAACTATATACAGATTAGAGCGGTATATAAAATCAGCTCTGCTGCTGTTTCTTGTATCAACGCCCTGGTCAACCAACCATAAGGGTCAGCCCCGGATCGCAACAGCGTTGTGGGAGAAACCACATCAACCACACATAAAATGAGATAAAAACTAAACTCAGATTCCTTAATACTATCTTGGTGCTAGACTAAATCTAAAACCAAAACTAAGGTAGGTCTTCAGGTACAAGATGTGGTGATTGCGTATAAAAGAAAACTAATGGAACAAAAAAATTGTTCGTGGCAAATATTCATTACTTCATTCGTTCCTTTGACTTTGACTTTGTCTTCGACTTTGACTTTGACTTTTACACACACACACACACACACACACACACACACACACACACACACACACACACACACACACACACACACACACACACACACACACCACACACACTCCGTACTGTGTTTTCTATCAGACCACTGTTGTCCCATTAACCTCACATATCCGACGTGCCTCTGTCAGCCACTGGCTACATCCATGTGCTGATGATGCTGATGATATCCAGCCATGACTAGCATCCCTGCTGCAGAACCGAGGTCTGTTCAGCTACACGGTGCCCTGAAGATTCTGAGTGGCACGTTTCCCATTTTCAGTTTTCGTGTGTCATCACTGTGAGCAGAACAGTGTGTGGACGCTGAACTGTCTCTGCCACTACATCTGTACAGGTGTTTGCTACGCTACAGAATATACCGTAAAAGTGCAGTCTCTGGTATAGTTAGGTATTTTTTGTTTCAATAAGTTACCCCGTTTGCATGTTGGCGGTGTGTCAGTATGAATAGCATCCCCACCTTCTGGAAATTCTGTGCAAGAACTTTCTTTTTTCCATCCCTCTCTTTGTTTCTGCTTCGCTCCTTTTCTTCCGATTATCTCGCTCTTGTCTATTTTCTTTCTTCCTGGTCTATTCTCCTGCCCTTTCCCCCAGGAAGCTGTAAAAGATAACAATTCTCTCCTACGAGTCCCACGCCACGAGAGAGTTCGAGAGAGAGCTCGAGAGAGAGCTCGAGAGCTCGAGAGCTCGAGAGAGCTCGAGAGAGAGCTCGAGAGTCGAGAGCTCGAAAAGAGGAGAGAGAGAGTGAGAGAGAGAGAGAGAGAGAGAGAGAGAGAGAGAGAGAGAGAGAGAGAGAGAGAGAGAGAGAGAGAGAGAGAGAGAGAGAGAGAGAGAGAGAGAGAGAGAGAGAGAGCCGACGCACTTCCACATTTCGTCACTGTACCGTATAAAGTGTCGCCAGAGCTACACACATCAGCTTTCACAAGTCTGAGTACTGTTACCTATACGGCGAGGTACTGAAAACAGTCTTAAAGGCAAACGTCTCATCTAGTGTGCAATTTCAATCTCACAGTGATTGCTAGGTTGAATGAGTCATGTCAAGATGCACATTTCGGGGACTCCCAAGGGGTTAACTGGTGGAACGTGCAACAACAACGACATCAACAACAGTAACAACAACAGCAACCTCCCCAACCACATACATACATAAGTAATGATGTTTCTTTATTTCTCATCCATCCAACACAGCATGTAGTAATAACCAAAAAAACCCCAGGGCTCAGTGTATCATAAACAGAAGCGTTGGGTTGAACATGACCTTTGAGATAAATCAATGGAGATTTTCATCAGAGCACACCATTACCATCGGCGGAATTCCGGGGGATTTGCCGATACCTCCACCCTGATAGAGCTAAGCTGGCTCAGCTTGCAAGGGGCCTCTCTCTCTATCCCTACAGTGCAGAGGAAGGACAATGGTCTTGATCCCTTTGATTAGTAGGGTACTGCAGCGTCCGTCTCTTCCTTGACCAAGAAATGGACTGTCACATGTGGGAGCACTTTGGTCAGTTTGCTATGCGGGCAGATGGTGGGTGTTCAGGTTCAGCAGGTCATGGTGTATTATGATGTGGTGTGTGTGTGTGTGTGTGTGTGTGTGTGTGTGTGTGTGTGTGTGTGTGTGTGTGTGTTGTGTGTGTGTGTGTGTGTGTGTGTGTGTGTGTGTGTGTGTGTGTGTGTGGTGTGTGTGTGTGTGTGTGTGTGTGTTGTGTGTGTGTGTGTGTTGTGTGTGTGTGTGTTTCTCACAATAACTCTATTTCTTATAGTATGAAATAGGACCGTTCATATGGACAAAAATCTCTCATACTAAAATTTAAATTCTAAAAATAGCACCACATAAGCAATGTCTCAGGAAAGAAAGAAGCAAAGAATGAATGGACAAAACACAGAAAAAAAATCACCCTCATCATTGCTATCAGAATGGAGAACAACAGCAACAACAGCCAAAGCCAGCAATTTTATCTTCATCATTATCATCATCCTTCTCGTCGTCCTCGTTGTCGTCGTTCTCCTCTTCCTCCTCCTCCTCCTCATCATCATCATCACCACAACCACCACTATCGTTTTCACCACAATCAACACCATCACCACCACTACCACCATCATTATCATCAGGCTCATCATCATCATCACAATCGTCGTCGTCTTCCTCGTCGCTGCCATCATCACCAACAACAGCCTGAAGAGGAGTTACAATTGTTTTGTTTTTTTATTAGACAGAGTTGCTGAGGTCTGATTGTTTCATCCATGCAAGCTCATCTCTGGGAACACGGGTTAATGAGCATGAAAGGAAAATCGCCTTAGAGTTTTGCGCTTTATTTCATGTTCGTTTCCAGCGCAGTGAATGCATTTTAACTGGCGAAAGCACATTATATCAAGTCAGCGTCTAAGGAGAGCTCAACAGCATGCTCTGTGTTTTAAGCACAGACACAGACACAAAAGTGTGTGTCTATGTGCGTATGTGTGTGTGCATGCATGTAGGTACGTATGTATGTATGTATGTATGTATGTATGTATGTATGTATGTATGTATGTATGTATGTATGTATGTCTGTCTGTCTGTCTGTCTGTCTGTCTGTCTGTCTGTCTGTCTGTCTGTCTGTATGTCTGTCTGTATGTATGTATGTATGTATGTATGTATGTATGTATGTATGTATGTATGTATGTATGTATGTATGTATGTATGTATGTATGTATGTGTGTGTGTGTGTGTGAGTATGGGTGTGTGAGTGAGTGAGTGAGTGTGTGTGTGTGTGTGTGTAAGAGAGAGAGAGAGAGAGAGAGAGAGAGAGAGAGAGAGAGAGAGAGAGAGAGAGAGAGAGAGAGAGAGAGAGAGAGAGGAGAGAGAGAGAGAGAGAGAGAGAGAGAGTATGGGTGTGTGACTGTGTGTGTGTGCTTGTGCACCCACGCTCATAAACATTCAAAAGAAGAAAGTAAGCATGTAGACATGTTTTACTTTATTTAAAAAAGATCTTTCGCATCTTAATACAAACTACGCGGGCACATAAATTATTGATTATCGTCGAAATAACCAAATTGAAGTAAATACAAAAGATTACGGTATCCTCTTCTAGTTACAGCACCATTATAACACAACTAAAATATCAAAGGTCAAGGGCACCCTGCCCCCCCTGTGTTACCACGACCACCCTGTCATGATTTATGGCCGGTACCATTTGCCACAAAACTGGTGATGATGGCTGTGGATGCTTGGCTTAAGTCTTTCCATCTGCTGTCAGGCGAAACAAAGACAGTATACTTGATCTCCCTAAGTGTAGGTTGAGCATCTCACCCTCTCTGCCAAGGAATGTTAGCCTAGCGTGGCACATTTTGGGGAACGATCTCATTCCTTTTGGCGTTGTGTTTAAAATTTTTTTAAAAAAATTTTAAAAATTTTTTTTGTTAATTTATTATTTTTGTTTTTTTTAATTTTTGTTTTTTTTTTTTTTTTTCTTTTTTTTTTTTTTTTTTTTTTTAAATTTTTGTTGTTTAAATTTTTTTTTTTTTTTTTTTTTTTTTTTGAAAATTTTAATTTTTTTATTATGTTTTTTTTTGTTTTATTTTTTGTTGAGGGGGGTTTTTTTTTGTTTTTTTTTAAAAAAAAAAAAGGGGGGGGGGGAAAAAAAGGAAAGGGGGGGGGGAAAAAAAAAGGGAAAAAAAAAAGGGGGAAATTTTTTTGGGTTGGGGTTTGTCTTTCCCCCAATTTTAAAGGGTAACGAAAAATGTTTTTTTTTTTTTTTTAAAAAGTTTTTTTTATAAAATGGGGAAAAA
>CM060316.1:46925188-46935188 GCA_030674155.1 Stramonita haemastoma | reverse complement strand
TTTGCAGTCCCCTGGGTGGTCTGATGGATAACTGTGACAGTTTGTCCATCGTGATTTGAATATCACTGTTACCAGATGCTGGGTTTGCTTATTCTGTTCACCTAATATTCATGAAAGGCAAGAGCAGCGAATAGCTAAACGTGCAACAAGCAAGCAAACAAGTGGGTGAATGAGAGAGAGAGAGAGAGAGAGAGAGAGAGAGAGAGAGAGAGAGAGAGAGAGAGAGAGAGAGGAGAGAAGACAGACAGACAGACAGACAGACAGACAGACAGACAGACAGGCAGACAGGCAAGACAGACAGACAGACAGACAGACGAGAGAGAGAGAGAGAGAGAGAGAGAGAGAGAGAGAGAGAGAGAGAGAGAGAGAGAGAGAGAGAGGATGAGAGAGAGAGAGAGAGAGAGAGAGAGAGAGAGAGATATTTCAAATTTCAAATTCTTTATTTCCTGTCATCCCTTTAGGGATATGATGAATTTGACATATCAATGAACAAAATCATAGCTAAACAACATACATGCACCATGTAACTGATAATGAATGATAATGCAAACTGCAAAGTGTTCGAACTTTAGAAAAAAGTGATGATACACAACAAGCCATTCTACAATCATACCCACTCATTATTATTCATACTGAACAACAAACACACTGAAATTGAAAAAAACAAAACCCACCTTGCCAAACGAGCTAAATACTGACATATCAAAATATGTACACCAACAATTCTGATCATCTCATTGCACAGAATACGACACAATCATCAAGCACAGTACAGGACTAATAAAGTCACCAGGGCAACATGACCTCCATCTCAGCACCAGATGCTCAGGGAGAGTAGCAGTAATGTGTTAGATGGAGGCCGTGGCCACGATCCTTCATGTTCGTCCAGCAATTGGTCGATTTCTGCTGCTGGTGCAGAACGCTGTTCTATGACAAAGGGTGTTGAGCTATGCGCGAGCACACTCAGACACAATCACCATCACTGGGCCAGACACCACAGTGCATACACAAGAGGGCAGACAAGCCAGAGGTGTCACGTTCACAGCTGGAGAAAAAAAAATTGCTGCTATGATAAAATCCTGAAGACCTTGTTAAAATTGTTCTGAAAACTTGGGATCAGCTCTGTGGAGGTTTGCAATTGTGTTCAAATCGATATAGGGATAATATTAAACTAATATATCCTGGCAGATATTTTCCTTGTTTAATTTAATTTGTGAATCTCTTCATTAAGGGTGATGCAATAGGGTTTTGTGTGTATGTATGTATGAACGTTTTTCCGTCCGTCCCTACGTACATATGTGTGCATGTATGTGTGTATGTACTTATGTGTGAATGTATGCCTATGCATGTATACATGCATGACTGTATGGATGGATGGATAGATGGATTGGTAAATGGATAAGTTGATGGCTGGCTGGCTGGCTGGCTGGCTGGCTGGCTGGCTGGCTGGCTGGATGGATGGCACACACGTATACGCATTTATATATATATATATACAAATATATTATATATATATGTATATATATATATATATGTGTGTTCTTGATATAGGGTTGTATCCACATGAATGGAAAGTAGGCATCAGTATTCCTATTCACAAAGGTGGATGCCCCTAAAGCCTGAAAACTACAGAGGAATCACATTGACAAACACTTTCGGTAAATTATTTTGCCAGATACTGAACAATAGAATATGCAACTATCTAGAAGAAAATAACAAACTTGCCAAAGAACAAGCTGGATTTCGAAAGAAATGTAGAACTTCAGACAATATTTTCATTTTAAGTAAACTAGTTGATAACATATGCAAAACAAAAGATAAAAGGTTGTATTCTTGTTTTGTGGATTTTCAGAAGGCTTTCGATAGCATTTGGCATCAAGCTTTAATGGTGAAACTGCATGCAATTGGAATAACTGGTAAATGTTTCAATCTGATTGAAGATATGTATACAGATGCCACAATATATGCAAAAGTAAAAGATACGTTATCTGAAGAAATAGAAGTAAAAGTTGGGGTCCATCAAGGCGACACACTAAGTCCCACACTCTTTAATATCTACATTAATGATATCTTTCAACATATAGGAATGATTGATTCTCCATATATAACGAAAAATGATGTAGTCTCAGGTTTAATGTATGCAGATGATCTTATATTGTTATCAAATACAAAATCAGGTCTCCAATCAAAACTGGATAAATTACATGAGTATTGTCTAAAATGGGGACTCCAAGTAAACAAAGAAAAAACCAAAGTTATAATCTTCACAAAATCTGTACCTAAAATTCCTATTCATTTTAAATGTGGACAAAACCTAATTGAAACTACAGATAGGTATAAATATCTAGGTATAGTTTTTCATCAGTCAGGAAAGTTTGATGTGGCCCAGGAACACTTAGTCAAACAAAGTAACAAAGCTATTTATTCGCTGAAAAGAGCTCTACAAGGAGGTGTACTAAAAATAAATATTGTTATGCAGTTGTTTGATGCCCTAATAATGCCTATTTTAACGTATGGAAGTGAAATATGGTTTCCTTATGGTTGTAATGTAAAAGATAACTTCAAAATAGATGATTTATTTAAAATGTGCTTAACCAGTCAGTTTCATTTTGAAAGCACCCACGCAAAATTTTGCAGACAGATATTAGGAGTTCACAAAAAAACAATGGTCTTGCCAGTTTTCGGAGACTTAGGCAGATACCCATTAACGTTAAAAGTTATTAGTCATTTAATAAATTTTTGGATTCACATAATAGATTCAAAAGAAAATAGCTATTTGAAATTGTTATATAATGAAATGCACCAAAACTATGAAAAAGGTCACTGGATTTATTTTATCAAAACAATAATTCATAAGATTGGATTCAAGCATGTGTGGAATAATCATAGTACATTAAATATGAAAAGATTATGCCATGCTATAAAAACAAAACTTGAAGAATTATACAGACTGTTTTGGAACCAACAAAAAAAGTTATTTTCTAAGCTGAATTTTTACAACTCTGTTTCACATGTTTACAGATTGGAGCCGTATCTTTTGATATGCAGGAATGAAAATTATAGGCGCCTATTCAGCAGATTTCGCACCAGCTCCCATGATTTAATGATAGAGCAAGGGAGATATATGAATATACCGAAAGAAGAAAGAAAATGCAAATGGTGTAACAAAATAGAAGACGAGTATCACTTACTTGATGTTTGTACATTATATGATGATTTAAGAAATTTTTTTATATCTAATGTCAATATTAAGGAAATGAATAATATGAATAACTACAAGAATCTGAGTAAGTTTTTCAACAACGAGGACTGTCTGCTAGATATGATCAAATATGTGCATGATTCTTTTTCCAGAAGAGCAAGAACATAGATACATTACATAAGAAAGAATCTACATCTTTTAAGAATGTTAAATACGTTTACGTTTGGTGTCAAATAAGTCTCGTTCTGACTTAATGGCAATAAAGTTTTCTGATTCTTCTGATTCTACAAATATATAAATATATATATATATACTAAAAATTATATATATATATATATATATATATATATATATACATATATATTTACAAAGATTTTACTTATTCAGTTTGTTTCTATTTAGTCATTCACCAAATCCTGTTTTATAAGTTTGTGAAGAAGCATCCATTCTCCGATATTCTATATAGAAGCAATCTATATTGGCGCTGTCTACACATAACAAAAACACAAACGATGTTTCTCACAAATCATTGCTTATTATTTTGGTCGGGACAACCTGACCGACTTTCGGCCAATGGCTAGGATGACAGAATATGGGGAATGATAGATTTAGAGAGGTCGGCTGAGGGCGAGATGAAAGCGCAAATCAAGAGAAGTGATACGGAACAGTAGAAGGGTGACAGGGATGCTGTGATATCAGCAATAGTTATGATGATCACATCCTGACGGGATGAAGCCACATCTTTGCTGCTATGATAGATAGCGCCGGGGTGGTCTTAGGAATGTGGAGACAGAAACAGAAAGAAAGGTTGTGGTTGGGTGTGTGTGTGTGGGGGGGGGGGGGGGGGGTGGAGAAAATATTGAGGGAGATTGTTCAGGAGGTTTTGCTATACTTTGAATTTTTGTCAACAGCATGCAGGATGCATTATTAGTACCAAACACCGTACAACACTACGCCACACCCATCTATGTCATACCACACCACATAGCACCATGCTACGCTATGCCACGCAGCACCACACTGCATCACACAACTTCCCACCACATAATACCACATTACACCACACTACACCATGCTGCACCATACCACCATACCACACCACACCACACCACACCACACCACACCACACCACGCCACACCACACCACACCACACCACACCACACCACACCACACCACACCATACCACACCACACCACACCACACTCTACCATGATGATGATGATAATGAAGATGATGGAAAAGTAAACCTGAGACTGAGTTTATCACTATCTTCCTTTACTTGTTTGCCCAGCTGTTTGTTTTCCTATATTTTTTCCCTACAGAAATCAAATGTGATAAACACCATAATATGTGATAAAACATGTCAGGATACTTTACATCATATCGTGAAAGGAGTGTTGATGTTTAAACAACCAATATCTTGCATATGTTAAAGTCACTACAACAGTTGCAGCTGCCTCATTGCAAAAACATAGCTATGCCGTACAAGAACCAACACAAACCAGCCTGCTATTTCAACTCTACTATTCCCCGTGGGAATGCCGGGAATCTGTCAGTATAAATAGCATTCCCACCTTCTGGGAATTCTGTGCTAGAAATTCCCTCTTTTCTATCTCTGTTTTTGTTTCTGCGTTGTTCTTTTTTTTTCCTTGTCACCTCCTTCTTGTCTATTTTCTGCCATCTTGGTCTATTCTCCTGCTTTTTTTTTCCAGAAAGACTTAAAATATAACCATTCTCTCCCATGCCGAAACCGGCTGTGCTGTGCCTGACTTGTCAGGCGCTTAACGGCCCGGCAGCGGAACGCATTTTCGCGCATATAAAAGACAACAATAGTTGCTGTCTGAGCGCTCGTCGATGAAAAAGAAGAAACATCACTATACGGTACACAACTCAACTCTGATATATTGGTTATGATAATTACTATACGGGACAAAAGTCAACTAAAAATAATTATGCTTTTTGATCTTTATCATGCCGCGCAACCAAATCAACACAACTCACTTTCCTGCATTTTTTAAAAATCTCCCTTTGCCATGTATCGAATTGGAATGTATTGCATTGGATTGGATTGTGTTTTACTGCATTGTATCGTATGTGTTGTATTGAGTTTTATTACATTGTAATGGGTTGTATTGTATAGTTTAGCATAACACTTTCAGTGACGCAAATTTCTCTACGTAAAATGTGAGCTGTGGACCCCTGGGAGAGGGTATATCCATAACAGCAGCGCAATCCATTAAAACAAAATATGTTTGCAATTGTACTTGTTTCCCTATGAGAGTATTCTTTTTCTACAGAATTTTGCTAAGGACAACTCCCACCTGCCGTGGTGTCTTTTACGTACGCTAAAACAATTTGTATTGCACACGGGACATCAGTATATCATCTCATCTGAAAGACTAAACCAACACAAGCCAGTTGCTACAACAATGACGCTAATCTTGAACTGTCATGAGTGGGAAAGCAAGGGTTTTGGCAATGCTAAATGACAAGCTGCAAGTCTTGATTTTACACTCTTCGGCATTCCCCAGAGACTTGCAAAAAAGTAACTGAGAGGACTGGAGAGAGAGAGAGAGAGGAGAGAGAGAGAGAGAGAGAGAGAGAGAGAGAGAGAGAGAGAGAAGAGAGAGAGAGAGAGAGAGGAGAGAGAGAGAGAGAGAGAGAGAGAGAGAGAGAGCAGAGCAGACGAGACAGACAGACAGACGCAGACAGACAGGACAGGAGCAGACAGGACAGACAGACAGGACAGACAGACAGACAGCAGACAGACAGACAGACAGAGACAGAAGACAGCAGACAGAGACAGAGACAGAGACGGAGAGACAGACAGACAGACAGACAGACAGACAGACAGACAGACAGACAGACAGCAACAGTCAGATGGAGACAGAGAATTATAGGTGAGGAGTTCCTGCATGGAATGTTTGAAGATTTATGTAACCTGGAAGTTGTAAAGTTGTATTTAAGGGAAACTGTAGAATGCATTAAAACTGATGTTGTGGTGTTAAGCGGTATTAAATGTGTAACGAATTCATCTCAGTCTCCTTTGCAGATTTTTCACAGCATCATGCATCATTACTTACTGAAATGCCAGTCTTTGTGTTGTGTGTAGTTATTCTTTTATATGTTGCTTGAGTTCGTAATGGCTTTTAAAAGTCTGTTTGATTGATAAGCCTGTCTCTGGCACTGCTCCCCACCTTCTCTCTCTGTCTCGCAATCTCTGTCTCTCCGTCTGATTCTCTTCTTTCTGTCTCTGTCTTTCTGTCTCTCTCATGTCTTTCTGTTTATCTGTGTCTCTGTTTGTCTCTATCTCTCTGTGTTTCTCTGTGTGTATTCCTGTCTCTCTTTCTCTGACTTTGTTGCTGTTCGTCTGTCTGTCTGTCAGTCTTTCTTTCTCTCTCTCTATGTCTTTCTTTCTCTCCCTGTCTAGCGTCTCCCTCTACAAAAAGTGTAAATCATCGATTCAAATTTTGTTTACCTTTAGATTTTTTACTTCCCCCTCCTTTCTCATGAAAAACACCATCAATAATTACATAAGCAGCAATGCACCCCCCAAAAAAACCCCAACCCGAACTAATATTAGATTTTAAAAGATACTCGTGTCACACTACTTTCGGTCAATGCAAAAAGCCAAGATTCATGTTAGCAACAAACGGTTCCAGAGCGCTGAGATGTCACCTAGTGAGACCACACACCCATGACCCCAATTGTCAGCAACAACTTTGGTCGGACAAAAAACTATCTTCTACTTTAAAATTTGCATGGAGTCACCCACAGGTAGGAAAAGAACACCTCCTTACGTGTAAAGCAGCAAAACCAAAACTACACTGGGTTTGTACTAAACACGGGGATGCCGGGGGCTATATCAGTATAAAAGGCATACCCACCTCCTGGAAATGTTTTGCAAGGAATCTCCTCTTTTCAATCCTTCTCTTTGTTTCTGCTCTGTCACCTTCTTGTTTTCTGCTTTCTTGGTCAGTTCTCTTGCTGTCTTTTTTGTTCTAAGAAAAGACTTTAAGAATAAGAATTCTCTTCCACGCCGAAGTCGGATGCGCTGAGCCCGGTTTTGCAGGCGGTTAGCGGCATTGCAACTCATTGTCGCTCATATGACAAACAAGAGTATTTGCTGTCTGAGCGTTTTATGTAGAAGAAAAAGAAGTACTAAACGATAATGATGACACAGAAAGCATAGAAGAAGAAAGTAGATTACCATTAAAGGTTATGTTTAGTCTGTCTGATGTCAGTGACAGCTTACTACTCTCTTGTACACATCAGGACGGATATGGGCTGAATGTTGTAGTTCCCCACACGTAACACAGAGACACCATTAGTTTCATGTGTTCTGAAGTCATATGAGGGTACAAGGGTGTACTTCTGGCTTCTTTTGTGGATCTTTCGCATCTCTTTGCAGTGACCCTCTGGTGTGTGAGTAGGAGAGAGAGAGAGAGAGAGAGAGAGAGAGAGAGAGAGAGAGAGAGAGAGAGAGAGAGAGAGAGAGAGAGAGAGAGAGAGAGAGAGAGAGAGAGAGAGAGAGCAATGATCTTTGGCATGTCCTAGATGGTACTTGACCGTCGTTAACGTCTTTACTTCAGGTCTTAGCAAATAGGGTTCAGAGAGTCTGTGTGTACCTAAGGACTCCTCAGTCCATGTAACTATGTGGATGTGTCTCAAATTCGCGAATCTTTACACTTCGGGGTGTAAAAAAGAACCAAATTGTGTCATTTGAAGTCCCTCTGTGTACATCATCTGAGTGTCTATTTTTCTGTTCATTTATCTGTCTGTCTGTCTATCTGTCTGTCTGCATCTCTGTCTGCGTCTCTGTTTGTATCTCTGTCTTTTGTGGAAAAAAAGTTTACATTATTTGTCCCACTTACCAGCTATTGAGCATTCTTATTTCATACCTAAGAGAAATAAAAAGCAGAGAGAGAGAAAACAAACGACTCCCAAGACTCTAGACATCAGCAACGTTTAGTCAGTATAGTTTTGTCTTTCACTTCAAGGTTTACACCGATTCACCTACAGAGACACCCACCCCCCCATCTTTCTGTGCAAACAAAGCAGCGATGTGCAGTGAGTCAGTATTAAACGAGACAGACGTGGCGGAAGGCGCGGACAAAGAAAGCAATTACCCTCGATGGTTATATTAATTTATCTTTCCGATGTTAGCAGCAGAGAAGCGTACTTCCCGTGTGCCCTCTTGTACACAGCTAGGCAGATGTGGGTTAAGCGTTGCAGTTTCCCACACAGGTAACACAGAAAGTCTATTAGTTTCCTGTTTGCTGAAGTCCTTTAAGTGAACCAAGGCTGACGGCTGGCTTCTTTTGGTGGATCTTTCTGTCAACTTTCAATGGTTCATGCTTGAAAGTCATTAACGCCTTCACTTCAGGGCCTTGGTAAATAGGACACAGGCCTCTCTCTCTCTCTCTCTCTCTCTCTCTCTCTCTCTCTCTCTCTCTCTCTCTCTCTCTCTCTCTCTCTCTCTCTCTTCATATTTAGATATTTGTGTCACGGACAAATTACCAGAATCACCCAGCATTTTTGGCTTAAGACATTAACGAAAAAAAGAAGCAGAGGACAAAATGACACCCGAGACCCTACATAACAACAACATTTCTTTCAGAATAGTTTTTGCCTTGTACTACAAAACTTGCGGTAAGTCACTCACTAAGATAAAAACAACCCAGTTATGCTGTGTGTATTGCGGCGATGAACATGTGCACTGGGTCAGCATTAAACTAGACTGATGTACGGGGTAGGGGGCTGAGAGGAAGGAAGTTGATTACCATCGACGATCATATTTCATCTTTTTGATATCAGCAACAGAGACACGTACTTCCTGTGCCCTCTTGTGCACATCTGAAGGGAAGTACAGTGTTGGTTTCAGGTACCCATACTCCGTAGTGGGGATACTGGGGGGGCCTGTCAGTATAAATAATATCCCCACATACTGGAAGTCCTGTTCTAGGAATTCCATCTTTTCTAATTATCTCTTTGTTTCTGCCTTGTTCCTTTTTTTCATGTCACCTCTTTCTTGTCCATTTTCTGCTTTTTAGTCTATGCTCCTGCCTTTTCATTTGCTTTTACAAGATAAAGCGCTATATCAATTCCAACTTCTATCTTTTTTCTTTTTTTTAAATTTTTCCCTGAAAGACTTGAAAGATAACTATTCTCTCCCACGTCAAATTCGGATGTGCTGGGCCTGACTTGTCAGGTGCTTAACGGCACACAACGCATTTCTGCTCATATAACAAACAATAGCTGCTCTCTGAGTGTTCGACGACGACAAAGAAGAAGTCAGCCATATGTAACACAGAGAGCTTGTTAGTTCCATGTTTGGTGAAGATGGGTGAGTGTACCAAAGAAGTCTTCTGGCTTTTTCTTTTTGTGGACTTTCTGTCTTCTTTCAGTGATTGAGTGAGGAGACAGAAGTGTTCTTTGGCATACCTAGATGGTACTTTACCATGGTACATGTCTTTGCTTCGGCGTCTTGGCAGATAGCGTACATAGTGTCTGAGTGTTATCTTTGGAGTTCTGAATCCAGCAGGTATGGGAATGTGATGCCAGCTAGCGTTTACACACTACAGGGCGTCAGAGAGAGGAGAGAGAGAGAGAGAGGAAGAGAGAGAGAGAGAGAGAGAGAGAGAGAGAGAGGAGAGAGAGAGAGAGAGAGAGAGACAGAGACAGAGACAGAGACAGACAGACAGACAGACAGACAGACAGAGACAGACAGACAGACACCCAGACAGACAGACATCCAGACAGACACCCAGACAGACAGACAGAGACACAGACTGAGA
>CM060316.1:46907688-46920188 GCA_030674155.1 Stramonita haemastoma | reverse complement strand
TTGGATACAGCAAACATCATTCACAGCGATGAAGCGAAACCCGATAAAACTAAGACATACAAGATCTGTTGCATACCGAGTTCCACATACTAATAAATTATACACTATTACAATATTGGTTCCTAGGACCGCCAATGTCTATAATCCAAGAAACTAACAATGCAAAATACTAGAACACAATAGAACACAATAAAATAGAATGCAATACAACGCAATGCAATAAAGTGCAATACAGTGCAATACACAATAAATATCCTTCCAAAAGAAATGAGTCATAAATATAGTACAATTTTATGTAACAGACGCCATTCATAACGATCAGGTCATACCCGATAAAACCAGACGTTTCAATAATCATCAGACACTTGTACTACGAGGGGATGTCATTTGCAGATTACCCAGAGGGGGGTACTTGGGTCGAACCCTAAACCCCTCACAGACAGAGACCTTGGGGTGGGAATCATCAGTGCGTCAGTGCTCTGGCTTGTGGTTTTCGCCCGTATGACATAACTGTAATCATTATTGATTGTACATAAGTAGTTTTGTCTGTCTGAATAGGGTTACGGTCCCAAGAGGAGGCGAGTCATATACTAGTACAGTGTCCTTGTGTTTTAGTCTGGTTTGTTTGCCTTTGTTCTTGATTAAAATACAAACAAAACTTTTGCGTATTTAATATTAATGAAAAGCATTTTTTTCTGTATTTTTTATATTTACCGTTACATTTGTGTTGTGTTTTTGTTTTGATGCTGTTGTTTGGTTTTATTATGGGATTTCACTCAATGTTGTTTATTGTTTTCTTAAACATGCGTGTTAAAGATCTCGGATTTTACTCAATGTTCTTCATTTGTTTTCTCAAACTGCACATTAAAAATATCGTAATTCATGTCACCTTCACGGTGGGGTGTACGAAAACGCCAATGCACCCAGACTACATCCCAAAGTAAAAATGCGGCTACCTTCATGGTGGGCAAAAAACGGTCGCATACGCAAAATTTCACCATTGGTGAACCTCGGAGCTCTAGCATATCAACAAAAAAATGCTGTTTTCATTTTGTGAAGTTTTTTTTAAGTATACATTCTATCCACTGCCTTGGGCTTATATACAGAATATTTATTTACTGTTACAGGCAATAGACAAGTGCCTGGCCTATCAATTAGTTATGAACAAGAATGGATACAGAAATATCTGCCATGAACAGGATTCGAATAATGGATTCCTTATAATATCTGAAATGGGTGCGTTAGGTTACGGACTACGGAACCACAAGTATAACCTATATATTGAGAAGCTGTCGTTCTACCAAATGAAAGAATGGAAAATGTTTGATGTTGGATTCAGATTTCGGCAAGAAAGCTATACTGTTAACTTAAAGCGGAAATGGAAGTAGCGCTGAAGTAGGTGTACTAATTAACGAAATCTTTGTCAGGACTGCTTTTCATTTGCCTTCCCTCTGTCTGGGCTCTCTCTCTGTCTGTCTATCCGTCTTTTGCCGCCTCTGTCTGTCTGTCTGTCTGTCTGTCCTTCTCTCTCTCCCTCTCAGAATAGTCTTTTACGATGATTAAACAACGTGAACTAAAAAACAACGCTCATCACTCACAACAATCCCCTCTGTACGGTAAACCGCAGGCCATTTCTTGATTACCCCAAGGAAAGTGTCTTTGAAGGCTGGTTGGAAAGCTGTCAAAGAATAGACCAGACGCGGGAAGTCATTTGTGTATTTTGCCTATGACCGAGTGAGATCCCCTCGCCTCGTGCTTTCTCATGTATGGGGATTAGTGTCTTTAATCTCTTAACGCTGTGTGGCGTGAAGAAAGGCTGTATTGGAAGGCTGACAATGTCAGATGCTACGTCTGGTTTGATTCGATAGGTACTTGAAATGGAAACAGCTAGAGTGGTTGATGTAGAATATTGATTGAGCAAGTTCACCTACTGTCCTCAAAAAATAGCTTACCATCTAGTTCACTTTATAGTTTTGTTTAGGGACTAACAGTTCTGGTAGAGCTTCTGAAGTTATAACAGCAGTTGCTTTTGCAGTTCCCATTTTATATTTTGCAGTTGCTATTGCCACTAGTACTGTGACAACTACGACTATTACTATGATGATTACAACTGCAGCTGCTATGACTATTCTACGACGACTTCTACTTTGTGTGTGTCTTCATTTTAACGTCTATCCACTAAACAAGTGATTTTAGACTAGATTTTCTACTTTGTCTACTACTATAACTGCATGCTGCACACAGTTGTACCTCAGACACACTGTGACACAAATAATTATAGCTCAAGAACAAAATATAAAGCACAGCGCAGTACAAGAAAAAAACACACACCTAACCTCCTCTCTCTGTTTTACAGTGATCAGTCATTTTCAATTTTGATTGCCGGCCATTGCTTTTACTAGGCCTAATTAGAAACATGTATGCACATGAATATTAAGTAGCTATGTAAGAAAAATGTTAGCAAGATAGGGTATTTAACCATCGCCCAGTTTACAGGTGTATCCCAATTTAGAAACACGACGCTGCTGGGAGCACACTGATCACATGGGAGGTAATCTACTTACAGCTCCATCCCATCCGCTTCTGCTAACACTGTACCGCATCCCGAGGTACATTAGTGGGCTCATTGACCAGCATATCTGATGCTCCTGCCAGTAGTCTCAAGGTTCTTAACCATGCTGCTCGCAGCAATTGGTAACTGAGTGCAGACATTTGATCTGCCATAACTATGTACAACTCTTTTTTTTATAACCATTTTATTCAGTTTTATCATGTTGTACATTGTTGTATATCATGAACATGATATACATGAACTATGTACAATTCTTCGCTATAACAGCTTGGTCAGAGAGTGTAGGATGTGTCCTCTAGATAGAGGCTGCATGAATTCCGCATTTTTGTCGCATCAGTAGAGTGTAAGCAACAGAGAATTTTCAACAACCACCCAACAAAACAGAGCGTGGCACAATTCGCAGGTGTGTCCTGATTGAGAAACACGGAGCTGCTGGGAGTGCTCTGATCACATGGGAGGTAATCTAATTACCGCCCTATCACAGTAGTAGTAGTAGTAGTAGTAGTAGTAGTAGTAGTAGTATAGTAGTAGTAGTAGTATAGTAGTAGTAGTAGTAGTAGTAGTAGCAGCAGCAGCAGCAGCAGCAGCAGCAGCAGCAGCAGCAGAGTAGTAGTAGTAGTAGTAGTAGTAGTAGTAGTAGTAGTAGTAGTAGTAGTAGTAGTAGTAGTAGTAGTAGTATTGGCAGCAGCAGTAGTAATAGAAGGCATCTTTCTCGAGAGAAAAAGGTAGAGTATCACAGCCTCCATTCACAATGACATAAAGGTTACTGCCAGCTATGATAACAAAACTTCCAGACTCTTTGCAATCAAGAGTGATGTCAAAGATGCATCCTTGCCCCCAACCTTGTTCCGTATTTTGTTTCCTCCATGCTGCTGAACTATGCCTTCATCCACTCCGCGAAAGGAGTCCATCTGACAAACTGATGAACTGAATGACTGATTTAACCAGCCGATTGACTGACTAATAACCCAACCAACCAATCAACTAATCAACAAGGCAACTGATTACCTGCCTACCTACCTACCTGACTACCAATTTACCTACCTACCTATTTACCAACCTACCTACTTACTTCCTTCCTACCTACCTACCTACCTACCAACAAACAAACAAACAAACTAATTAATTAAGTAAGTTACTAAGTAACTAAGTAACTAACTAAATAACTAATCCATCGACTAACTATGTAGCACTTTTTGTAAGAGTAGGCTATTGTGTGCCGGTGGAAACAGATGACGAGATTTACAAAACTGAAAACACATGGGGACTGGATGTAAAAAAAATCACACGAGTGCTTATTCCATTATCCTCGATATTAAATAAAAAATAAATGAAATAAAATAAAAAGAGCTCCTTAGCTAACCAATCAATCAACCGGCCAACCAACTAAGCAACAAACTAAACAAACTAAACAAACTAACTTGCACATCATTATCCTGGAGGAGCATGCTGTGATGATGGACTGCAAACAACCTCAAAGAAAGCATCACACACCAAGGGGGTCTTCTGCCTGTAGATACATTCTAAGCCATTCCTGGAGTGCGTCCTCACGTGCAGAGGCTACCGCTTTTAATAATATTCTCTCACCGTAGCTTCCCAATATGGTGTAGTTATACAGTCGTCAATACAGACCCCAGGCAGTTGGAATTAAAGTATCAGACGGTAAATTTGATCCTGCTTACTGGCATGTTGACTGCAAGTAATGGGGTATTTAAGTCATGGAGAAAAGTATTGGCTGTCTGTCTATTTGTCTCTCTTATGACTGGATGTAAAAAAAAAAATTCACACGAGTGCTTTTTCATTATCCTCGAAATCAAAGAATTTGGTCTAATTTGATTTGATTTGATTTGATTCTTTCTCTCTTTTTCTCTTCAGAAAGGCAGACCGGACTGTAATATATGCCCAAGATATTGTCTGTGTGTTTTTATGCGGGACATCAGTTCATAGCCTCATCGGAAGGAATTCCGGAGGAGTGGAGTCTGTATTGATGTTAACACTCTAACCACTATGCTATCCCGCACTCCTATGCTTACGTCTAGGTCTTTTTGGTTTTTTCTCCTTGACAAGACCTAGGAAAGTGACAATAAGGTGTCGTGAAAGGAAGCCCGTCAACTTTGCATAATGACTCTTTTGAGTGTTGAGAGTTCTCGAAACATAATTACAAATGGCAACCCACATCTAAAGCAGACAGCTGCCACGTTGTTAAAACACATCTTCCAACAAAATCATTATAAATATGACAGTTGGAAAATTGATTAGTGGTAAAGATGAAAGTGATGATGATAGCATTAACATAATCACCCCGATCATAACCACCAAAGCTGTTAACTCCAGCCGTAGAAACGGCAGCATCGGCACCAGTATCATAAACAGCAACAGCACCAACAACATTAACAGCAGTAGCAGCAACAACAGAAATAGCAGCAGCAACAGTAGCAACATTAGTAGTACCAGCATAACCACATTCAACTGACATCCGAGGATCCTGTATACTTAAAAAACTAAAACCAAACGCAGTATATACACACACCGTCACGCTTCTACCGTCTGTTTGTCCAGCTAGACAGAATGAACAATCTAAGATGGTTTAGAGGAAGGGGGCGGGAAGCAGACTGGCCAGCTGAAATTCGATCAATGTGCCAACGATCATTACAAGGTCCACTCACGTTCATGTCTGTCTCTTCCCTACCTCTCCGTCGGGGAGTGGTAACCTTCGTTCCTTCATTCTCAGAAATGGGCCCTCACTTAGGGATCCTGGTAAACTGACAGTAATGGTTTCTGATGGTGCCAGAGAAGAGGATGACATTGGGTGCCAGCGTGGGTGTAGACTAGACGTGCTACAGTCTTGATGTTTACCTAATTTGATTCCGTTGTTGTTGGTGACAAAGCGCGCATGCTATGGCTGACAGTGATTATCAATAAAACAAAATCAACTATGTCCTTTCCCCCTAGTTTTAAGTTTGATATGCGTACACAGAGTTAATATGCCCTTGCTAAATGTTGATGTATTGATTGTTTTTCATATACCAAAACTAAATCATAAACAGATTTTCAAAATACTGTTTAAGGCTAATCGCCTCTAATAGTGATGTTTTGACATTTATGTTTTTAAATGATATCACAAGAATGAAACGATGTTGAATTTAATTTTATACTAATATATCCCATTAAAGCAGTGAAATGGCACTTGTATCACTTTACGCTTTACCTATTAGATCACTTTACGCTGGACTCACAAGGAAATAACTGCCACCCACAAAAGTGCCGACAACACCAACACCACAACCGCCACCTACCGCCTGTATCATCATTATCATTATTAACGCCGTCGCCAACATCTTCATAGACATGTTGGTAATCAAAGACGAAAAAAAAGCTCCAGACGCTTATCTTGAACCCCTCTTACTTTGGACATGACAAGCAAATTAGGAAGGAGATACGTTTTTATGTCAGGGAAAACAGCATTCACAACTGCTTTGGTGACCTTAGATCAGTGTTCCAAGTTGGAAGCAAGGTTTCCTAGTTTTGAATATGTTTCAAAGCACGGAATATGAAACTTGCGTACAAATCAATTTATTCCATTCTGATTTGTCGTATTTCCTATTGCCTTAGTTCTTTCATTCTAGTTTTTTTTTTTTTAGTGTTTGCATGGGAATTTGACATTAAAAATGTCAAGAGTAAGCCAGGTTAAAATTCATTTCTGACACGTATATTACACAATTTAACACCTTTTACACGTTAGGGACCGTAGTGTAGTTATCAATGCATTCAAATGAGTGGTTATGATATATGCTCTCACACGTATGCAGTCAGCCACTGCTTCCACACAATTTAGTTCAATATCAACAAGACATCTCAAAGGAAAGTGAAAAACTTTTACCAAACATGAGAAACCGTACGCTTGTGGGATGAGGTAGATACATGGGGAAGTGTACCACAGGCTTTCAAACTTTGCAGTAGGCTATATTTCGACGGAGAAGCGTTTCCAAGCAAATAAAAGAGAGGCCCTCTCTCCCTACCCTAACCCCCGACACACACACTTCCCCATCTCATTTCCTATTCCTAACTCACAACTTTGTAATTTGCAAATGGTCTTTAACTTCTTTGGTAAACACCATAGGATACCAAGTCGATAGTTAATTCTCAAACATACATAGCAACAAGAAAATGTTACCGCAAACTCCTATCTAAGAAGAAAGATACGAAGAGGAAGAAGCATTGCAAATAAGAAAAAAAAATGCGAAGGAAGAATTGCGAAAGAAGAAGAATTCAAGAAGAAAGAATTGCAAAGAGATCGAAAGAAAAGAAGAAGAATTGCGAAGAAGAAGAAGAATTGCAAAGAAGAAGAAGAAGAAGAGAAGAAGAAGAGAAGAAAAAAAAGAAGAAGAAGACAGAAGAACGAAGAAGAGAGAAGAGAAAGAAGAAGAAGAAGAAGAAGAAGAAAAGAAGAAAAACAACAACAACAACAACAACAACAACAGCAACAGCAACAACAACACAAGGCATTTTTACTGCTGCTGCTGTTATTGTTGTTGTTGCTACTGCTGAGGCTGTTGCTGTGTTGTTGTTACTGTTGTTGTTGCAGCAGCAGCTGCTGTTGCTGCTGCTGCTCTGATGATGTGATGATGATGGATGATGATGATGATGATGATGATGATGATGATGATGATGATGATGTATTATTGCTGCTGTGATTATTATTATTATTATTATTATTATTATTTATTATCACGATGATGGTGATGATAACGATGATGAAAGAAAAGACTATATTATCGGCTAACTCATAGTCCAGATGCTAAAAGATATATTGTGTGCGTTTTCAATCTTCAGTACTCCACAGGGTGTGGAAAATTCCATATAGACATCACACTACGGCTGACTCGCATACAAGACTGTCATGGGGCACTGCACCAGCTCTCTCCATCTGTAGCAGTGGTGTGACAATACCAGAGTCCCTGCAAAGATTTTTTGGTGTCCGATCAATGATTCCGCTTATCATCATCTTTATTTGTTTGGCCTCGTTGGCTGTCTCCATAATCGTCTCTTTCCTTCATGGTACCCTGTACTCCTGCTACACAATCCAAGTAGCTGCTTCACCAGCTGTACAGCTCAGCGCTTTAGTCAAACCTTGAATGCATGTTGAGTACTTTCGTGTTTCTAGAGCCCACCAAAACAAATTGCCGAATCTTTGACGTGCTTGGTTTTCTCTTTTAAATGCGTGTACAGTCAATGAAGAGTAAACCGGGCAGGCTTGCATAACGGTTTGATATGGGAAATGCTTTAAAATATTTTATAGGGCAGTTTCCCAGGGATCACATCCAGGAACTTGTTTAGGCACAACAGTCTTGCGATACACGAAGATGTAAAGGGGAAAAGACAAATGAAATATAACAAGAAAAAGTCAAGGACAGAAAAAGGAAAGGCAAGAAGAATTTTGCACATATGATCGGTAAAAGATGGATACATGATTCATATTAAAAGCTCAGCTTCTGTCATCTCCACAGAGAAATTGATCTGTCTAGCATCACATTACATTCTAAACAACTATCATAGAACAAAGAAGAACAAACAAAACTACAAAGGAGTAAAATCCAAACTACATTGCTTTTCCCAAGTTAAAAACCACAAGACAAGACAAAACCACCAATAAAGCCAACAACACACCCAAACACGAACACCCTTCACCAACACCATAACGATAACAAACAGATTAAAATAAAAAAAACCCCACACAAATATAAACAGATGCTATTTTTGGTATCCACATCAATTCACACCCTAGTTAACAATGACAAAGATTCGCCCAGAATGAACTCCTAGGAAGAACTGGGGGAAGGTGCAATCAATCGATGTGTGATGGATGATCATTACAAGGTCCACTCACGCCGCACTGTCTGATCTGCTCGGGGCTGAAGAGGGGCCGTCCCTCCCGCCATCCCAGACGTGGCAATGAAATCGGGAGTGCAGTAATGAGGCAGTGATGGCCATAGCAGACTGGGGAGGGCGACTGCAAGCACAAGTGGTACCGGAGATGCACGCTCACGGAAGAAGCCTGTGTACCTGTATGCCAGAGTGACTGATTACCTTGCACTTTTGTAGCTAATGGAAGATTTGATATGATCTGCCTGTTTGTTTGTTTGCATGTTTTATCTTTCAGTCTGTCTATGTGTCTCTATGTTTATTTGTTCTATCTATCTGTCTTTATGTCTGTTTGTCCATCAATCTATTTACCTACCTACCTACCTACCTACCTACCTACCCACCTACCTACCTACCTCCCTACCCACGTATGTATGTATGTATGTATGTATGTATGTATGTATGTATGTATGTATGTATGTATGTATGTATGTATGTATGTTATGTATGTTATGTATGTATGTATGTATGTACTTAGTATGTAGTGTATTATGTATGTATTATGTATGTATTGTATACTGTCTGTCTGTCTGTTGTATGCCATGCATGCATCATGCTAATGTCTTACTATGTATGTATAGTATGTATAGTATGTATTATGTACTACTATGTACTATGTATGTATGTAACTATCTATTGTTGTACTGTCTGTCTGTCTATCTAACTATCTTCATCTGTCTGTCTGTCTGTATCTGTCTTCTATCTATCTATCTATCTATCTATCTATCTATCTATCTTCTATCTATCTATCTATCTATCTATCTATCTACTTCCTATCTATCTATCTATCTATCTATCTATCTTTATCTATCTATCTATCTATCATCTATCCAGTAGCTAGCTAGCGAGCTACTTCTTCTGAGTCTTCTTTCCTTTCTTTCTTTCTTTCTTTCTTCTTTCTTCTTCTTTTCTTCTTCTTCTTTCTTTCTTCTTTCTTTCTTCTTCTTTCTTCTTTCTCTTCTTTCTTTCCTTCTCTCTTTCTACCACTCTGTCTTTTGTCTTTTTTCTTTTTCTTCCTATGCAACAAACAACACAGCAATATTTCTGACCTTACAACTGCTACTATCTTCAAAACATGTGTTTGATTTCAGAAAAATGTAATAATATGATGGCTGACTCCGTATACCTTCTTTTGCCATTGTTTTTACTTGATACACGCGCGCGTGTGCGCGCACGTGCGTGCGTGTGCGTGTGTGTGCATGTGTGCGTGGTGTGAGTGTGTGTGTACGCATACCTGCGTGTTCTCAATGTGCACGTGCGCGCAAAGTGCATGCTCGTGCGTGCGCGTGTGTGTTTGTGTTGTTTTGTATGTGTGTGTATGTGTGCGCGCGCTCGTGCACGTACGCACGTGTTTGTATACTTTAAAATACCATGGGCGGGAAGTTTCTTTCAGCACATGTGCAGAAATGCAAGCTAGCATTCTAATCAAGACCTTTTGTATTTGCTTCCTGGCTTGTTTTCGAGTTTTTGTTTATTTCTTTGTTTGTGTCATTGATTTGTTTGTTTTTTTGTTTGCTTGTTTGTGTTTTGTTTGTTTGTGGATTGTTTGATTCTTTGTTTGTTTGTTAGCTCGTTTGCTTTTCGTCTGCCATTTTTGCTTTGAGCTATGAGACGCGAAAGTCACAGTAGAATGCATGGTTATACGGTCTGGCGCCAGGGCAGCCGTATCTGTTTAATGTGCCAGCATAATGAATGCAGGAACTACGCTCTCTTGGGTTTCCTGGGGTTCCCCCCCCATTCAGCTCGCTTTGTCTCTGTCTCTGTCTGTCTGTCTGTCTCTGTATCTCTGTGTGTATACATGTCTCTCCTTCAAAATGTGTTTGTCTGCCTGTCTGTTTCTCTGTCTCTGACTGTCTGTCTGTCTATCTGTCTGTCTGTCTGTCTGTCCAACTATCTGTGTTTCTGCCCCTCTGTCTCTCTTTCAAAATAGGTCTGTCTGCCTGTCTGTCTCTCTGTCTGCCTCTGTCTGGATGTCTATCAGTCTGTCTGTCTCTCTTTCTGTCTGTCTCTGTCTCTCTCTCCTTGCGTCTGTTTTCCGCCTGAAACTCTCCTTTTCTTCATATTGTCTCTCGCACTCTCTCTATCTGTGTGTCTGTCTTCATGTTACTGGTTCTCTCTGTCTATGTCTCTATCTCTGCCTCTGCCTCTGTCTGTCTGTCTATCTGTCTGTCTGTCTGTCTGTTCTGTCTGTCTGTCTGTCTCTGTCTGTCTGTCTGTCTGTCTCTCTCTCCTCTCTCTCTCTCTCCTCTCTCTCTCTCTCTCTCTCTCTCTCTCTCTCTCTCTCTCTCTCTCTTGCTCTCTTTTCCCCCCCTCTCTCTTCTGTTTGTTAGCTGTTTCTTATCTTCCTTTAATCTTAAGCGAACAAAAAACACCCTTAAACAAACAAACAAACAAACAAACAAACAAACAAACACCACACACACACACACATACACACACAACACACACACACACACACACACACACACACACAACACACACACACACACACAACAAAAAAAAAAAAATAAAAAAAAACAAAACACAAACGAAAACAACAACAAAAACGACAAAAAACCCGTAGCAGCTTCATTCCTGAGAGCAATTAATCCCCAAAGGAGATGAAACAGAGTGGGATGGAGTCTATAAACCCACTTCAGCCTATAGAGCTGATAAAACAGACGCGTCACAAACCGCATAACCCAGTGCACCACTAACACCTCCAGTACAGGCTAAGCAGTTTTTGCGTTTGCACATCACCCTACCGAATGATGTTCTGAATTACAGGATGGATCCTTAACGTGTATGATTGCATCAGCTTGCTTGGGAATAGAAAACACGAGAATAAAACAATACCAGGTAGAGGTTTTTTTAAAGTTCGAGTTGAAGATTGTGAATAAACCAAACAGACAAGCAAGCAAATAAAGCAACATACCAGCCTATCACACACACACACACACACACACACACACACACACACACACACACACACACACACACACACACACACACACACACACACACACACACTCAGTCCCATGTCCCATGTCCCAAAGGACGTAGGGGGGACATGAGAGAAGACGCAACAGAGATCTTTTCCATGCTTCACGATCCTGTGTGGCTAGTAGGAGGTGTTGCAGGGGTTGGGCGGTCCAGTCTTATGTTGTCAACCCATGATTTCTTTTGGCGGCCTCTTCTTCTCTTGCCCTCGACTGTTCCTTGCAGGATGGTTTTTGCTAGCCTATATCAGCACGTAACAAGGCAAGCAAAATGCTCTTTGCCTTTACCTTTACCTTCAGCGATCCGTTGTCTTGTAGACGTTGAAGTACCACTGAAGATTTTACATCCGGCTTCCTCTACTTCCTGCGGTCTGCAGCTTTCCGTAGCAAAGCGTTTCACTCAAGTCCTAGTCCACTCTCTGATGTTATCTTCCGATTGTTTCCTCTGTCTGGTTCTTCGTCTCTCTCTTTGTACTGTGCTCTGTAGGACAGTGGTGGCCAATTCAGATGTTCCTATGACGTGTCTGTACCACTTCAGTTTGCAGGGTTTTTTGTTTGTTTGGTTTTTGTTTTGAACTCAAGTCAGGAACTCTTTCTATGGCGAGATGTCAAAAAGCTACTCAGATTTATACCTACAGCGTTGGCCCAGGCCAAAAGCTGTATCAGTCATTGCTATCCTGTAATCCTAGTGCCTAGGCCTATGTCAAAATGTTATGCATTAAAACTTATGTGAAGAGCGTCTTCATCCTTCACAAGCGCTTGGTATAGTCACATGCTCTGTCTGTTGTCTGTCTGTCTGTCTGTCTGTCTGTCTGTCTGTCTGTCTGTCTGTCTCTCTCTCCTCTCTCTCTCTCTCTCTCTCTCTCTCTCTCTCTCTCTGTGTCTGTCTGTCTGTCCTTTCCCTCTCTCTCTCTCTCTCTCTCTCTGTCCTTTTCTTTCATCTGCTGAGTACATTCCCCTTCGCCCCTTTCACTTGTATAGTGGCCCAAGGCCGAAGTACAATTAAAATGTTCAGTTTTCAGTGTTCC
>CM060316.1:46880188-46902688 GCA_030674155.1 Stramonita haemastoma | reverse complement strand
TGAAATGACTTGGAGAGGAGGACATACATAACAAACTCCACATACACACAACACACACCACCACACACACAACACACACACACACACACACACACGCACGCGCACCGCACACACATAAACACAGACACAACACATCACACACAGACACACACACACACCACACACACACACACACACACACACACACACACACACACACACACCACACACACACACACACCACACACACACACACAGTCAGGTAACGCACTAAGGTCAGGAGATGGAGATGGAGGAGGCTGGTTGAAAGTTCTCTTCGCCATCTCCCCTTCTCACCCTTTCTTCACCCACCCCTTCCCCATTTTCATACAATTATAAGGGGGTAGGGCAGGGAGGGAGAAACGTATTGTAAAAAAAAAAAAGCACAGCAGACAAACAAACAATAAAACAATAGTCTCAGTTAGACAGTGCCAGAAGGTGCAAGAAAAGCGCTGACCTTCACCGTACAGACGCATTCATCAAAAGTACCAACGATGCTGTTCTGCTATCTTAGCCACGTGCCAAGTGAACCCTGCCGCTGCTATTGTTGTAATGAACAATGGGCACCTGGCGAGGAAGCATCCCAGGAGTAGTGTACTGGAATCCCCCCTCAGTTCTTTTGTCTTTTGTTTTTGTTTTCGGCCCCTTAGGGGTAAGTTTGGCATGGCTACACTCTCCCTTTGCCAAAGTGGCTACTTGTATAATGGTGGTCTGTTGGCTGACATGTTAGTGTTCTAGTCTCTGTGAAAACACCAATACCTAAGCGTCTAGTGTCAAAACTACTAAATGTATGACGTTTAAAAATGTTTTTTTAATCTTTTTGATGAAAATTGCACGTCTGTAGCTATCAGAATACTAAAAAATAAAATTATATGCAACTCTGGTATTGTCGCTCTTTTTTTATCGATCCTTGGCTAGAGCTCTGAGGTTCACAAAACGGTGAGATTTTGCTTATGGTACCGTTTTTTCCACCATGAAGGTATCCACATTCCGATTTCGGGGCTACATTGTTGTTGCTCTAATGTCTTTGATATTTTACATGTTTGTATGCCACAACCACTAAACAAGAGTCCCTTTATAGCATTGTTATAATTTATACAGTAAAGTTGCATGTACCTGAAGTTCTTTGACACGTGTTGTTTTTAGTTTTTACTTCTGGAATGTGTTATTGGGGTAGATTGCAGTGTGCAGTGGGGGGTATTGGGGAAGTATTGAAGAGTAAAGTCACGCTTCATAGAGCCTACTCTCTCTCTCTCTCTCTCTCTCTCTCTCTCTCTCTCTCTCTCTCTCTCTCTCTCTCTCTCTCTCTCTCTCTCTCTCTCTCTCTCTCTCTTCTCTCTCACTCTCCACAACAACACACACACACACACACGCACACGCACGAACGCACACACACACATACATACATGCATGCATCCATACAGGCATACATACACACATGTGCGCATGGACGCACTCTTTTGCTTCCATACCCACCCATCCACATAATATACATCCATAGGCATGCATTTTTTTTTTTACAACTACTGTATATAAACACCTGGTGTAATACATTGAAAGGTTTGAGAGAGAGAGAGAGAGAGAGAAGAGAGAGAGAGAGAGAGAGAGAGAGAGAGAGAGAGAGAGAGAGAGAGAGAGAGAGAGAGAGAGGAGAGAGAGATTGATTGATTGTGTTGGTTGATTTGTTGATTCATTTATTCATTGATTGACAATCTTTATTCCCAAGGGTTACAGAGAAGTATTGACAGTGTGTATGTGTGTGAGAGAGACAGAGACAGAGGCAGACAAACACACGGACACACAGACACACAGACAAACAAACAGAGACAGAAACATAAAAAGAACTAGAGAGATACACACATAGAGAGACAGGCACACTCACATACACATACACAGCGCACACAAACATGAATACAATCCAAAACAAACTACTGGCGTGTTGTTTTTTACTCCAGATATCGTTGTCGTATCCAATCCAAAGGGTCAATAGAGAAGTCTCCAAGCAATCTTCAAAGTAAGTATGCGTGTGTCATCATGGTCCATGGCCCGTAGATGTAATGTTACAGGCTGCACGTGCAGGGGAAGCTTGGTAAACAGCATCACTGTTTTACTGCTGTACCCAGACATGCTGAAACTCAAAACAGCTAATGTAATGCAGTGGCAGGGACAGAGAGAGAGGAGAGGGAGGGAGGGAGGGAGGGAGGAGAGAGAGAGAGAGAGAGAGAGAGAGAGAGAGAGAGAGAGAGAGGAGAGAGAGAGAGACAGACAGACAGACAGACAGACAGACAGACAGACAGACAGACAGAAGACAGACAGACAGACAGACAGACAGACAGACAGAGGCAGAGACAGAGACAAAGACAGAGAGACAGACAGAGAGAAAAAAAAGGCAGTAAATGAAGCAAATAGCATAGAACGACACGGATAGAGACAGAGAGATACAGAGACAGAGAGACATACTGACAAAAATAGACAGACATAAAAAGCAGACAAACACACACACACACACACACACACACACACTCACACACACACACACACACACACACACACACACACACACACAACACACACACACACACGACACACACACACACACACAGACACACACACGCACGCGCGCGCGCGTGCGCGCATACACACACATTTCATAAAAGAAAAGACAAAAACTACCCCTCCAAAAAAAACAACAGAAAAAAAACCCAAACAAACAATCAAAGGAAAAGAGTAGTTCTCCTTCAAAGAAAAAGCTCCAGTTTCTGTCTCTGTCTCTGTCTCTGTCTCTCTGTCTCTCGTCTCGCTCTGTCTCTGTTCTCTTGTCTCTCTCTTCTCTCTCTCTCTCTCTCTCTCTCTCTCCTCTCTCTCTCTCTCTCTCTCTCTCTCTCTCTCTCCTCTCCCCAGTATGGTAGAGAAGAGAAATCAGTCATCGCGTTGAAAGTCTGCTGATGACGGCACAGTACTGTCGTCACATCATCACAGCAAAGACTAGCTAGACAGACAGAGGCTTGCTTAGTGAAAGAACTGGCTACCTGACAACGCTTGATGTGCTTTTTTTGTCGGTTTTCTGTCAATGTCTCAGTAAAATCTATGCCACTCCCCTTCCCCTAAGAAAAAGAACAAAAATAGAATGTGTAAAGGTTCGGATGAGAAAATGAATAAGCAGGAAGAAATACAACAAAGGAGGAAAGGGAAGACAAGAAACAAGCTAGGAAAAAGAACTAGAGGGAAAGAAGAAAAGAATGAATAAGAATAAGAAAGGAGGAGGAGCAAAAGACAGGGAACAGTTAAAATAAGAAAAAACAAGAAAGACAGAAAAAAGAAAGAGAAGATAAAAGAGAAAAAGAAAGAGAGAAAGAAGGATACAAAAAAGAGAAAAAAATGAAATGGAAAGAAAAAAAAAAGAGAGAATGAAAGAAAGAAAAAAGAAATAATGAAAAAAAAAAGTTTTACGCTCTTGCTAGAAAAAGCTCAAGTTTCTGACTCATATTTTGCAAAGAAGTAAAAATCAGTTACTAGCTGAAATCCAGATGTTTGAAAAATGAATGTCACTGTGACATCATCTCACCAACAGCTGGAGACAGAGAGAGAGAGAACTTCTGTAAAAGAAATGATACATACCAATTGTTGATGTAGTGTTGGCGGTATATTTGCAGCTACATTTATCAGTGAAAGAAATGAAACATGAAACAAACACGGATTTATATATGCACAAATGAATAACCAGAAGGAAAGTAGGAAAAACATATTTAAAGACAAAAACACAGGAGAAAAGGAACAAAGAAAGAAAGAAAACAAAACAAAGAGGAAAAATGCACAAAAAGAGGAAAGAAAGATGGACAGAAAGAAAGAAAAAAAATGAACGAATGGAAGAAGGAAAGAAAGAAAGAAAATGAAACAAATGGAAGAAGGAAAAGAAGGAAAGAAGAAAGAAGAAAGAAAGAAGAAAAGAAAAGAAAAAAAGAGAAAAAGAAAGAAGAAAGAATGAGGAATGGAGGGAAGAAAAAATGATGTAGCAATCAAATCAAACAATATTTCTTCCAACAACAAAATAGCTCTAGTTCCCTGCTCAGTTTTGCTAAAACAAAAACAAAAAACACAGAAAAAAGAAAAAAAAAGAAATCAATTACCTGTTTGAAATCTACCGAAGATTTCAAACATGTAGCCATCACGCCATGTAAGATTAGAAAACGGAATGACACTTGTATATGATTGATGTGCTCTCTTAGCCGAATTTGCTGTCAGAATTTTAGTTTAAAAAAAACAAATTTGAAGCATAAAGAAAAGCATAAAAAACAAGGATACAAACAAGCAAATAAACGGAAAGAAAGCAGAAAAATAATTATGTGGAAAAGGGAAAGAAAAACGAAAGAAAAAAGGAAAATAAAAAAGACCAGGAGAAAGACAGCTAGGTAGGCAGGAAGAACAAAAAGAAAACCAAACAAAACAAAATGAAAGAAGGGATGAAAACAGAAAAAAAAACGGACAGAAAGAAAGACCAAAAGAAACCAGCCTAGAACACAATCAAAATAATTTCTGCTTTTGCTCCCCCCCCCAAAAAAAAAAAAAAAAAAGAAAAGAAAAGAAAGAGTCAAATTTCATATCACTTTTGCAGGGAAGAGAAAACACTTCTACGTATTTGATAAATCAAAGTGTGCCAATGATTGAAAAATGTTAGCTTCACGTCATTTCATCAAAACTTGGAGAGGTATAAGCTAAGAGGGAAATGATACGTGACAACTATTGATGTGTTTTGGGGGAATGTGCTGTTGGACTCTCAGTAACAACTACAAGAATATAATAATAAAAAAGCCATAGAAGTAAGATTTATTTAAACAAATGAATGAACGGGTAGAAAGAAGACAAGAAAAAAGTAAAAGACAAGCAACATGAAAGAAACAAAAATGAAAAGCAGTAAGAACGTAGACAAAAATGACTGTTGAAACACGAATGAAAGAAAATAAGGGAGAAGGAAAGAAAGGTAATAAGAAAGAAAGATAGAGGGAAAAAAAGGAAAAAAGAAACAGATAAAGAAAAAGTACAGAAAAGAAAAGGAAAAAGACAGGAAAAGGATATAAAATAGTGAACAAGCAAAAAATGTTCACATGCCCCCAAAAAGCATTAGTTTCTACTTCAATGTTGTAGAAAAGAAAAATTCATCATCTTGTCATAATCTGCCAATGATTGAAACACGTTATCGTGATACCTTCCCATGAAAAGGATGAGAAGAATAATCTTTGCCAAAGAAATAACACATGACAACTATTGATTTGTTTGTAAAGTTGTCAGATTCTCGGTAAAAAAAAAAATGTATGGAAAAAATTCAAGCAGACAAGAATTCACGAAAAATGAATAAACACATCAGAAGAAGGGTGAAAAGGGAGGATAAGGGAAAGCAAAACTCAGGAAAGATGAGAAAAAGAAAGAAAACGAAGAAAAAAGGAAAACAAGACCGAAAGAATTAAAGACAGTAAGAAATGAAATAGATCGAAAAAGAAAGAAAAAGTACACGGAATGAAAACTGATCGAATACAAAGATTGATGAAAGAAAAAAATACTATTTGCTCGTTCCTTTTTTTTTTTAATCTGTATTTCATTGTTTCCTTATTTATTTATTTTAGAAATAAATCTTTAGGATAAAATAAAAAGTAAATGAAAACAAATGATGAAACAATGAAATTAAGAACAAAAAAGAAACAAGCAAACAGTAAACAAAAATGTTCTTGCCCCCTCCTAGTACAAAACACAACAACAACAACAAACAAAAACAAAAACAACAAAAAACCAACCATCCAGTTTTAGGCTCAGTCTTGTAAAGAAGAGTAATCACTTATCTAGTTGAAGTCTGGCGATGATTGAAAAGCGTTGTCGTCACGTCAGCTCGTCAGAAACTGGAGAGGGCAAGAAAGCCCAGTCAAAGAAACGAGGCATGACACAGATTTTTGTGTTGTGAATTTGTTGTCAAACTCTCACTAAAAGCTGTAAAGAATTTTAAAAAGAATATCAAGCAAGCAAGGATCTAGATAAGCAAAAGGAATAACTTAGAGAGAGTAGAAAACTAAGATGGGAAAAAGAGAAGACATGAAACAGGAAAGGAAAGAAAGGAAAGATAGTAAGAAAGGAACGAAAAAAGAACGATGAGATGAGATGAGAGGGGGAGAGAGAAGAGAAGAGAAGAGAAGAAGAGAGAGAGAGAGAGGAGAGAGAGAGAGAGAGGAGAGAGAGAGAGAGAGAGAGAAGAGAGAGAGAGGAGAGAGAGAGAGAGAGAGAGAGAGAGAGAGAGAGAGAGAGAGAGAGAGAGAGAGAGAGAGAGAGAGAGAGAGAGAGAGAGAGAGAGAGAGAGAGAGAGAGAAGAAGAAGAGAGACAGACAGAGACAGAGAGAACAGAGACAGACAGAGACAGAGACGAGACAGACAGACAGAGACAGACATGACAGACAGACAGCAGAAAATGAAGAAATCATCAAGAACATCAAAAACGAGGGAAACGTCTAGCAAACAAACAAACAAAAAGCTATGCTCCTGTCTAAAGAAAAAAAAAAAGAAAACAACAAAACAAGCTCTAGCTTCTGCCTCAGTTCTGCAGCAGAGAAGAGAAATCAGTTATCGAGCTGAAGACTGGCGATGATTGAAAAATGCTCTCCACACGCACACCATCACATCAACAGCTGGGGAAGAGTAAGCCCTGTGAGAGAACTGATACATGGCATTGATTGATTGACGTGCTTCTTTGCTGTATGTTTCTTTTTTTTAGATTCTTCAGAAAATGAAAATGATATATAGAAAGTATAACTGCAGAAAGAAAAACTAAACAAGTATCGTGAAAGAGAAAAAGTCATGTCACTAAAACAAGAAAGTTGACAAAAAACCTAGTGGATATAAAATCTTAAGCACATCACATTTCTAAATATGTTGAAGAAGAAGACAGAAAAAAAATGGAAAGATACGAAAATATGAAAAGCAAAATAGATTTTTTTTAAAAAACAGAACCAGATATATAGACAGATAGAGAGACAGACAGAAAGAGAAACAAAAAGAAAGAAAACAATTAAAGAAAAGAAAGGAGAATGAGGACTGAAAAGTAGTGAGCAGGAGTTAAACAAAACAGAATAAGAAAAGAACCAAAAAACAACCCCCCCCCCCCCCCCCCCGAAAAAAAAGAGAAAAAACAGTTGATGTACAGCTACAAATATGAGACAACACGCGGGAAAACCCTGCTTCGTGAGCCAAAAGAAACGATGGAACTGTAACATTAGGAGAAAGTAAGGAGAGATAGGGGCTAGAAAAAAGGCAAGCTAAGGGCAAACATGTTAGAGAAGTGAAACAAGCGATGCTTTATGCTTCACAACATTCACAGGTATAAACACCCTTGTAAGCTGTGGGTAAAGCATCTGTCAATGGATTTCTTGCCTGATGGGCTGTAGCGTATATATCGCATGTTCCGCATTTACTGACACATTCGCAAACATAAAACTGCATCTTGCATTTTATGACTTGTGTGGATCTTTTCCACGTGTGATTTTTCTCTTCTTCAGCTCTATATTTTCCAACTTTTTCAAAACCAAGAGTGAAAACTTTCCAGCAAATCATTGGCTCTAAGGTCATTTTAGTACCTTACTATAGGAGTCTTTGACTCCCTATCTATCCTATCACATAGTAGTTCACGTGGAGGACGGGATAGTTAAGTATTTATTAAAGCGTTGAGCTCGTGATCTGGCGGCCTGGGATCAAGCCACCACCGAGGCATCCATCGGAGGGGATTTTCCTTCTGGAATTAACATCAGTTCTTATTCCACCCCTCGAAAGATCTTCAAATTGATACCATAAACCGAGGCAGAGTGTGAAAATGCGAGCGGGTTTTTTGCCTACATGTTAAAACCCGTTCCGCCTTTCTGAAGAGAAGGCTATTTCACGCCAATCAGAACGGACGACAATCTAAAAAAAAGTTCATACACACTAGTTCTGGTTTAGACATCATCTCTGAAGCTATAATGTAGCAACCTTAATAGTATCTTAACGGTTGAATACACAAAATTTCACAGTTGGTGAACCTCGGAGGTCTAGCAGAGAACAAAAACATAAGTAAAAAGAAAGTTAACACTGTCAAAATTGATCTTCAATCATTACATCATACAGCCTTTCAGTATAATGCATTGTACGTATCCTGCATGTGTAGGTTACATTTTACAAAAGTAACCAGACTATATAAGATGCCTCAATAGACCAGTTACGAGTTATCAATTCAGATTCGATTTAATCAGTCATTCTGTACTATACCAAAGACTTCAAGCCATAGCGCGAGATCACTAGCATCCAATCGATTACCTTCTGCTTTAAAATATTGGAGTGCAAGAAATGCATTTTACAGTAAAAGCTATAAACCAGACAGCATAATTATACACCGTGTTTCATATGTCATAACATTCAGTTAGATGAGCAGCAAAGTACAGGCATATCTATCATTGCACTAAAACGGACAATCAATTATCTGCTTGTCCCTTTATTTTGAAGATAACGGAGCATGCACTCATGTGCTTTTTACATCAGTCCCAATGTGCTTGCAGTTTTGTCACTTGTCATCCATTCCCAGCAGCACATAATGGCATAATCTTCCAAAAAGAAGCGGAACAGTGTGTGTGCACGCAAGATAGGCAAGCAGAAAGAAGGGCTCCTGTGGAAAAAAATGGTGTAGGCCAACGATGACAAACATGTTCACAATCTCATAATTATAAAGAGGAAAACAAAGAAAACAGAAAAAACCAAATTTCTACACACAAAAATGGTGGAACTGCCGCGCACTAGCGTGGTCTACATCTTACACTAGTTTGTTTTACAATTTTATTTTATCCTATGTTTTTATGTACATTTTCTAAGCTATCCGGATAAATGAAGCTAATATGAAATGAACCAACCATGCTATTTTAGAGAGATGAGAATGATGGCAAAGGCACCGCTGTTCATGCCTGAAGGAGTTGCCCTCCCCTGCCTGCCCCTTGTGATGAGATATATCATTCGTGTTGCTCGTTATCCACTGTCTATTTATTTCTTATTCTTCCTTCCTTTTCTTTCCTGTGGACTTCTTCCTATTTTTTCTCTCTTTATATCTGTACTGAAAGTTTTTTTAATACTTTTCTTTTTTTTCTAAAATTTCTTTCGGTTTGGGCTTTTTCTCCCCTTATTTTAGCAAATGTACGGTTTGCATTATTTTTAGCTGTTCTGTCTGTCTGTCTGTCTTTCAGTTTGTCAGTCTGTTAGTCTCTCTCTCTCTTTCTCTCTCCATCCCTCTCTCTTCCTTTCCCTCTTTGTCCGTCCTCCCTCTCTCTCTCCCTACCTTTTCCTTGTCTATCTTTTTTTCTTAATTTCATAATTTTGCTTCCTCCTCCTTGCTCCCTTCTTTCATGCTGTCATAATATGTCAGCATTAAAGAAGTAGAAGGAAGCAAAATGCTTTCTGGATCCTAACCACAAGATGAAGACCAACATGTGTGGAATGAAATAAATGCTGCTGCTTCCATCCTCCAGCTCTGCTGCCTGCTGCCTATGTCGTTGCCTGTTCCACATGTCAGACAGCACAGCCTCATCCACCCTAGCAAATAACGGAACGTGCCGGAACCAAATGATGTCTGGTCCCCTGTGTAAACACGCCCACGGGCAGCGTTCTGTATCTCCTCCACGTACGCTATCTTCAAGGAAACACACTATTTCCCGGCCGTAGGCTCTCCCCTCTTATCTTCGTTACCCCTTTCCTCTGTAGTTAAGACGTTTGGGTCTCTTTGTTTTGTTTTTTTCTTATAAGAGGAATTACAGTAGGGGTGGGTTTTTATTTGGGGCGGTGGTGGTACACTAATGAATGTCTGCCGCTGGCATAATCATGCATGCATGTTAGTCTTTCTCAGACCAATCATTTATTGGGTTGTTTTTTGTATATGCGTGTGTATGACTGTGTATAATTAGTCTTTCTGCTTTTAGTCCAGGTAAAGTGGTGGAGAATATAAACAAGTTATGGTTGTATAGGTAATGGTATATATATAAAATATTATATATATATAATATTATATATATATATATATATAAACAATCATCATAGACATGTTCACATGCGTTTTGTTGCCCAGGGATCCAAACATTCTTTTTTGTTGTTGAATTGGGTTCTGTGCTTTTTAGCCTTGGGGTATAGGTTGACTGGTAATAAAGTGAAAAGCTTACAGTTCAACCGTTTAGTTTCTCTCTGTTACTGTCTGTCTGGCTGACTGTCTGTCTGTCTGTCTTTCTATCTGTCCGTCTTCTGTCTGTCTGTCTGTCTGTCTGTCTGTTTTATCTTCCTTTCTTCTTTTCTTTCCATCTTTCCTTCTTTCTTTTCTTTCTTTCTCTCTTTCTTTGTTTTGTTGTTGTTGTTGTTGTTGTTTTTGATTTTTTACAGGTTTTTTGAAACTTCTGTTTCTTCCCCTCATTCATTGATTGATTGATTGATTCATTGATTGACTGATTCATTGATTGATTCATTCGCTCATATATTAGTTTCTTCATTTGTTTACTTTATTTTCCTTTGTAGCTTCAACAACAGAAGAAACAGATAAAGGACAGGAAGAAAAGAGAGATAAAGAGAAACACCAAAGGAGGCAGCATACTACTACAGACATCCACAAACAGAAAACAGTGCCTGTTTCTCTGTTACTGGACATCGTTGCGTGGGATAAGCTGTCATTAATGATGGAGCCATTTACATCACATGGGCAGACACAAACAGAAAGATAATTACACTCCTAAAAAAACAAACAAACGCCAAGCAGCAATCAATCTTGATGTAATAACTTTCCTATTTTTTTTCTGCTACATGTTTCTATTTCGAGAAAAATGGAACAGCCACTCATACGCTTTCTTTTTTCTACATCCAGTCCCCATGCCCGCGTGCGTTTTATAGATTTTGTGAGCGTTTCCATCAGTTTCACAACGGTCTTCATTTCCGAAAGGCGCAATAGGTTTTTAACGTGTGCGTAAGATGTTCTCTGTCTGTTCGCGCACGGGACCTCGGCTCTGAACACATCCAAAGGATGTCTTCTTCGCAGTTCTTCATTTTTCGCATTTCTTCTTCTTTCGAATTCTTTGTAATTTTTCTTCATAATTCTCCGCAATTCTTTTCTTTGCAATTTGTCTTCTGTTTTTTTGCGATTCTTCTTTTTTTCCTCCTTCTCCTCCTCCTCCTTCTTCTTCTTCTTCCTTCTCTTCTCTTCCTTCTTCTTCTTCTTCTTATTCTTTTTTTTACGTCCCTGGCGTGGCCATATTGGGTAGAATGCGTCTTCTCCTGTGCTTGTAAATCTGCAGGACCTCTGTCCACTGGCCTCAACCGACACATTCTGATTTCAGGGCAGCTTATTAGAAAGCGTATACCTACTTCACTCCTCCTCATCCCCCACTCTAAAGTCCTACAGATGATACTTTAAACTGAGGCCCCATGTGCAAACGTACACAGATATATCTTGCTCACACATTAAAAACCCGTTCTGCCTTTTGGAAGAATACTGCATTTCGTGTTTGTTAGACCCGGATGACAAAATTAAGAAAAAAAAACCCTGCATGAACACTGGTGTCTTGTTTCACACAGCATCATTCCCGAAGCTGGAAGGTAGCTACCTTAATGCACAATGGGTTAAAAACGGTCGAATACGCAAAAGTCTCACCTTTGGTGAACTTCGGAGGTCTAGCTGAGGGACAAAGAAATAAAAGAGAACAAATTCCCCTGCAATTCCTCTTGAGTGACCATAGAGCCGAGTCCTGTGTGTGCAAGCACAACATCTTGCACCGGCATATAAAGACTCGTCCATCTTTCACAGACAAGTACCTCAGCTATAGCGAGCGGCATGTATGACACGAACATACACAGACAGTAAATCTGAGGAGAAGAGATGGATGGAGTTTGCCATGTTCAACTAGCACAAAACACACAGGCTGAAAAAGAACAGCACACTATCCCAATGACTATGAGGCAGTGGAGGGAGAGGCAGAGTCAACAGTCAGGACAATGGTTGCTCGTTAGAATGCAGAGGAACTGGTTTGCTGTGTGAAGTTGTCCTCTCCCATCTTCTTTTGCACATGCTTGCTCACATAATTATTTTCTTAGTACTTAAGAGGCTCAAACATGGATATAAACACAGAACCACGCACATGCATGGGTGCAATTTAAGTGCTGACATAATGCACATATATTAATGAGTGTGCAGATACAGATACAGATAAGATACAGAGAGAGAGAGAGAGAGAGAGAGAGAGAGAGAGAGAGAGAGAGAGAGAGAGAGAGAGAAGAGAGAGAGACAAGACAGACAAGACAGACAGACAGACAGACAGACAGACAGAGACAGACAGACAGAGACAGAGACAGAGAGACACAGAAGAGAGAAGCAATATAAGAATGAATCAAGAAAAGAATTTAAAACGATGCAAAACAAAAGGTAATGCAAGAAAGAAAAAGATAGATTAAAAGACAAAGTAGATTAAATAGAAAGAAAATATAACAATGAAAATAATCAAAATTACATAAGACAATCTACAGAGTACATATATTTCAAAAATACCACGAGCACAAAACTAGGACACAGACCAATTCTACCCTGTATACAGTGCAGACTAATTTGTCAGAGACGTCAGAGAAGCTCTCCACTTGATCTACAGTGTGCATGCCGTAGAGGTCAGAGAATGAGAGCTTCTCTAATGGCAAAGGTCACATGTACCCTCAAAGCCACGTAAAGACATGTGTTACAGCAAAGGTTAGGAGGACGAACTTTGCTGTAAGGCTGAATTTGGAGTGGGAGAGACATATACATGCATTCATGAATGCACACATGCACGCACTCACATACACAGGCACACATACACAAAAACACACAACACAACAACCACACAACACACACACACACACACATGCGTGCGTGCACACACACACACACACAGAGTAAAGAAAGAAAGAAAAGGGGAAAAAGAGAGAAAGGAAGGAAGGTAAGGAGAGTGAAAGCATGAAAGAAAAAAGAAAATGTAGTAGCAAGAAAAAGTAATGACAGAGAAAAAGGAAAACTGAGAAGCCAGGAAAATAATTTGAAAGAAAGCATGAAACAAAAGAATGGTACCTACTCAGTCTGTTCACTTGTAAGACCATTAAGAGTACGAGAAGTAGGACACAGACTACACCTAACCTGTTTACAGTGCAGACAAGTTTGTCATTGATCTCAAAGAAGCTCTCCAGTTATCTGCAGTGGGCATGCTGGAGTGTTCACAGAATGAGAGCTGCTTTACTGACAAAGGTTTCATGTACCCACACAGCTAAGTAAAGACGTTTGTTACTGTGCGGGTGCATGTTCCTGTTGGAAGTAAGTAAACATTTACCTCTGGTGAGGAATTGCACAGAATCACATTTGCTATAAGCTTGATTTTGGAGTGGAAGAGACATACATGAGGTACAAGAGCACCATGTGCACACAGCTGCATGCATGCATGCACTCATGCATGCACACAATTATGTGTGCACACATACAAGGAAAAAAAGAAAGGAAGGAAAAAAGAAAGGAAAAAAGGAAGAAACAAAGTTAAAAAAAAACATTATCAGGAAATAAAAAAGTAATGAAGGGGAAAAGCCCAGAAGCCAGAGGAAAGACGGAAAACAAAGCAGGAAACAAAGAAAGAAGGGGGAAAAGGTACCAACAGTATATATGATATAACTGTATTGAAGCAGGTATATTCATTTGTAAAACCCACAAGAGTACAACAACTAGAACACAGACTACTCCTAACCTGTTTACAGTGCAGACAAATTTGTCAGAGACATCAGAGAAGCTCTCCAGTTATCTACAGTGTGCATGCCATAGAGGTCAGAGAATAAAAACTGCTCTAATGGCAAAGGTCACATGTACCCCCACAGCCAAGGAAAGACGTTTGTTACTGTGGAAGTGCATGGTCAGGTTGGAAGTAGTAAAGATAAACTTCTGGTGAGGATTTACAGAGAGTTAAGTTTGCTACAAGCATGATTTTGGATCTGGAGAGACATAAATGAGGTATGTGCACAAGAACATGGTAGTGCGCACGGAACTGCATGTATGCTGGCACCCATGCATGTGCAAATGTACACACACAAACACACAACACTGTACCACACATACAATCATGTGAGCACATTCTTGTGTGAAGAACAAAGAAAGTTACCAACAACTGGGGGACTTTTTTTAAACTTTGTTTATATCTGCAGAAGCAGCACTCCAGTGTGGCATTCTGTCTTGCTGTGGGACTTGAGTCAGACAGTTTATTACTTAACATGGTACAATGGTACTTTAGTGGTCTCAAATGATATACCTAGAAATAGCTATTCTCTTGTCTACTCAGAAATCAAATAGAAAAACCTGGATATAGCACAGTAGAAGTCGTTCTGACTGATAAGGTGGTAGTAGTGGTGTGTGGGGGGGGGGGGAGGGGGGATAAATCATGACCAAATCGCTTGTGTAAATGACACATTTACATTTTTATCAGTTCTCACAGAAACCAGGGCAGTCAAAATCGGACAGGCTTCATATTCAATAATATGATTGAAAGCTTCCAGCATGTGGGTTTTCGCCAAAAGTGGTCGTCCTACGATTTCTTTCGCCCCATTTATCAAATGTGACCCACTTTTTTGGCACTTACTACTGAAACACTGTCTGTCCAAGTAGGGCCAACAAGCATGGGAAAGCATTATCGCTAAATCTATCTCAGCTAGTTTCCAAGCTAAGCTGATAGTGATATTCTTCATCAGAAACACTATTACGCTAGATGATCCGTATCTCAGCTAGTTTCCAAGCTAAGCTGATAGTGATATTCTTCCATCAGACATCTTTACGAGCATGTGGCTAGGTATTATTTCTGACTGGAAAGGGACGAGAGAACAAGAATTTCATCACCACGACGGGACACTTGAGTGAGTGAGGAATTTTCGAGAGATCAGTATCTACCATGATAGTCTTTGTTCTTGTGAGACAGAGTCAGACAGTTTATTGCTGCCATGTCATAACTGATGTCAAATGCTTCTGTGAGGCATGTACTGTTCAGCTAGCTGGTGCAGACGACTACTTCAAAGGAAAGAAACTTTAGTTTATGAAAAATGTGTGTGTTTGTTGGGGGGTGTGGGTGGTGTGTGTGGTGGTGTGTGTGGTGTGTGTGTGTGTTTGTGTGTGTGTGTGTGTGTTGTGTGTGTGTGTTTGTGTGTGTGTGTGTGTGAGTGTGTGCATGCTTACACCACATTTCCCTCCCTGCCTGCAACTGTGTGTGTGTGAAGGCACATGCCAGCATGTGTGTTTCTTCTCTTTCTTTCTACTTGTTTACAAAATAAACATACACCAGCACTGTAACCACCAATGTCTGAACTTGGCTCTGTCAGTGCATGTGACCTTTGACATTAGAGGATCTCTTGTCCTCTGACCTTTCTGGCACTCACATTGGAGAAGGCTACTGAGCTTCTTTGACAAAAATGTCTGGACTGCTAAGGGTTATTCCTATCCTACTTCTTGTACTCTTACCCCTCTTAGGCATATGCATACCTTGCAAATACTAGTTCTAGAAACATTAATAGTCTCAAAATAGATATAATCATATTTTGTCAATTCTATTTGTACATACTATTTCTTTCTTCTGTCCATAAACAAGTATGCATTAAAAACAAGTTAGCAACTTTTGATCCACAGAAACTGTCACCAATTTTTCCTATTTGGTATGGTCTGATCTGATCAATAAATAGCTACCTGTCTCTTTTTTAATTGGTTTTATCTTAGTGTCAAATGCACATAGAATTTTATAACCCACAGACTGTGTCTTCCTGTCTGTATTTTATATTGCACATAATTAATTTTCACTTGTGCTCCCCTGAAGAGGAGAAAGCAGGTTACCTGAGGCATTGGAGCCTCAGTTGTTTTCAGTTTACTGTTTCCTGTGTGCGTGTACATTTCTTTTGCCATGACAGTTGCAGCTTAGTGCGTGCTTTTTGCCTGTACAGCACTCGTTATCATGTGCTCTCTCCTCTCTCTCTCTCCTCTCTCTCCTCTCTCTCTCTCTCTCTCTCTCTCTCTCTCTCTCCTCTCTCTCTCTCTCTCTCCTCTCTCTCTCTCTCTCTCTGTGCATAGTACACACGAAACCTTTGTTCATTGTCTCATCGAACGGCAACTAGACATATTTAGGTAGTTTGGAAGTTGAATGAAAGTCCAGATTTGGTCAGATAATTATCTAATCTCGAAAAAAATCTTGCTTTTCAAACGAATCTAGAAAATATCTGAAAGTCTTTCCGTATGCCGATTTGTATATCCATCCGCCTGTACATCGTTATATCTACCGTGATAGACCTTGTGTCTTTTTTATCTATCTTTTTTTCTATTTGTCTATTTGCCTATTTTGTTCGTCACATACTCCTCTCTGTCTTTCTGTCTCAGCCTCTCTGTCTCTGTCTCTGCCTTCTCTGTTTGTCTCTGTGTGTCTGTCTCTGTCCGTATGACTGGATATTTTTTCTTTGCGCCTGTCTTTCGGTCTGCCTGCCTAAGCTCTGTATATCTCTGCCTCTGTGTGTGTGTGTGTGTGTGTGTGTGTGTGTGTGTGTGTGTGTGTGTGTGTGTGTGTGTGTGGTGTGTTGTGTTGTGTGTGTGCGTGTGTGTGTGTGTGTGTTGTGTGTGTGTGTGTGTGTGTGTGTGTGTGTGTGTGTGTGTGTGTGTGTGTGTGTGTGTGTGTGTGTGTGTGTAAAACGCGATATGGAGAAATGAAATGAAAAGAAATCTCTCTGGGCCTCTTTCAGCAAAGTGCCCCTCTAAACGCATTCTCAGCTCTCTCTTCCCCCCTCAAGGTACAGAGCGAGAGAGGAGTTCTTTTTGTTTGCAATGGCGGGAAATCTCTAAATCGGAAATTTGTTTTGTCAACATGCCTGTCTACGTGGCCCCAGGATTTTAAGCAATACATTTTCTCTCCGTCTTTCTGCCTCTGTCTGTCTCTGTCTCTCTTTTTCCTCTCAAGATGAGCAGTATCTCAATATATGACCGTTACCTTTGGATAAAAAGAACAACGTGTCACCGCCGTCACAAAAATCATCATCGTCGTCGTCGCCATCATTGTTATCATCATCATCATCATCATCATTATCAGTCTTTGACCCAGATTATCTGTACGAGGACATGAGCCAAAAAGATGTTAACTGATGCTGTTTGCTATAGGCTTGCTCTTCTCTACATTTTTGCGCGTGTGGTATGGAGATCAGTGCAGAGAATTAATTGCGCGGCGTAAGCTAAATACTCGGCATTCAATGGCACCCATTTTGAGAAATTGAAAAAGAGGTAAGTGATCGTGTAACATCTTCCCTGACATATCACCCTATGCTATGCTACCACAGCACCAAACCTGTGTGTGTTTTCTGCACAGTCTGTATACATGTAGTCTACTCATTACCGGTACAGCCAACATGTCCCCCAAGCCTCAGGGTCATTTTGTCTGTCCTGAACTTTTGACCCGAGGTTCCTGTACAATGTAAGCAGCAGGCGTATAGGTGCTGGGAAACGCGATGTTTAGTGACTGGTGTGGTGTGTGTGTGTGTGTGTGTGTGAGGGAAAGGGTGGGGGTGCAGGAGGTCTTCATTATGTAGGTATTCTTTAGAGAGAGAATTGGAATGTTTTACATGTCTGTTCCTTTGTTTAGCTGGTCCAAGGGGGTCAGCAGTTCAGCTGGTGAGTTTTTATTTATTTATTTATTTTATTTATTTAATCTTTTATATCGAGGATAACAGAATAAGCAATCATGTGCTTTTTTCATCGGTCCCCGTGTGTATGCAGTTTTTGTAAATATTGTCATCTGTTCCACCGGCAACGATGGCCTACTCTTACGAAAAGCGGAACAGGATTTAACGTGTGCGCAAGATGTTCTGCGTGCGTTCGCACACGGGGCCTCGTTTAAAGTCTCATCCGAAGGTGAGTGAATGGGTGAGTAAGTGTGTTACCAAGAGAGTGAATGAGAGACGGAGACTGAGCCTGCTAGTAAGAAAGCGAATGATAAATAAACGTATGAGTGGGTGAGTCAATGAGTGAGTGAGCGAGCCAGCGGGCGAGTGAGAGAGCAAGTGATGCATGAGCTATAGAACTGACTTAAGCACTTACCTTGCTGTCTGACTGACATTTGAAGAGTAAACTTTTCATTCGGTGTTGTCATTCATTCATTCATTCATTCATTCATTCATCCATTCATCCATTCATCCATCCATCTATCCATTTATCCATTCATTCATTCATTCATTCATCCATTCATTCATTTATCCATTCATTTCTTTCAGTAAACCAGCCAGTTCATTCATTTAGTTAGTCACCCTTCTCATCCTGTTGCTTTATTTCTATTTTTATACTTACTCTTTCCCCTTTTATTTCTTCATTTTCCTGTATAAAAAAAATCTTTTGTGTTTTTTTTTTATTCTGCAAGAATATTACTGTTACTATAGAGCTGGAATTATAAGCTTTATCTACATTTTTACTCCGAAACAATCAACTCACACACTTTAAACCTGTACATGGATTGACCACAACTAAAATATATTCTTTAAAAAGTTCATGAACAATTTCAAATCACAAAATCTAATATCAGTGACAAAAACAACTTCTTTTCTTTACACACTGCTTAAATCTCAATGGGATTGTGACTGTATTAGAAACAGAAAAAAATGGCACTGAATTGTTCGATGGTCTGACTGACCCAGACTCTCTTGTGTAAAACTGTCACTTTGGTTTCTTTATTTTTCTCTGTCTTTGTGATTCTGATTTCTAAATGGCCCAGCTGGTGTGTTTATCTTGTGTTGCCACAGCACTGAAAATAATACATTTATCTAAGTGTTGCTAGTCTTAAAGAAGACGGAATGCTTGAATCAGCTGCACTCACTTCTTTCGAATGAGTGTCTCTTGTCGGAGTGTCTCTTTCTTCTTCTTTCTCTTCTTCTTCTTCTTCTTCTTCTTCTTCTTCTTCTTCTTCTTCTTCTTCTTCTTCTTCTTCTTCTTCTTCTCTCTTCTTCTCCTTTTTGTTATTGTTCTTTCTGTTCTTCTTGTTCTTGTTCTTCTTCGTGTTCTTCTTGTTGTCCTTCTTCTTCTCCTCCTTCTTCTTCTACTTCCCTCCTTCTTCACCCCCCCCCCCCCCCCTCTCTCTCTCTCTCTCTCTCCTCTGACGTGAATAGCAGGATTTCATTATTTCTGTCTCCTAAATAACAGGCCATCAGTTGGCTTTATGCATCCCGACCTCCTAGACCATTTTTCAAGGAGACACAACCTCTCCCTGGAGGCTTCTGTTTTTATCTCCTATTCAAATCTTCTTCTCAGCCCACCTGGGGCCTGTGGGTAGAGAGCTGGCTTTGATTGGCTGCTGAATGCTCGCCACAGGCATATGAATGCCAGTCTTTCTTCGACATGGGTGCCAACCAATTAGGTTTAGATCGATACGTATACAAAACGTGGCTGCTTTTCTGCGACAAGATCTGATGGTGAGCAGTCTTGGTAAGCCAGAAACCCAACCAGAATAAATTGTTGTGTATAGATTGTGGGTGCATGTGTTTGTACTGCTTGGTAGAAGATGATACAAGGGTAGCTATATTATTATTTACCCAAGAAGTCTTGTAGTCTTTTTCGACTGTGTGTAAAAGAAAGAGCAGTGTGCACAATTGTTATTATTTTATTTTTGTTGTTGTTGTTGTATTCCTAGTGATGATAATATAAATATTTATGTTATGGTTGCAATTATTGTCGCTGTTGTCGTGGTCATGTGCTTTTCTATTGCTGCTACTAAAGTGGGCGGGGTAAAAAGATGCTGAATCAAAATACTTCAGAATGTTAGGCAGTTATACATATCAAAAGGTCCGATATCTGTTCAGCTATTTTTTGTATTCGCACAGAAAGTGAACAGCCACCATAAAAAACAGATTGTATATATGGAAGAAGCATGTTATACCTAATTTGTCACGTAAATAAACGTTTTGCAAACTTTTAAACACTACAGTGCTAGTGGCAGCTTAATAAATGAGGATTTTGTGTTCATACTTTTTTCTCCTTGTGCTTCTTTACTTTTGTGGGATCTCTTTTAAACGAGAGAGAAAAGGTGGTGGGGTGAGAGAGAGAGAGAGAGAGAGAGAGAGAGAGAGAGAGGAGAGAAGAGAGAGAGGAGAGAGAGAGAGAGAGAGAGGAGAGAGAGAGAGGAGAGAGAAGACAGACAGACAGACAGACAGACAGACAGACAGACAGACAGACAGACAGACAGACAGACAGACAGACAGACAGACAGACAGACAGACAGACAGACAGACAGACAGACAGAGTTACACAGGCAGACAGACAAGTCAAAAACACTTTACTCATACCATTAAGGGCAATTACAATACGGACAGATAGACCGACAGACAGACAGACAGACAGACAGACAGACAGAGACAGAGGAGAGACACAGAGAGAGAGGGTGAGAGAAATATTAGTTTAAGTAAATGTATTCTAATTTCATTTGGAGAACATCAATTGAAGGGAAAATAAGCCCGTGTAATGAACTCTAGGTCGCCAAGTATGCCTGCAAAAAGGCTGCCACGCCAAGTGCTTTGGTTTAAAATGTTTTTTCTTCTTCGTCGTCAAACTTTCAGACAACAATTAATCATTGTTGTCTGCCATTTGAGTGAAAATGCGCCCTGCACTGCCTGCCGCCTAGCCCTTGACAAGTCAAGCTCTGCGCAGCGGACTTCGACGTGGGAGAAAATTGTTGTCTTTGAAGTCTTTCTAGGAAAAAAAAGGCAGGTGAGTGGACCAACAAGGCAGACAATAGACAAGAAGGAGATAACAGGACGAAAAGAAATAAGGCAGAAATAAAGAGAGAGGGGATAGCAAAGGGGGGAAATCCTAGCAAAGAATTTTTGTAAGGTGGAAATGTTATTTATACTGAGAGGCCGCTGGCATACCCTGCAAGGAATATCTGAAACACAAATAGTTTGTTGAATATGTTCTCTTCTTCTTGAAAAAAAGATAACAACTACACAATTAGACATTGAACAAAAACACAGGTCGACAAATGCATAAGTGAAGACACATATAAAAGCAAGTAGGTCAGTAATTAGATAACAATGAATACATAAGTTAATGTATGCATGAGCAAGTAAACCAATGAATGAAGAGCTAAATAAATAAGTGCAAACATAAATAACACATAAATAAATAAATAAAATGAATAATTGATATGAATAAATAATAATGGAATGAATAAATGAAAAAAATAACTGAAGATAAATGAATGAATAATAATTGAATATGCAAATAAATAGATGAATATAAAAATGAATAAATAAACAAACAGGTGAACGAAACCAAACTGCCGGGCAAATCCAATCCTACAATAAATAAAATATTTCTCTTTCAAAAAGGGAAGCAATGCTTCCTTTTTACATTATTTAAGACGGAACAAAAATACCCGCCCTAGGCCCCAAACCACTGGCAGCAATTGCCAAAACTAGTTTCATGTTGTCTCACACCAAACCAACAGGGAAATGAAGGGGAAAAGGGAGGAAGAAAAATAAATAAAAAAGATAGAAAAAAGAAAGAAAGAGGGAGAAAAAACGAAAGATACCAGACACAGACAAGGGATCGAGACAGAAACAGAGAAAGAGAGATGCAAGCGCTGAACTACAGAGACGGAGGAATATGTTGAAATCTAGAGACGTAAAAAGCCAATGAGACACAGTGAGACTGAGTATGTATGCAAAGATTGGCGAGAGAGATGCATACTCTTTACTTACTGTTTAAGTTTCCAGATTTCTTTGAAGGAAAGAAAACCCATGTAAACAAAAAAATAAAAATAAACAAAGAGGGCAAAGAAATGAATGACATTTGAATGATGTCAATGACAGAGATTTGAAAGAATAAAGGAGTGGAGAGAGAGAGAGAGAGAGAGAGAGAGAGAGAGAGAGAGAGAGAGAGAGAGAGAGAGAGAGAGAGAGAGAGAGAGAGAGAGAGAGAAGTAAAAATATGAATAAAATCATTGTCGTTTTCTGAAATAAGTGGAAAAGGTATCACAGAAATAAAAGATTATAAAACGAAAGGGAAAAAAATTACATAGAAGAACTGAAAGTGGCAATAATGAATAGGGTCTTTGAAGGGGAACATCAGAAAGCCAAAAGAAATAAAGAAGGAAAGAAGAAAGAAGCCAACAAAGTATGAAACAAAACAAAAAAATAACATCGCCAAGTCATTTCATGGGATAAACAAAAACAAGCAAAGAAAAATTAAAAGAACCAAAAGCTATAATGAAAAAAAAGATCCTTTGAGAAAATCATAATAAAGGTTTTTTAAATGTGTGAAGAACAAAACAAAACGAATGACTAGTCTTCTTTTTGTGTAGGTTCTGATATTCTGTACGTAAACTTTACGTTCATCTTCTTGAAAGCGTTTTCGTTTTTGTATGTGTGTGTGTCTTTATTGCCTTGGCTGAGGTAATGACTTTTTAC
>CM060316.1:46870188-46875188 GCA_030674155.1 Stramonita haemastoma | reverse complement strand
GCTTCCAATGTATAGACTGCAAAATCAAAAGATACAAGATTCCAAATCTGACCATTTCTATTGTCTTAGTGAGCACGTGAATTAGTAAAACAACATATCTTCCAGGAGAATTAGGTAGAACTTATGTTACATTCACAGTCTCGACTAAGCTTTTATATACCTAGACAACAAACCACAGGATAGAATATTTCAAATCTGTACATTTCGTTTGTTTTTTTTAGTAAGTATGCAAACTGGTAACATAGCGGATTTCTGGGAAAGTTCAGTAATACTTACTTTATATTCACAGTTTAGACGAAGTTTTATCTGTGTGATATCATTTTTACTGACATTATTTTAGGTGGTGTATTTATATGTGTTGGTTGAAAAAATGCGTCAAGCAGTTAAAAAATACTTCCCAGTTACGTGTGGACCAGTCACGTGGTTGAAGACCTTAATCTATTTCGCGGCAAAAAAACCCATATAAAGACACCATATACGTCTTTCAAAGTGAAAAGGAAGAAAAGGGATGAAAGCAGGATTTAAAACCTGTTACCTAAAAACCTAGTTTGTTGCATCCGACAAGGTTGACCTAGTTTCTAGAAAGATAGGTTCTTGTTTAAAGTAAGATTTCAACCATTTACTCGGTATCAAATTCTAACTGCACCAGTCACGGTTGTTGATGTGGATATTGGTACTGTTGCTATAGGTGATAATGCTGTGCTGCTGCTGCTGCTGCTGCTGCTGCTGCTGCTGCTGCTGCTGCTGCTGCTGCTGCTGCTGCTGCTGCTGCTGCTGCTGCTGCTAAATGTGATGATGATGAATATGCTGTTGATGATGGTGGCGGTGGTGGCAGTTGGGTGTTGTAGGGTCAACGATGACGACGATAGTAATGATAGTGATAATGATGCTGATTACAGTGCACTTGGAGTCAAGCGCACGATTTCTCTCACAAAGGACATAATTATGCTAAAACACAGCTTTTTCTACTTCTCTTCCATGTAGTCTGCACAGTTTGTCCTTTTTTTTCATTTTTAGGCCTCACTCATCTTCGAAAGCTTCTCAGATTGTCAGGCTTTGCAGGCTTAGGGTCAAATGTTTGCTGTTTGTGTCCTCCTAGATCAATCCGAGCTGTTCTGCTCTGTGGTATCTGTGATGAGGATCGTGGCTACGGCCTCCCTCCCCTAAACCATGAAGGGTGAGAATTGTCAATAAGTCATCAGTGCCACCGTCTGACATGTCTCACCCTTCCTCGCTGGTTCTTCCCACTGTGGCCTAATTGCTTACAGAGTGGCGGTAGTGGTGGTGGTGGTAGAATCACCAGCAGTAACAGCAGAAGCAGTCTTGTTTGTTGCTGGTGGTGGCCAGTGGTGGTTATGCTGCTGCTACTGCTGGTGCTTTATCGTTGTTGTTATTGATTTTGTTCTTGTTGGTGTGGCTAATGTCTATTCTGCTGTGGCTGCTGCTGCTGCTGTTGTTGTTGTTGATGTTGCTACCGTTTTTTTATAATGATGATAATGACAATTTTGAGGCGATGTTGACGATGACAATGCTAACAGTATGATATTATGATGCGATGGTTTTACTACTGCTACCAATATTGGTGTTGCTGTTACTATTGTCGCTTCTACTACCGCTGCAATGCACCTGTTCGCATTGTTGTCTTTGCTCTTTCTGCTGTTGTTGTTACTGCTGTTGCTGTTACGGCTGCCGCCGCCGCATCTTAATATTAATCCCACATCAAGAATAATCTATTTCATTTCGTTCCTTTTTGCATTCTCTTGACTCCCATATCCGAAACTATTTCCTCCTTGTAAATTCGATAATTCTGAAGTACACAATGTCATTACCTTGCAACACTAATCTGTATTCACACATGACTAGCTACTTGGCCAGCCGTGGATCGAACATAGTGGACGACGAAACGAAAAGCTTGTGTGTCTTGCTCGGGGTTAACAACCTCATTAGTGCTCTGATAAGTTTGGATTTATCGCTTTTCCTGACCGTATAGAAACGACATAGTATGTAGGGATGTGCAGCGTCGTGTGTGTGTGTGTGTGTGTGTTGTGTGTGTTGTGTGTGTGGTGTGTGTGTGTGTGTGTGTGTGTGTATGAGAGAGAGAGAGTGTGTTGTGTGTGTGTGTGAGAGAGAGAGAGAGAGAGTGTGTGTGTGTGTGTGTGTATGTGTGTGTGTGTGTGTGTGTGTGTGTGTGTGTGTGTGTGTGTGTGTGTGTGTGTGTGTGTGTGTGTGTGTGTATGTGTGTTCTTGATTATCTTTAGTAGAAAATCAAACATACCTGCTTTAAGTGTTTAAGTTTTTGAAAGAAAGCCCTGCTACTTCTTTTTCTCCTTCACCCTACCCTCCCTTAGACTGTCCACCTCTCTATCTGTCTGTCTGTCTTGTCTGTCTGTCTGTGTGTCTGTCTGTGTGTCTGTGTATCTGTGGTGTGTGTGTGTGTGTGTGTGTGTCTCTCTCTCTCTCTCTCTCTCTCTCTCTCTCTCTCTCTCTCTCTCTCTCTCTCTCTCTCTCTCTCTTCTCTCTTCTCTCTCTCTCTCTCTCTCTTCTCTCCTCTCTCTCTCTCTCTCTCTCTCTTAATGTGATGGGCAAATGTAATAGTGATGAAGACGGATGAGCCAGGCGGAAGAAGAAGACGTTTTAGGGAATTGGCTGTGGTTTATCTTGCTTCTCAAAGTCTACTCGTGGTCACCTTAAAGATGTGTCTTCGTCCTTAACTGTTTGACAGAGCCATTTCATATACGTTAACCTTTACATTCCTGAAATAGCCAAGAGATTTTTGTTTAGCCAGTGATTACTTTCAGCTACCTTGTAGAGACATTTTCCTCTCTACTCTAAATAACTTGGTCACGAAGTAGATGCATCTGCGTTAACTGTGCATTCCTATAGCTTCAAGGTTGTTCTCTCTCATTCATGGTCATAGGCCACTCTCTTTGAAGTTTTGCCCTCAGCACTAAATTTTCATGAAAATCAGAGATGTGTGTATGGGTCATCTTTAGAAACACCTCCTATTTGACAATATGTAACCACCATTACAACACACCAAGCCAGTCCACCTACCTCTGCTGAGCAATAAAGAATCATTTTCCTGAACGATTATTGCTTTGTTATTACTGCTAATCTCGTGATCGAAACGTGCTGTACTTTTAGAGTGAGAGAAAAGGGCAACATGTAGTCAATAAATAATGTTTTAAGTGTGTTCTGGAGTCATTCATGTTTCTGCCATCCACTGAACTCTGACAAAAAGTTTTGTCATCTTTGTTGTTGTTATTGTTGTTGCTATTGTTGTTGAGTCTTCTTCAGCTTAATCAACGTGAGAGGCACTTAGAATATGCTATCTGTTTCACTCATGATAGATGAAAATCACCGTGAGATACTATGTACTCATTGTATGGTAAATTTGCGTGTATGGTAATGTTAAAAAATACCCTGTAGGCTACGTGCAGATTCTAACTTCAGAGAATTTGCTCTGTTTTAATGGATATCACTATTTTGCAAGGCCGGCTGCTTTCTGTGGATTAGAACAATCTGGGAAAAACATGTAAAAACATCCTTTTACTCTAGGTCTTGGTATTTTGTTTACACTGTAGGTGACACGCTTTTGGTATATAGTCTAGATCATAAATGTCCATATTTTACCTCCCGTTGCGCTTGTATTCACAGGTCTATTTGAGACTTTACCCGGGTCTCTTTCAAAATTCACCAGACCATTCAGATAATATTAGTAGCTTCAGAACTTTAAAGACTAGAAGACAAATGCCTGATCCACAAGAACAACAAACCAACCAATAAGACTTTTGTCAGTAAAAATGACGAGGTTTTAGTTTGGATGGTTCAAATCCCAAACCGTCCAGAGATTGCTGACACAGGGTCGTGTAAGTAGTGGGTAAGGTCGTCACATGGTCAGATAACACCATCTCTCTCTGTTGGTAATTCTGACCTCTGATTGTGTAAACTACCTCACTGTGTCTGTAGGTACTATATCACGGTCTGATAGGACTGCGACAATAACAATTTTATATTGGTTATGTCAATATCTAGAATGACAGAAAACGCTCTTTTTCATCTTTCTGTCTGTGTTACTGTCTCTGCATGTCTACCTTTTTCTGTTTGTCTTTCTCATTTTCTCTTTCTGTGTTTGTGGCTACTGTCCTTATGCTTGCAATGAATTCATAATCCACATCATATGAGAAAGATCTCTGTACCTTCTTCCCCTTATCTCCCTACTTTATTGTACATTTAAGCTGAAAAGTATGACATTCAGAACAAACAAGTAGAGAAGCAGTATCACGCTTCCACTCAAGAGTGCATCAGCATGAAGCTCAGGATTGCCAACACTGAAGGACTAGGCTATCTGTTTTAGGACTTTTCTATCCAATGATGCTGCTTTCTATCAACCAATTCGTGCCTTGGAGTCAAAGAAGATTAAAGTTGGCACCTCTCCAGGAATGTGAAGTTCCTATCAGGAATCAATAAGACATGTAATAATACTGGTAAATTTATCATAATGTGTCCTCCTTCAATGAAACTCGCAAAAAATCGTTACCAAAATATGACGCAAAACATTCTAATACTTCAAAACATGAAATGACTATTTTCTTCAACAAAAAAAAACTCTTATCTTATTTCTGTTAAGTGATGAATACTGTCATAAATAACACGCACAACATGTTAAAAGAATTTGAAATATGTTCGCAGATTTTGATCTTTGATATAGTGTCCAAACATTGTTGTGTAATGGTGCATGGAAATTGAGTTATTCGGATACTATCCCCTTGAACGAGATTCGAACACGGGTCGTCAGACTGCGAGCGCAATGTTCTAACCGCTAGGCTATCTATCCCGCCCCAAGAATAAACAGGTGTGCACTGAAGATGATCAAGGAGTTTATATAAATCTCCATACATACTGTGTTAGGTACCATCAAGACTAAAGAAAAAAACCCAGTGCCTTCAGGACTGCAAGGATTAAGAATTAAACGTTGTATCCAGCTGACCACCACGCCG
>CM060316.1:46837688-46862688 GCA_030674155.1 Stramonita haemastoma | reverse complement strand
CTATTCTATTAAAATATTGAACAGTTTAAAAAAAATCACTCGTGCACGCATTTTTATGATATAAAACTGTTATAACATGTATGCTTTAACAAATATCAAGCAAATTCAATACTTTGTCCATTAACAGATATTGAACACAGTTTAAAATAATAAAAGGTAGCCTTTGGAGTCATAGCAAATTATTCTTAAGTTTTTAATTTTGTTCTATTTCAGCTGCGAGTCGGCTACCCATCCCTAACTCCAGCCTTTTTTTTGGCTGAAGGGGGAGGTAGGCTTTTCCTCATGCTCTGACCAGCAGTGACACAATGACCGACCAACTGACTTTTGAATTCTGACACCATCATTTGAAATAGTTCAGACCACATTGTTTAATCTTTAAAACACAGAAGTGACAAAAAGCTAAACTCCAGCGTGTTATCTTTACAGCAGAAAGTACATACACCCCAAGTAAATATGTGCAAAATAGCTTGCAAGTTGTGCAAACCTTGAATTTTTCTCAGTAAAAAAAGTCAGTTGGGTAGTCAAGTGCCTGTGGTGTGTGCTCACCACCTAACCCTTTTTCAGGCACACACTTTTGTACAAGGCTGCCATGATATACATGAAAAATAGAAGCAATAATGGTCACAGAAAACATTTGTTGATCTTCCAAAGGGAACACCCAACAAACATTTTCTCCTCTCATTTAAAAGCAAAAAATAGTGTACATGCTACTGGCAAATGGGTTTCAGTTCACCTTTCATGGAAGTACAATCAACTGGAAATCAGCTTTAAATGTATATTTCAAAGTAGTTCACGTAAAATAATTTTGACCCTAAAGTAATAAGAAATGGGGGGCAGCAAACAAAATGAAAGATTAACTGCATTATTCAAACAGTCTACCAGATACAATGCAAAACTACTAAGAATTTCACACAAAAAGATAGTTTAAAAACCTGGCTAAGCCACGACCTTCCGGTTGTTATAATACATGATACAGGCAACAAGCTACACACATACACCATCCTTTACCTACAAGTTAACAATATGGGCAATGCGTGGAATACATGCAACTTAATTACTCAACTTCCCAGATAAAGACAAATGTGTAAACCTCCAAAACAAATTATGAAACATCAAATGCCAAAACAAAAACACCATTACTAAAAAAAAAAAAACCATACATGCGAAAGGGCCTCTAACTCTATTCAAGAAAGGGCTATGTTATGCTTGGAAGAAAATCGAGTTTTACTTGGTCACATTTAGTGTTACAATGCATGCTATTTATGCAGGGAAAATGTGAAAGGCAACCTAATGGTGGAAGAGTTACCACACGACAACATTGTGTCCCTTACAGCTGGGGAACAGATAAGCCCAATACAGGCAAAGGCTTCAGAAGCAAAATGATGAAGTTGCTACAAAAACTATGAGCTATGATAGGATGTCTTCAATTAAACTCAATTCCATTCAATTCAACTCTTCTATCAAAGTAAATTTGTTTTGCAGTGATGAAAAACTAATTTATACTATTAAAAAGACGAATAATTTTAACACAAATGATAAAAGGTAATTTGTCAACACACACACACACACACACACACACACACACACACACACACACACACACACACACACACACACAACACACGTGCACATGCACACACGCACCACAAACACACACGCACACACAAACACACACACACACGCACTCACACAAACACACACGCACACACAAACACACACACACACTCTATTAAAAGAAATTTGTTTAGCAACGAATAAAAACATATTTAGCACTACTAATACTTAAAACATCTATGTAACATTTGTTAAACACATACACACACGCATGCACACACACGCACGCACGCACACGCACGCACGCATACATACACACACACGCACGCACGCACATACACACGCAGCTTGCATATACACACACACACACGCACAAATGTGTGCTGCGCGTGCACACACACACACACACACACACACACACACACACACACACACACCACACACACACACACTGCATCAACATGATCGAGTAAGCTTAAAGAATCAAACAATATAACAATGGCTCTTGAACATTAAGATAGAACTAATGAGATATCAAAAATAAGAGATAAAAAGATGGTGCTAAAATCATGTAAAATCATTAACCTCAAAGTAGAATCCCACAGCCAGGTGTCTACTGACATCACAGCAACCACATGAAAACATTTTACAGAAAACATTTAGTTCACCTTTTAAGATCTTCTATATGTAGAGATGGTTACACAGCTATTGATGACACCCACATTCTACCCGAAACAATGACAAGAAAAAAAGGCATCAGCAATAAATTACTTGCTTTGAGCTCAGTACTTCAAATTGAGTAATAAAAGTGCTTTTCATAATCAAGTTCAAGAAAGCTATAGTAATTGTTTCCATACAAAATGGAAAAAAAATATTGATGTCGAAGGAGGTAACTGGAGAAAGCAACTAAGCCTACTTTTAATACAAGACTGTCTGTCCACCAGCATTCCTTGCTGAAATTCATTTTCTTTCTTTAAGTAAATACTACACAAAAAAACAAACATTTCTACAGCTAAGCCTTTTGTACAACTGTATGTATACAGTGTACAACCAGCTATTGAAACAAACCCACACATGGTCTTTTTTTTTTTTTAGCTTCATGGACCCAGGTTTTATGAAAGCACAAAATTGTGACGCTCCACCACGGAATGAGTCGCTTAGCACATTACCTAATTTTGCGCTAGGAGCCATTAAAGGCAGGTGGGGTCAAGTTGTCAATTTTGAGGTTTTGATTGATTATTAAACTATATTGGTTTAGCTACCTTATAATGAAATATCCAGGCATAATTTTTATTCCTTTTGCTTTTAAACGTGTTTTGGAAATACCCAAGCCCTCATTCTGACAACCTATTACGAAAATAGACTTGCCCGTTTCTCATTTTGTCACATCCTGCAGTCTATCATTTCAATTTGTAATAACTTTGCACAGAATTGTCCGATTTTCAATCTGTTTTTTGTATTTGATAGCCACTTAATTGCACATTAATAACAAGTCATTAACTAAAAATTGACCTCTGGTGCACTCCGACTTATTATGTGGTGGAGCGTCACAATTTATTAATTAGAGCTGAACAAAAAACCCAAAGAAATCAAACCTGTACCACACTGCATTATCAGTAATCTGCTAGAATAAATTATTTCACAACATTACACAAAAAAATGTACATGCTACTGGCAAATGGGTCTCCAGTTCACCTTTCATGGAAGTACAATCAACTGGAAATCAGCTTCAAATGTATGTTTAAAAAAAATTTACATAAAATAATTTTGAACCTAAAGTAGTAAAATTGGGGGGGGGGGGGGAGCAGCAAAAAAGTGAAAGATTTACTGCATAATTTAAACAAGTCTACCAGATACAATGCAAAACTACTGAGAATTTCATACAAAAAGATAGTTTAAAGACATGGCTAAGCCACGACCTTCAGGTTGTTATAAAACATGACACAGGCAACAGGCTACACACATACACCATCCTTTACCTAAAGGTGAACAATATGGGCAATGCTTGGAATGGTTAAACTAAATCAATTAAATAACTGCCCAGGTAAAGACCAAAAAAAATATAAACCTCCAAAACAAATCCTGAAACGTCAAATACCCAAAAAACCCCACACCATTACTGAAAAAAAAACGTACATACGAAAGCACCACCTCGTAACTCATTCAAGAAAGGGCAATGTTATGCTTGGAAGAAAATTGAGTTTTACTAGGTCACATTTGGTGTGACTATGTTTGCTGCTTATACAGGAAAAAAGTGAAAAATCAACCTAACGGTGGAAAAGAAACCACACAACAAACTCGTGTTCCTTACAGCTGGGGAACAGATAAGCCCAATACAGGCAAAGGCTTCAGGGGCAAAATTATGAAGTTGCTAAAAAAAACCTATTGATGACGGGCTATGTTGGAATGTTTTCAATTCAACTTAATTCAATTCAACCATTTTACTGTCCTCTATCATAGAAATTTTGATTTCCAGTGATTTAAAACATATTTAAACTACTAATAAATAATTTGAACACACAATATAAGAGGTAATATTTGTTAAAACACACACACACATCTATTAAAAGAAATTTGTTTAGTATTGAATAAAAACATATTCAACACTACTAATAGACATCTATAAATTTGAATGCATATGATAAAAGGTAACATCTGTTAAACACATACGCACACACACACGCGCACGCACGCACACACGCAGACACGCCTCTATTAAAAAAAATGTTTAGCAACGAATACAAACAGTCAACACTACTAATATTTAAGCCATATAATTACACATTTGAATGCACATGATAAAAGGTAACATTTTTTAAACACATACACATACACGCGCTCACACAAGCACACACACACACACACACACACACACACACACACACACACACACACACGCACACACACGCACACACACGCCACACACACACCACACACACACACACACACACACGCACACACACACACACACACACACACACACACACACACACACACACACACACACACACACACACATACTGCATCAACATAATCGACTAAGCTTAAAGATTCAAACAATATAAAAATGGCTGTTGAACATCAAGATAAAACTGATGAGATATCAAAAATAAAGAGATAAAAATACGGCGCTAAAATCATCTAAAAATCATTTAGCTCAAAGTAGAATCTCACAGTCTAATGACACAGCTTAGCAACCACATTAAAAATTGAGTAATCAAAAAAGCTTTTCATAATCAAGTTCAAGAAAGCTATAGTAATCGTTTCCATACAAAATAGAAAAATATTGATGTCGAAGGAGATAACTGGAGAAAGCAACTAGGCCTACTTTTAATACAAGACTGTCTGTCCACCAGCATTCCTTGCTGAAATGCATTTTCTTTGTTTAAGTTAATAGCACACAAAAAACAAACATCCATAAAGTTAATTGCCTCTGTAAATGTATGTATTCAATCTACATTATCCACTAAAACAAACCCACACATGGTCATTTTTTTTAGATTCACACGACCCAGGTTTTTTGAAAGCACAAAATTTATCAAGAAGAGCTGAACTAAAAACAAGAAAAACCCAAAACAAATCAAACCTGTACCACACTGATTACAGGCAACATCTGTAACACACACACACACACACACACACACACACACACACACACACACACACACACACACACACACACACACACCTCTATTAAAAATTGGTCAAGCAATGAATAAAAACATTCACCACTACTAATAGACCTCTATAAATTTGAATTCGCATGGTAAAAGTTAACATTTGTTAAACACACACACACACACACACACACACACACACACACACACACACACACACACACACCACACACACATCAACGTGCACGCACAAAACACATGCACACACACACACACACACCTCTATTAAAAGAAATTTGTTTAGCAATGAATAAAAGCATATTCAACACTACTAATATGTGAGACATCTATAAGTTTGAATGCACATGACAAAAGTTACCATTTGTTAAACACGTACACACATGCACACACACACGCACACCCCACCCCCACACAACTTGCACGCACGCACGCACGCACGAGCACAAATGCACTCGCTCACACCCACCCACCCACACACACACTCACACGCACGCGCGCGCGCTCGCACACACGCGCACACACACACACAGCACCAACATGATAGACTAAGCTAAAAGAATCAAACAAAATAAATATGGCTGTTGAACTTTAAGATAAAGCTGATGAGATATCAGAAATAAGATAAAAAGATTGTGCTAAAATCATCTGAAATTCATTTAGCTCAAAGTAGAATCCAACAGCCAGATGTCTATTGACACAGCACAGCAACTACATGAAAACATTTTACAGAAAATATTTTGTTGATCTTCTAAGATCTATAAGTAGAGTTGGTCACACCGCTATTGACATACCCACATTCTATCAGACAATAAAAAGATAAAAAGGCATCAGCAATGAATTACTTCTCAGTACTTCAAATTGAGTAATCAAAAAAGCTTTTCATAATCAAGTTCAAGAAAGCTATAGTGATTGTTTCCATGATTTAATACAAGACTGTAGTGATAATAATACAAGCTATAGTGATTGTTTCCATGTTTTAATACAAGACTGACTGACTACAAGCATTCCTTGCCGAAATGCATTTTCTTTCTTTAAGTTAATAGAACACAAAAAAGCAAACATTTATACAGCTAAATATTTCGGACAACTGTATGTATACAGTTTACGACCAGCCATTAAAACAAACCCACACATGGTCACTTATTTCAGCTTCACACGACCCATGTTTTATAAAACCACAAAATTTGTCAAGAAGAGCTGAACAAGAAGAAAACCGAAAACAAATCAAACCTATACCACACAGCATTATCAGTGATCTTCTAGAATAAATTCATTCACATTTGGGACTCCACAATTTTGAAATATACACATTTGAAGTGAAGTTTTATACTTGCAGCAAAACATGTACAGAACAGATACAGTAGAAAAGTTGGACAAATTCACAAAGCCCACAAGAAATCATGCAGCAATTAGCAATGGTTGGTGTGAAATCTGCCACTTTAGTCTAGCCAATACAATCAGTTTTTTGTGGGACCTCGAATCTCTTTACCCTATTTCATATTTTTTTTTGTTCATCTCTTTGTCTCTATTTAAAAAAATCATTGGGCCTCTACACTTTTTCCATTTTATTTCCTTTACAGATTAAACTGAACAAAAACAAACAAAATAGGCTGTGATTAATACATTTACACTGACAAATGTAAATCAAAGACTTCTAGGAGAGATGCAGATGGGTAGTCTATCAATGGGATGGGAGTGCTATAATCTGGGTAGCCAGCATGTCCCTGAAGTACAGAGAGAAAAAAAAGAAAATTAGGGAACAGGTCACATCAATATCATACATTTCAATCATATAATCTACGTATATTATAAAAGGCAAACATTCATCATATCACATTTTGTAGAAAAAAGATAAAGGCAAAAGTGTTTCCATAACCTATGTGGTCGTTGGGAGAGAAGTAACAGAGACCTCAGATTCTCTAGGAGCCAACAACATATTGAGAGCAGCGACCATCTCCTCTCCTTCGCTGCTTAATCTTTTCTGTCCCTAAAGAGGGCAGGTACCTATTTACAGCTAGGAGACTATTAAAGCCAAGATGGCAAACGGTTACTCATCTGCTTGGTAACCATTCTTAATGCTACTTAACCTTAGCTTGGGTAAAGTGAGTGTTATGATCACTGATCTGTACCATACCTATTAACAATAGGGAAAGAAATAACTGGAGTTTAAGATGCATGCTGAACTTTTGAAAAAATCCAAATACAGTAACTTTTTTGAAAATTTTATATTCCAATACGTTTTACACCTTCAGCCTTTAAAAAGCATGCGAGTTTTTAAAGCCATTGTTGGTTACATAAGCAAAGCCAATTGCTTCTTTAAACTACACAGACATACAGAATTAACTTCATGTTATTTGGTTAGCTGCTATTCTCCACTTTCCCCCCAAAAAAAACAACAACAACAACATATATATATATATAACCACACACTCAAGGGTGTGCAACTTTTGGGGAGGCTACACAATGTAGCATACACTAGTGATGATAAATACCTGAGGTAAACCATTCCGTAGATACCCCTGTCACAAATCCTATGAACCATGCACCCACAGAACACACACACACTCCTGAACAGACCATCTACCCTTTCTTTTTAAAACGCCCCATTTCTGTAATACATTATCACAGTTTTCAAGCACCTTCCCCTTATGATTATTGATGAATGCGTTCTGGACCAGCGCCTCCTACTTCTGTTTTAGATAAACTCTTCTAAAATGCACACTCTTCAACTAATTATTCCATCCGCATTCTAAATCCAACGCCCTTTCTTCTGTTTTTAGGTACACTTTTTTTTTCCAAAAGGCTCCCCATCTCCACCCACCCCTGAAGCTAATCAGTTTTCCTGTCCCCTATATCGTCAGTCTTTACACCATTTTACCCTCACTAAATAAAAAATATCAGAACATTATAACACCCTCCCTCTTCCTAGCATCCTTTATCGAAAAATTCTCGAGGACTCTCCTCCTGCCAACCCCCCTTCCACTAAAAATAATTTGTTTAGCCATCGTGTCAGCGTATATCATTATCCACTTGCCTTTTGTGTCCACATGTGGGGCCAGGGTTAGTGTTGAAGTTATTGTTAGAGTTAGTGTTAAATGTTAATAGCGGGAAAGGGTTGTCTGTCAGATGGTCTGTCTGAATGTTAGAATTCATGTGGACACAATAGCACGTGGACAACTGATTTGTAGCTAGAGACACAATGCTACGCACATAATTATTAAAACATGGACCCCGTTTTAGATGAGTAGGCTATCGTGTGCTGGTTAGAACTGATAACCACGTACACACAGGGACTGGACGGAAAAAAGCAAATAAGCTCTTATTCGATTATCTTCAAAATAAATGTTTAGACAATAAAAAAAATAATGGTATGTAGCTTGCAATAGCATGAAGCTTTAAATTGAAATCACCAGTTCTATCAAAAGCCAAGGCTACTTTTTGGACATGGGTGTCCACAAATAAATTCCAGTTATGCTGTCAAAATATTTCAGGCTTCAGGCATTTTTGAATCCCTTGAAAAACGTGAGCCCTTCAAAAAAAAGTTAAGTCTACCAGCCAACCCTCTTTTATTGTCCCCACAGTTCTAAATGTTTATCAGATCCCCTGCTAAACACTCCTCTCCCTTTCTTGCCTCTCCTTCCAATCTCATGTCTCCTTCCCACAACTAGCCCCTTCACATACGCACACGCACACAGAGTTAAAACCACACAACACTAATGTTTTGTTAAATAAATTCTAAATAAAAGATAAGGCTACAACTACCATAAGATTTGACTGGTGTACTTGATACTACACAGGAATGGTATACCCCTGACATCATCATCATGATAAAAAATAATAATAATAATAAAAATAAAAATAACCATAATAATAATGATGATGATGATAATGGTGATAACGATGGTGATAACGATGATGATAATGATGATAATTATAATGATGATGATAATGATGATAATGATGACGATATGATGATGATGATGATAATGGTAATGATGTCGGTAACCATGATGATAATGGTGATGACAATGGTAATGATAATGGTGATGGTAAAGGTAATGAGAATGGTAAGGATAATGGCAATGATGATGATGATAAAACTAACGATGATGACCATGATGATAATGATGGTGACGATGATAATGGTGATAGTGCTATGATGATGATGGTAATGATAATGGTGATGGTAATGATAAAGGTGAGGTTAATGGCAATGATGATGATAATAATAATGATGATGATTATGATATGTAATGATGATGATGATAATAATGATGATGATAATAATGATGATGATGATAATAATGATGATGATAATAATAATGATATGATGATAATGATGTTGGTAATCATGATGATGATGGTGATGATGATGGTAATGATAATGGTGATGGTAATGGTAAAGGTAATGAGAATGGTAAGGATAACGGCAATGATGATGATAATAATAATGATGATGATAATAATGATAACGATGATAGTGATGATGATGATAATGATAATAACGATGATTATAATAATGGTGATAATGATAATAGTAATGATAATGGTGATGGTAATGATGAAGGTAAGGGTAATGATAATGGTAAGGATAATGGAAATGATGAGGATAATAATAATGATGATAATGATAACGATGATAATGATATATAATGATGATGATACTGATAATACTGATGATGACGATGATAATAATAATGATAATGATGATTATCAGATAATAATAATGGTGATAATAATGATGATGGTGATGATGATGGTAATGATAATGGTGATGGTAATGCTAATGATGATGATAATAAATGGGACATATATATTTGCACCCAATACCGGAACACTTGCCAGTTCTACCCAGAAAAAAGATCTGAAATATCCCGATAGGCTAGTGGAGGTTAAAGCACAGACTTCACAACAGCAGTGAATAACCCTGATGACGAGGGTATTGGGTTTTTTAAAATTATTATATAGGATTTTTTTTATCAAGTCTGTCTACTTCAGCCGAAATCAAAGTCTATTTGATTCTCTATTTTCCATTTCTTTTTCTTGAGGTATTTGACAGTTCACTTCCCAACGACCATTTAGGTTATGGAATACATTAGCCTATTTTGTAAAAAATAAAAAATAAAAAAATAAAATAAAAAATAAAAAAAACATTGCCGTATAGCATATAATCCATGAGCATGAGCATAAAGAGATATTGACAGAAAGTTTCCTTTTTATTGGCTTAAAAAAAAGTTTCCTAATTTGTCTTATTTTCCCATTCTTCTTCGGTGGTACTTCGTAGACTTTCTCTCCGAGAAAAAAAAACAAACACCTGATGCACATTTGCAATATGTATTGATTGGGTACTCTTTTGCTACCTTGTCACACATGGGGTGTAAAGATTTTTAAGAGTAATCTGAAAAGGTTCTTGAAAAAGTATTTTTTCTCCAAAAGGCAGCTTGTTTTTTTACCGAATTTCAGTCCGAACCGTCTTTTTGAAAAATTATCTAGCCAAATATTTATGACATATACTCATGCAAAGCCATTAGATAAATGAGCACATCCTATTCCAATCTGCTATACATTTGTTCCAGTTTGAGCTTAGATTGACTCGAGTTTTGTATCACAGTATCAATATTCTCTAGAATAAATATTTTTTACGAAGTATCTGCAACACAAAGCTTTTCTTTTGTCTGAATGGTAATATATTTTACAAACTATGTGCATTCAAAATCGTGAAAATCTAAATGTATTGTTTTAGTGATAAATTTGTAAAAAGGATATTAGTTTATTCATTGAAATGAATGTTTTGTACAATATGAAGTTCCATCATACCCAGAAACATTCTACAAGACAGTTTCTGTATAGCTATATAGAGAATTCATCTTTTCAAAATTTTTAGTAATATTCATCAAGCTTCTATGGTCATGTTTTATCAAGTTAGATTTAGAGCATATAATTATGAAATACTCTTTTGCTGTTTCTGTTTATATTTTTCAAATCGGTCAGATTCTTAAAAAAAAAATCTTTTCACAGTATTGTTTCAAACCATAGTAAAACAGTTTCTTAAAATCTGCCTATACAGCCCAGTGAACGCAAAAATGTTGGAATACGCATAAGTTGGGAAGTGTTCTGCTATAGAAGAACTCTGAGCTTAAATACAAAATTTTGTTTGAAGATAGTCACATCTTACAGTTTCCACAAAAAATAGAAGAAAAAAAAGTAAAAAAGGTTAATCACAGAGTATGTCATGTAGGCCTAGTTCTAAAACTCCACACATTAATTTGTACGATATACATGAGACAACCACACCAAGTAATTCAACATAAAGTTTCAATGGAAACTGTCACAGTAAGTTTCCATAAAATGGTAGCAGGTTTTCTAAAGCTTATTTATACAGGTTTTAGCCAACTTACGATAAATAAAGTGTTGCATCCAATCAATAAGTCATTCAATCCTCTCTGAACTTGCAAAACAGTTTTTACTTCTTCAAGAGTTACCAGAACTACAATCAAATATACAGTTGCTGTGAATAAAAAAAAAAAAAAAAAAAAACAACACTACCAACGTTTACTCCACATGAATCAACCGAGTCTTGTGTCAAAAATCCTAGATTCAGAAATGTTTTGATAGTTTTGTTTTCATTCAAATATTGCTGAACTTATTCTGTGTCCCCCTAGCCTCATAAACCAATGGTACATTCGTAGCCAAACCGAATAATTTTTTAAATGGCACACATTTCACTTGGAATGTTGCAATTCACATCACTAAACTATTGATACCAGTCCTACAGAATGGTTAAAAAAAATATATCCCATGGATAGGATGATTCCAACACAAAAACCTCTGTAGGTAGTGGTAGATATCAGGAAAGGAGTATGTTGATGTAGAGTATGATGCATACAGTTCAATGTCAATATGAAGTGTTGAGTCGGCACCATGATTACACAATTTAGTTTGAAAAGAACCATACATGGCAATAAAAAAAATACCTAGGCAACTGTAAAAGAACAAGCATTCCAAGTATGAGACAACATCTTTTATCCAAAATGTAGTTTACACATGAAATGTTACCATCTTATGTCTTTTGTTATTCGTATCAATATCCCTGTAGGTGTTGTATTTGCCCTTCATGGGATGATCACAGTGTATTTCACTTGACTTGACTTGACTTGACTCGACTCCAACCTCCACAGTGGTTCAGGACTGTCTTCAGCCTCCAAGCCCCTGAAAGCAGTTAACAGATAAATAAAAAGGAAAATGAGGTACGGGTGTGTGGTGGGGGGGGGAGGAGACAGGGAGAGAAGGGGAGAGGGGAGAGACAAAGAAAGACCTCAGCGATTGGTAAAGAGGCAGAGAGGGGAGAGAGAGAGAGAGAGAGAGAGAGAGAGAGAGAGAGAGAGAGAGAGAGAGAGAGAGAGAGAGAGAGAGAGAGAGAGAGACAGACAGACAGACAGACAGAGACAGAGAGACAGAGAGAGACAGACAGACAGACAGACAGACAGACAGACAGACAGACAGACAGACCGACCGACCGAGAAAGAAGAGAAGAAAGAGAGAGAGCAGAAGAACAGATACAAAGGAGAGAGGGGGGGAGAGGGCTGAGAGGGAGAGAGGGACAGTGAGAGGGACAGAGAGAGGGGGGGGGAAGAGAAAGAACAAAGACAAGAGAGAAAGTCAACTAAAGTAAAGCGAGAGACAGACAGACAGACAAAGACAGATAGACAGACAGACAGACAGACAGACAGACAGACAGACAGAGACAGAGAGAGAGAGAGAGAGATCTGAACTCTGAACTCAGATGAAAACTTTTACATCCCCACCACTTTTTTGTATCCAAACAATGTTAAAACTTGTTTCGCTAAATTTATTCTATTTTTGAGAGAGGCGGGAGAGAGGGAGGGGAGGGAGAGAGAGAGAGAGAGAGAGAGAGAGAGAGAGAGAGAGAGAGAGAGAGAGAGAGAGAGAGAGAGAGAGAGAGAGCGAGAAGAGAGAGAGAAAGAAAGAGAGACAGAGACAGACAGAGAGAGAGACAGAGAGAGAGAGAGAGGAGAGAGAGAGAGAGACAGGGAGAAAGTGCAAAATTTTCTGAACTAATACTGATCTAAAAATTTTATAGATGAATTTTCACTAAACAATAGAACACTCTCATATCTGTAATCAACATTACTGAAAATCCAATATTGTTCTTTGAAAAATTACTTATTTGAGCATAGCACTTTGAAGCAAAGTAAATTTAGATCTGCTTTCTCATAACAAAAAAAAACCTTTTAGCTGAAGTTTAAGTCATGATCACCATCTTAATGTACAGTCACAATACCTTTCTATTAACTGGCTTTAAAAGAAGTTGCCCTTAACAATTGATTTTTGAACAAATCTCACCTTTTTTTCAACACATCTGTCACCAAAAATATCTTCACACGCATACTTCTCTACCAACATCTTGTTGATGTATTTCAACAGAACAGCCTACTCATTGTCAGACTGCATGAACTGACATTTTTAAAAGTCAAGTCTCAGAACAGCATATTTCTCACCCGTTTTATGTCAGAAGCACGTATTGGCTCCCCCATCGATCATGCAGGCAGTTGCAGCATCAGTGGTGGCAACAAACTGTTGACAGATTCTTCAACACAGCACTGAGGTCTGTTCCAAACGAAACGCAGGTCCTGTGAAGATCTGCACTGGTGCTCGGTTCTTTTCTCTGGATGAACATGGAACAGCGCCTGGCGATAGCTGACTTCACTGGCATCCTTCCGGTTGACAAGGTACCTGGTGAAAGATGTAGATCACAACGTGAATGATAGGGAAATAAAATAAGAAACGAGGCCAAAAAATAGATTCATATAAACAGAAGCAAAGACTAGACTGGAAATAGCTCATTAAGAAGAGAAGATTATGAGTAAGAAGAGAGGTAAGAAAAGAAAAGATAAGATGGATAAAAGTAAAAAAAAAAATAAAAAATAAAAAAAAAAACCTGAAAAATTGGGAAGTCTGAAGTAACAAACCTCTTGGAAGTTTAAGGAGCAGAAAAAAAAAGCTACGATGGACAGAAACAATGGACAAGTGACTGACAAAGACAAAAACAGATTGGACTGAAAAAATATTCCTTCAAAAAACAGACAAAATGCACAGACATTATAAATTACCTTGCCTTCATTTCAGAGAGTGCAGGTCCTTGTGGTAGTGATTACTTAGCAGGGCAGGTCACAGGCACTTGATAAGGCAGGTCCTGATGGCTCCCATCACTGTCAGGTCACAGGCACTTGATAAGGAAGAACCCGATGGCTGACCTCACACTTGTTATAGGCGCTTGATAAGTCAGGTCCTGATGGCTGCTCTCACTTGTCAGGTCACAGGCACGTATGCTCCACATGACTTTAACCACCCAGTTAAGACCCATGTATCAAAAGATAAGGAGGAGGAGGATCTATCCCAAGGAATTATGTGAGTATGGAGTTACAAAAGTTTCATTCCTAATGGCCACTCATGTGCAAGTGGAATGACAGTCCCCCCCCCCCCCAAATGACCACTGTAAATGATCTAAGAATGGAATGACAAGTCACAGTCTATAATAGACACTGAAATAATAGAGTGAAAAAAGTCCTAAACCCCTATAATAATAATAATAATAATAATAATAATAATATAATAATAATATGATAATAATAATAATAATAATAATAACAACATAATATAATAAAAATTTAAATATAATGAATTTGTATAGCGCTATATCTTGTGAAAACAAATCAAAGCGCTTGCATTCGACCTATACAACACACATGCAATCAATAACAATTTACAGTTTCAACAAAGTCGAATGTACACACACACGCACGCGCGCGCGCGCACACACACACACACGCACGCACGCACGCGGCACGCACGCACGCACGCGCGCGCGCACGCACGCGCACGCACGCGCGACGCAGCACGCACGCGCGCGCGCACGCACGCGCGCACGCCGCGGCACACCACACCTATAAAGGTTATACACTTTAGCAGGTAGATGTTGAAGGCAGGGACAGGTAAAAGATGGAAACAGAAGAAAATCTTGGGTTTGAAATTAGTATCTGAGGTTGGATTTAAAAGTGTCATAAGTAGGCTTTTGCCGGAGGGAGAGAGGAAGGTCGTTCCAGATCGATGGACCAGAAACAGAGAAAGAGCGGCAGGCCAACGTAATGGTTTAAAATAGGAGTGACAAGAGCCCCAGCCCGTCATAACCTCTGCAATGATGTAAGAATAGAATAGCAAGAGTCACAACCCCTCAAAACTAATGGAATAACGAGTCCAGCCCCTCGTGACCACTGTGCCTTGTAGATGGAGACCCCAAGATCACTGGTACCAGGGTTACTCTCCTCTAACTCCCCCTTCCCCCCGTTTTTGGTTCTAGTTTTTTCCTATTTTGTTTAGCTAATTGTCATTTTGTTCTCTTGTGGTTTAGTTTTATCTAGGTTTTGGTTTTACTTTTGTTACATTTCAGTTTTATTTCATTTCTAAATCTATTTTCTCCTAACTTTTTTTTTTTTTGGGGGGGAAGGTGAGTTGTTCGATGTTTGTTTTTCTTAATTTAATTTTTTTAATTTAAAATTCTATCCATTTTGTTTTTAACTTTTACTGAGGAGTATTGGTGCAACCAGAAGCTTGGTGTCCAGTGATCATTTGAAGACAACGTCTTCGCAGCCATGCAGAACAGACACAGACCCTCTACGAAAACCATGAAGCACAACGCATTTTTTTAAAACTATGTAGCACAACACATCCCAACAACCAAATATCCTCGAAAACTATTGAGCCCAATATATCCAAAAAAAAACCTATCTCCGAAATTTAGAAAGCACATCTCCAAAAACTATGGAATACACCATATACCCCAAAGTTATCAAGCACAACATATCTCGGAAAACAACTTATCTCTGAAAACTACGAAGCACACAATATCCCTGAAAACATACCTCCAAAAGCTATGGAGCACACCATATCGTGCATGTGTGTGTGTGTGTGTGTGTGTGTGTGTGTGTGTGTGTGTGTGTGTGTGTGTGTGTGTGTGTGTGTGTGTGTGTGTGTGTGTGTGTGTGTGTGTGAGTGTGAGTGTGAGGTGAGTGAGTGAGTGAGTGAGTGAGTGAGTGAGTGAGTGAGTGAGTGAGAGAGGGAGAGAGAGGATGGTGGTGTGGAGTAGTGTGGGGTGTGGAGTGAGGATGTGAGTGTGTGTGTGTGTGTGTGTGTGTGTGTGTGTGTGTGTGTGTGTGTGTGTGTGTGTGTGTGTGCATTCGAATTTTCTAAAACTATAAATTGTTACTGATTGCTTGTGTGTTGCACAGGTCGAATGCAAGCGCTTTGATTTTCTTTACAAGATATAGCGCTATATAAATTCCATGTTGTAGTAGTAGTAGTAGTAGTAGTAGTAGTAGTAGTAGTAGTAGTAGTAGTAGTAGTAGTATTCCATGTATTATTATTACTATTACTATTATTATTATTATCATTATTATTATTTTTTTTTATTTTTTTTTTTTTTTATTTTTTTTTTTTTTTTTTATTATAATTAAACTCGGGAGCCCAACATATCTCCGAAAGCTATCAGCATACCTCAAAAAAATGTATAGCACAATATAACCCGGAAAGCTATGAAGCACAACACACTTCCGAAAGCTATGGAGCACAACATACCTCCGAAAGCCATGAGAGCAGCATATCACATCCTGAAGCTTAACTCGTAATATCCCAGATCCAAATAAGATTTCCATTAACCCCCCCCCTCCACCCCCCCCTCCACCCCCCCCCCCCCTCTCAATCCCTTGATAACCAGGGTCTAACAAGGCTAAGTTATCATCATGTTTCACACTGCACAAAACTGTGGGAAGTATCTGGCAAACAAAAACGATGTGTTATAGATGCGGCATTCTCTAATAACAGGGAAAGTGTGTGTGCACATATATTTATATGTCTGAGAGAGAGAGAGAGGAGAGAGATGGGAGAGAGAGAGAGAGAAAGAGAGAGAGAGAGAGGAGAGGAGAGAGAGGAGAGGAGAGAGGGGGGGGGGAGGGAAAGAGAGAGAAAACATTGAGAGGAAAAGAATAGAGAGAGAGGGACAAGGGGGGAAGATGGACATTGAGTAAAGGAGGCAAAATAGATAGACAGACAGAGACAGACAGAGACAGACGGACAGACAGACAGACAGACAGACAGACAGACAGACAGACAGACAGACAGACAGACAGACAGATAGATAGATAGATAGATAGATAGATAGATAGATAGATAGATAGATTAAGAAAGAGCGAGAGAGAGAGCGAGAGATAGAGAGAGAGAGCGAGATAGAGCGAGAAAGCGAGAGAGCAAGCGAGTGAGCGGGCGAGCGAGAAAGCATGACAGCAAGCGAGCGAGCAAGCGAGAGAGAGAGGTCTCAAATTGAATTCACCTTTTAAAAAATTGAAAACTATTTCGCAGATCTACGCAAACAAACGCAATCCTCGCACTCAAAATATAGGAGTCCTCTGTCACTTTCCAAGGCAGGTAACTCAGTACATTGGGATAATCAGCATCCAGCTTATTTTTCATACTAATCAGCAACAAACATTGATATGCTGATGATTTTCCTCCGGGACACTTGCCAAAATAAAAGCACAGCAATGAATTGCAAGCAGCCATTGAAATCCTACAAATTTTATGGGGAACACGTCACTTGTTTTCCTATCAGGTTTTTTTTTTAGGGAGGGGGGTATCTTTGATAATAGACTGTGAAGTTGCTCATGTTTACAAGGCTGGATTAACGTAACACCGGCACTACAGCTGAAATGGGGGGGTGGGGGTAAACTAGATTTGAAGTGACAAAGTAAGGTTTCCAATGCAACCCCTCCACTACCTTCTATTCAACACAGTTTATTTAGCCAATCTATATTTAAGACGTGTAAAAAAAAAAAAAAAGAAATAGGATAAACACAAAGCATCACGCTTGTTGGTTTTTGAACAGGAGAAATATTCGCTGTGAACTGAACACGAAATAGTCATATGAATTAGCACCAGCTGAAATGTACAATTAAAAGGATACTGTCCTAATTTCTTTTGTTTGTTTAGCTAAAAAAAAAAAAGTATATTATCCTCGATATAAAAATAAATAAATAAAAGGAATGGGAGCGCACGGAAAGTTTGTCCAACTATTTCGTTTTATTTATTCCCGTATTTAAAAAGATCTGAATTCTCTCTTTTTTATTTTTGATTTCGACTTTGTAAAAGTAGTTATGAACAGCTAGTCCGAAGTCGAAAAAAGAATGGCATCACTTACCTAGGGCCTCACAAGAAGTCTACATGGAGCAGCAACAACTATGCATCTTGTCCAGTTAAGCAGCAAACTGGAATGAACTAAACAGTAAAGTGCACGGGCTTATAAATTCAATGCTGTATGTGGATGAACAGAACTAACTTTCCTCGTGCATCACGGACCATGGCCCTGCTTATGACAAGATTGTTCTTTTACCAGCCGCTGTGGCGCAGTGGTTAGCACCTTGGATTCTGGACTGGATGGTCGCAGGTTCAAATCTCATAAGAGTAAAGAATCATAGGGATTTTTCAGACTCGGACGGCTGCTATCCAGAGTGAGTGTGCTGTGGGCTCAGTGGGAAGACTGGGGCCACACAGATGAGCTTCATCAATTTCAGCCATGCATGTTTGAATGTTGCTCAAATTACCTGACCAACACTGCAGGTGTTTGTATCTCTTTGTGGCCCGATTGACGCCAGAATATATTATGATAGTAAGCGTAAAGTACAGCCATGTCAAGTAGTCCCAAGGCATATGCACTTCCACAGAAGCATCATTACATCATCCTTATTATCATTGATCATGATGCAAAGAAAGATGCCTGTAGTGGTCCCAATTTCTTTGGTCTCATGGTGACCTTCAGATTTGGTTTCCCCATACACTTCTGTGCCTGTGGTGAGTTTGTGTCAAAAGCCTTAGGGGTTTGAGAGGCAGAGAGGCTTGCAAACAAGAAAAAGAAATATAAGCTAATGCTGCACTATAGGGATGCACACTCATAAGGATCCTAGCTTGAATTTATGCGCAATGCAATGCAATGTACAGTGCTAGGTACAATGCAATTTGATACAATATTATGAATATTTTTTCCATTGCACCCAGCATGCTCTTGTATCTGTTCCCAGCATAACTTTACATTATACATATGCCATACGTTGTAGGTGTGCTCACACCCACACTCCTATATTTTGCTCTGTAACTAAGAAACTTTTAAAACTGCTGCCATGAAACTTCGTGACATTGTCAATAAACACATCTCCTACACAGTCACAAAAAATTGTTTGTTTTGTGTTTAAAAAGTAACTTAATAAGCCGAAAACACCTTGTCATTACAACATTAGAATGACATCACTGTCCTGTGAGGCTCCCTACATCTTGGTTGCTAGGACACCTGTCCTTGTACTGAGAACTTTTGCTCCCTTCTACCTGCAGTGACACATGAATTGATAGTACTTTTCAAAGATTGAGGCTGTAAATTAAGTTGTGTGTGTGTGTGTTGTGTGTGTGTGTGTGTGTGTGTGTGTGTGTGGTGTGGTGTGTGTGTGGTGTGAGCGTTCATGCATTGTGTGTGTGTGTTTGAGTGTGTGTTTCAGAGAGAAAGACAGACAGACCGACAGAGACAGAGAGATAGGGTAACCCTGACAGAAACCTAGAGGGTTGAAGTCAGCAGTATCAGGCCGAAGGTGCTCTCTAACAAATCATGATACCTTGTGTATAAAATGCATGAGGACACCTTCAGAAACTAGTGTAAGATGGTGTAAAGCCAACGGGGGAAGAAGAGAAGTGCTTTATAAGCAAGGTGAAAGGTTCAGTTCCTTTCCAGACACCATTGGTGGCTGTACACCCAGGAGGTACAGTAGCAGGTTACGCCTACCCTAAAACCATGGGTGGCTGTACACCCAGGAGGTACAGTAGCAGGTTACGCCTACCCTAAAACCATGGGTGGCTGTACACCAGGAGGTACAGTAGCAGGTTATGCCTTCCCTAAACCATGGGTGGCTGTACATCCAGGAGATAGGGTAAAGGGTTTGTGCCTTCTCAAAAAATCACTGGGTGGCTGAAAACACAGGAGGTACAGAGCGTCAAATCAGAGGCCATGTTAGGCAAAGGTTAAAAACAAAGAAAGTGGAAACTAAAATTGATGTGGTGACATGATTTCATTTGCCCTAAATTTGAAGCATATCATGAAAAGTTAATAATCATAGTGTCGGGATCCACCATCAAGACAGACTAAGCAGTCACCATCTATGGCGCAAAAGGTTATGTGGTATACACCACGTGTAGGCTACACTGCACTAACGTTTCTTAAAGTGTATTTGTGTTGGGTTTTTCCGGGGAAACAACTGAATAATGCTGAATGCATGATATACATGGAAAAATCAAAATATATCAAGTATTGTGCTTTCTGAATGGTGTGAAAAAGAACACGTAAATGCAAAGAGTAGTAATAGTTGAATAAGTATGAGATATTGAATCCAAACGTTATAAAGATTGAAAGTTACCATAAGATAAAACACCATTACAGATTCAAAAAGTGATATTTGATTCAATATTTGACTCGGTTCCGTTCAATCTTTTTGTGTAGATACTTATTTTCTATTAATTCTAATGAGATGTAAAAGTGAGGAAAATATGTCATAGGTGGTCAGCGATGCTAAAAGTGACTGTATCTAAATGGTCACTCTAATAAATTGCTCATGTGTGCAAAGACAAAGCCATCTGCAGCGAACATCCTCAAACCAAGCCATGCTGAAATTGTTACATAGAAAAAAACTTGATTGTTTGTCTGTTTCTGATAATTCTCTAACTGATGTAATCATGCAAAAAACAAAACATGGAAGAGAGTTCCAAAGTGATCCCTGAAAAGTTTTGTATATTTCTTCTCTTTTTACCTATTTAGTTTTTTTATTCTATCTTCATAATGTTTTCAACTCTACCATATACTGGTTTTTGGACATGCTTTCAATGAAACTTCATGATAACAACTTTCCACCCAGGCGACCTCTTACGGTTAAGTGGAACAGAGGAAAACCTGTCAGACAGGCAGTACACCGTAGATCTTTTGCTTCCTGAACTGGGAACGTGCCTACTTCCAGCCCACAGCAATAATATGTGGTACAACTTGAAAAAATATCCAAAAATGTTTTCTAAAACCAAGCCCGCATCATTTTTTTTCGCTTACAAGTTCCTCTAATCTTCCTCTGTGTGTAACTGTAGCAAGCCCCAAAAGAAAAAAAACACAGGAAAAGAAAAAAAAACACAAAAAAGACTATGGCACCCCCAATTTCCGGAAGCGTTAAAGTTATCAACATGTGACCGACCTATGCTTTGATTTAATCGTGCAGTAACCCCCCAAGCCGTAATGAGCTGAGAGAGCAGGGCGATGATAAGGGGATGTTTTGAGAGCAGAGAAAGTAAACATCGATAACAGGGTAGGCCCCTAAAGTAGACCTAACAAGTTAAGTGCAGGCTTAAAACCTGTCTGCCACAGAAAGATAGGTTGTTAGCGTGTATGTCTGTCTGAAAGTATGTTTCAAAGTCTGTCCGTGTGTCGTGTGTCCGCATGTCGCCCTGCCTCTTTGCATGTCTAGCTGGCAGTGTTTCTTCTGTTTGCACGTATATTCTACCGGGTGAATCTCTCTCTCTCTCTCTCTCTCTCTCTCTCTCTCTCTCTCTCTCTCTCTCTCTCTCTCTCTCTCTCTCTCTCTCTCTCTCTCTCTCTCTCTCTCTCTCTCTGGGGGAGAGGGAGGGGCATGTCATTATTTTGCTGATATATTTTAGCGTATATGGCACATTTCCTACAATAATGAGGCTTCCTCGTAAAAGCAAAATTGAAATGAAAGAAACTGCTCTGAAACAGTTACGGGACAACAACAAAAACGACCCAATGTTGTGGTTTTAAACCTATGCCAGCCAAATTTTAATTTCTCTATTCCTAAATGCAATTTTAGATGTTTCTTTTCTTGCTGTAAGCTTTTCCCTGTCTCAATATATACACGATTTGTTTCCACCTTTACCGCTCATTAAGTTTGCGTGGCTTCCCAGCTCAGGTAAATCAAACATGAGGTCAGCAATTTTCGAATCATTCTGACGCTTTTTGGCCAAAGGGTATCTATCGTAGGGTAACCTAGTGTATTCGCGTTGTGCTGGGTCGCCTCGAAGCGTACATCATAGGGGTGTTTACTGTGCAATTTGACCTTAATCTCGGAGACACCTTGTAATGCTATTGCACCTAAAAATATCAGCACAAAACCCCAATAACACCTGGAACATAATGATAGCATCAATTAGGAAGGGTAAATGAAGAGTCGTTTAAAAGTTAATTGTGATTCTCTCGATAACTAATAGGAATGTTGAATTTTCGTTTTAATTTTGTTGTTGTTGTTGCTAAACTACCAGAACGAAATACTACATAAATGGAGGAATGGTTTTGTCAGGTGTTGGAAAAGCTGCAGAATAAAAGCAGAAGAGAAGTATAACATGCATTTGAAGGAATAATGAAATAACAAAGGAGACAACTGGTTAAGAAGAAGAAGAAGAAGAAGAAGAAGAAGAAGAAGAAGAAGAAGAAGAAGAAGAAGAAGAAGAAGAACAAGAACAAGAACAAGAACAAGAGAAGAAGAAACACGAACAACAAGAAGACAGAAGAAGAAAAAGCAACCAAAGAGAAAAAGAGAAAGACAACGCTGAAAAAAGCACTTCTCTTCTTTCTCCATAATTACCGAAGCGCTCCAGACTTTCTAATTAAGCAGAAAACACTTGAAGGCTTCTCATGCTTTTTATCTTCCTCCCGAGAAAAGCCGTCTATAATCTTTCTCTCCTCAGTCTCCAGGAGCGCGGGATTCCATTTTTCCACCACCGGTAGTCGAGTGTTCGCATCCTTCAGCGCCTCTATCTGTCGCGTTTGCTCCAGTGCACTTGACTAATTGGATGATCGACTAACCTTCACCCCAAAGAGATTTGATCGACTATAGGTTTAACGCAGTTGTCTAGAAAACAAAGACTGTGTGGCAGGTGATCGATTTTAGTCCACATCATGATAAACGCATGATTGAACACACCTGTTTAAAGAAGCTTGAAGAAGGGGGTTGGAATACAATCAGTATTATGTTTTATCTTCCCAAACCATTTTCAACTTTTTGTAAATGATCTAGTATTTCAACTCCCTTGTTACCATTGTTTCTTTAACGTGAGCCAAAGGTGAAAAAACATTAGGCATGAGAGTGTTTTGTTCACCTTTAGGCGCAACTTAACAAAATCTCTGCAGAAATGGAAAACAAAGCAAACCTAGTCAATAGGATTTACTCTTTGAGCAAGGCAGACAAGGTTATAGAAGAACAAGGGAATTCAAAAGCAAGGCAAGGCAAAGCAAGGATACAAAAGCAGCCCAAAGAAAGGCAGCACAAAGCAGCACAACGCACTCATCAAGACATGCAACAGAAACAAACAGTACATGGCGTTTATGGTCTAGAATTGGCTGGCTTTCTCTACAAAGCCTTTCTTGGCAGAATAATATTCAGAGGGGTGGAATGAAGAAAGAGGGGTGGGGGGAGGATGGAGGTGGAGGATGTTTTGATTGATCATTGATTTTAAATAAACTGAATACCACTTTCAGTCACGGCAGATTTCTCTGTTTGAAATGCCTGCTGCTGTCTTCGGGAGAGTACGTCGCCACACGAGCAGTGCAACACATTTCTTTTAATAACTAAAAAATAATTCCCTCTATAAGAGTTTTTCTTTTTCTAATGAACTTTCTCATAAACAGATCGTTTGCTGCTATGGATTCTTCAACATACACCAAATTATGTGAGTAACACACAGGACCTCGATTTAACGTCTCATCTCAAGACCCAAACCCAGACCTTTACCCATGCAAGTTCAAATAGTATGAGAGGGGGGATCAAGTTCAGACAGGGATCGAACTCGCGACTTTTCTCTTTCTGGAGGGTGTGTTTCCTCTAGACCACCCACCCTTTGTGTCTTTAGTCTTGTCTTCAGCGCCAATCTGCCTGCTGCCTGTCTGTCTGTCTGACTGTCTGTCTGACTGTGTTTCTGTCTGTCTGACCCCTTGCTTCCCCCTGGTGCTAAAGTGATAGCTAACTTTGCCTGGAGCCGGACAACCTGCATCCGTCAACTCCTGACGTGAGATGAGTCTGTGAAATGTCACAGCTAATGAGTCCTTTCCTTTTGTTCAGCGTGCGTCTGTCTCTGTGTCTATCTGAGTGTCTATCTGAGTGTCTATCTGAGTGTCTATCTGAGTGTCTATCTGAGTGTCTATCTGAGTGTCTATCTGTGTGAATATCTGTGTGCCTATCTGTGTGTCTATCTGTGTGTCTATCTGTGTGTCTATCTGTGTGTCTATCTGTGTATCTATGTGTGTGTCTATGTGTGTGTGTGTCTTTCTGTGTGTCTCTGCTTGTGTCTGTGTGTGTGTGTGTGTCTGTGTGCTTATTTGTGTGAATATTTGTGTGTCTATCTGTGTGTCTGTGTATCTATCTGTGTGTCTATCCTTGTTGCAATCTGTGTCTATCTCTGTGGCTCTCTGTGTGTCTATCCTTGTGTCTATCCTTGTGTCTATCTGTATGTCTATCTGTGTGTCTGTCTATGTGTCTATCCTTGTGTTTATATGTGTTCTACCTGTAAGTCTACCTTTGTGTCTATCTGTGTGTCCATCTGTGTATCTATTTTGTGTGTCTATCTATCTATTTTGTCTTTCTGTATGTCTGTGGATTTTGTCTGTCTTTGTGTCTCTATGCCTGTCTGTCTGCCTACTTGCCTATCTACCTGTA
>CM060316.1:46832688-46835188 GCA_030674155.1 Stramonita haemastoma | reverse complement strand
TTTTTCTTCATTGTTAAAACAGATTCTGGATAAAAATTACTTTTCAAAGTTTTGATTTGAAAGAAAATTTCGAACAATGATGACAAAAAAGATTCCAGACATAGCGAAATATGAAAAGAGGGATAGACAGCAAAATAAATATCACGAATATTGTTGCCTAACCTAAAGCTTGTTTTTGTTTAATTTTGTTTTGGTTTGGGGTTTTTGGGTGTTTTTTGTATTTTGTGGTTTTTTTGGAGGGGAGGGGGGGGCGAGGGGGGAGGGTGGTGGTGGTGTTGTTTCTCGTTTAGAGCTCCGAGTTTACAAATGCTGAGATTTTTACCTGTGCGACCATTTACTATTTCAAGGATGATGATTTAATACATTACCTGTGTGCATAGCGATTTCTTTAATGTATTTTTTGTCGTGCGTTCTCGCCGACACGCAATGGCCTACACTTTCGAAAGGCAGAACGGGTTTTAAAGTGTGGACAAGGTGTTCTGTGAACGGTCGCGACGGGGCCTCAGTCTGTAGTCTCATCCAAAGGAAATACGATGGAAGGAATCAGTAGTGATGTTAACACAGATGGAAAATCCCATTAAACAAAAGTCTCGGTGATGGCTCAAACCCGGGCTCAAACTTCGGGCATCAAATCGCTTGAACATCGCTGTAACCCCCAGCTATCCACCCCTACCAAAAGACATGTAATATTCTAAGGTTTTGGGGGTGTTTTTTTTACTGGTGTTCCGTTAATCTTGAGCTACTAGGATATATTGCAATAAACAAACAAAACACCCAAAAAGTGTACGCACTGGGTTAATTTCTATGCTAGCTTATCGCTTATATATTAAACTATGACATATTTTAAAAAAAAAACATAGAATTTTTTTGCGCAGTTCATGATTTCGCTGTAAGTTTTTTTTATTTGGGTTTTTCGGGTTGGGGGGAGGGCGGTGGATATTTTGTTTAGTTTATTTCTTTGCTTTTGTTTTTGTTATTTTGCTCTTGTATGTACTACATATATTCTTTGTTTGAAATTAGGTGTAATAAAATATAATACTTTAAAGAAGAAATCCCGCTCTGTTTGAATAGAAGTTGTATATCAAATAAAATGTGGCTAAGAATCACAGACCCTCGAAAGAAAAATGCTAAAAGGAAAGTGAGAGGCACAGTGAACAAAGAAATTGATCATGTAATATAGTCAGATAAACAGATATTATTTAAAAAAAAAACATCTACCTGAATGTAGAATGTAACGTATATATATTTTTTAAAAAGGCCCTTAATCGTTTATTCATTTGTCAGTTGGGTTTTTTTTTATTAGGGAGGCGGGTGGTTTCTTATTTATTCTGTCTTAATTTTTTTCTGCATGCAGTCAACTTTCACCGTCACTCAATCATCCTGTTTACCTGCGCACGTCATAAGGCGGCACTATGGCAGAGATAATGATGATGCCACCCGTCTCTGAAGCCACGTCTTCCTTACATCCCTCTCATCTCTTAATCTGGACCCCATCATCAGCCACTGAAGTCATATCACAGATAAGGCTCATCTCTTTCACATATGCGCACGTATGAAACACGTACTCACACACATGTTCCTGCGAGTGTGTGCACATAATTATATATTACAAAAACATGTATGTATGAATACACACGTGCACGCTGTTGCGCCAAAATTCACGTCCGTGTGTCTATCCCAGAGAGAGAGAGAGAGAGAGAGAGAGAGAAGAGAGAGAGAGAGGAGAGAGAAGAGAGAGAGAGAGAGAGAGAGAGAGACAGACAGACAGACAGACAGACAGACAGACAGACAGACAAGACAGACAGACAGACAGAAGATAGACAGACAGACAGACAGACAGACAGATTGACAGAGCATTCTGACAGAAGACAGACAGAGGAACAGAGACAGAGAGGACATAACCACAGACAGTCAAACAGAGAGGCGGACAGATAGACTAAAATTGAAAGAGTTTACCCTTAAAAACAGCAAAGTTTGCATATGTCAGCGATACGATTTGAGGACAGGGTTAGAAAAATATCAAAGTTGACCGTTTTGGAATCCATTGTCTCTAGCTATTTCCTGGGCAGAACATGTGATGAGATCAAATTCCACAATGGAGATCTCCAAATCTTTGACGTTTCTTCTGGAATGTCATGTTTAGAGTGTTATATAAATTTCCTGAGTGTCTCTCTCGACTTATTGAGCCAGGCTGATGTGTTCAAATATTGCATTGGAAGGGAGGTTGGGGCATAAGAAGCAGTTTTGTCCTCAGTAATGGGCCTTCATTGTATTGAGCTCATTTCGTATCACGATCGTCATTATCCGGACGTTGACATGCAGTTAAAGTTATGTAAGGACAAAAATGGAATAAAAGATTTGCTAACTTATTTTTCTATGTGTCCATTTGCTATGTAAATCTTTTTTTGAACAAGAACGACGCCCACATTGATGTGAGACTCTTGATGGATTTCCTATTCTGGAATTGCCATAACTGTTTTAAGGATGTGTGCCTCTCTGA
>CM060316.1:46817688-46825188 GCA_030674155.1 Stramonita haemastoma | reverse complement strand
CTCGTACCATCACGAAGTAACAACAACGTGATATAGACAGTGGCAAGGCTAATTCTTATGTGTGGCATAGTTTGGTGCTCATAGCAGCTAGCTGCCTTTAGAATGTGGTGCCTTTAGGATAATGCAAAAAAAATAAGATTTTGTGTGGTAAAGAAAATAAGTTGCTCATGTAAGACACACAGCAGTTCAACAAAAAGAATTGTTTGCTCTTCCTCACACTTGAGTGGCATGTTGTTTAGTTTATTCAAAAAAAAAAGCCACATGCTACATTTAATCACTGGTAGGATTCCCCCCCCTCCCCTCCCTGTGCGTATGCCGAGGGTCTGTCAGCATAGAATTAAGCATTAGTATCCTCTAAAATTCATGTGCTATGACTTCTCTTTTCTATTACTCTCTTTGCTTCTGTCTTTCTGTCACCTCCCTTACACACACACGCGCGCACCGCCGCACACACACTACACACACCCAAAAAAACACAACACACACACACACACACACACACACACACACACACACACACACACACACACACACACACACAATAAAGAAAACGACTAAGTTTACCCTTTCCTTAAATCATCACCCACTCAAACGAGAAGGGGACTAGTAGATTAATAATTAGTATGAGCTGTCATTACTATTGATTTAGTATGGCGCTATGTGGTCTCCAGGAGTACGCCCCAGCGGGAAGGTGAGAGATTGGATCACTGATGTATGGCGGTCCCCCAGGAGATGAGTGTGTGACTTACAACACCTCCTGACATCCTCCTCCTGGTGGCCTCGTTATCTAGAAGGGTGTGAACATATTCGTCAGGAGGGTAGGTGTTTTACACTGCAATCAAGTTCCGTGACTAAGAACGGTTAATAGCCAAATGTTGAGAGGTATTTATTGTCTTCATCATCGTTGTAGTCACTGCAATCTCTACCATTAACTAAATCGTCGTCAATTATCATCATCGTCATCGTCATCATCATCATATCAGCAGCAGCAGCAGCAGCAGCAGCATCGTCGTCGTCGTCGTCGTCGTCGTCATAAACGTCGTACTTCTCCTCTTCGTTATTTTTATCATCATCATGACCACAACCATAAAGGCTACGATAGAAATAGTAACTACCGACATTGATAAAGTTTAAAGAAATATAACCAAACGATTATGTTTTCTTTTCATACAGACTTAAGGATGATAATGTCTCAATATTATCTAGTGTACATATATTGCATAGTCTTACCTGCCTACTGATTGTTTTGATGTTTTTAGAATGAATTGTGTTAATTACGCTACAAATTTAACTGATGAAATGATACAGATACAGAGAAATACAGACAGAGTGAGAGCGGATTAGAGAAAGACATAGAGGAGACTACATCTTCATATCAGCCAAAAGCTACATGAAAAATTATAAATACCAAACATTATAATTCATCATCAAACATCGCTCCTGTCAGAGAGAAGATGATGAATCACTGTCAAATGTACATGTAGTTCCTGAATCGTGTGAAGTTAAAACATAAAAGATAATTTCTTAGTCTTCCTATGATGCACACAAACTAGAAACAAAAACAAAACAAAACAAAACCAAAAAAACCCACAATAGATCAAAAACAGAGAAGAAACCAGGTTAACGAATTCCTCCCCCTCTCTCCCTCTCATGTCTGTCGACAAAGCAATGACGAAGATGGCGATCAGTTTGTGTGAGACTGTCATCAATGTTGATTTACCGTGCTGGATGCTGCATGGACTTAAGAGTGGGCCCCCACCAGGAAAGGTAAAGAATTGGATCACTGATGTATGGGCAGTGCCCCTAGAGATGAATGGGTTGACTTGCAGCCTGAACCTCTTTTGCATCACCTTTACTTACTTTTCTGGAAGGACACGGGTATTGCTTGTCTTTTTTGACATTTACAAAACTGCATACATACGGGGACTGGATGTAAAAAAGCACAAGAGTGCTTATTCCATTATCCTTGATATAAAGGAATAAAATCAATAAATCAATAAATCAATCAATATTGTTTATCATTTTGTTCAAAACTACATGACTGATAAAAAAACAACAAATATTCTACTCAGAAAAAAGATACCATTACAGATTAAAAGGTTGTGTTTTTTTTAATCAGTTTTCTTTTTTATAAGACTATGTTAGATGTTATTATCCTTATAATTATCATGGTTAGTTGTCCTCATAATCACATGTGAACGTTACTATTGTTGTTCATTATTTGTTGCTTAAAGTTGCTAATCTTGCACGCATACGTTGTGTGTGTGTGTGTGTGTGTGTGTGTGTTGGTGGTGTGTGTGTGTGTGTGTGTGTGTGTGTGTTGTGTGTGTGTGTTTGGTGTTTGTGTTGTGTGTGTGTTGTGTGTTGTGTGTGTGTTCTAGTGTGTCTGGTTGTGTTTGTCTTAGTTTCATGTGATGTTATGTGTCGATGTATGTGCATGTGTTTAAAAGTGTGAACTCTAGTCCTAAGTTATAAGTCTAGTTACTGTGAGTCCTTGTATTCTATCATGTTGTTTAAAGGGAATCAGACAAGAGAGCGAGAATGAAGAGTCTGCACTATGAAAGACGTGGACTCTATTGTAAGAGGAAAGGAAAGAGAGAGAGAGAGGAGAGAGAGGAGAGAGAGAGAGAGAGAGAGAAGAGAAGAGAGGAGAGAGAGAGAGAGAGAGAGAGAGAGAGAGAGAGAGAGAGAGAGATGCAAGTTTAAAAAAACACAAGCATTCTTGATATCCTTAAGAGGAAAAAATGGAATTTACTTTTCTTCGCTACACACACAGCTACACTCGGTTTTACATCTCTTGCTATTTTTGATGCCGAAATCAAATACACCCTAGAAAATAAACAAAGCTGCTCAAGGCGTGAGCTTGACAGCAAGCAGTTTTAACCTTGTTGTATATTTCTGCATCCTTTTCTTTCCCCCCTTAAATTGAAAATGTTCAAGATAGAGCGCAATGACAGAAACTTTTTCTTGTTTTAGTTTTGTCTCTGCCTATCTGCCTGTCTATCTGCCTGTTTTTTTTTCTATCTGTGTGTTTTCTTCTTCTTGTTGTTGTTGTTGTTGTTGTTGTTGTTGTTGTTGTTGTTCTTCTTCTTCTTCTTCTTCTTCTTCTTCTTCTTCTTCTTCTTCCTCTTCTTCTTCTTTTTTTCTTCTTCTTCTTCTTCTTCTTCTTCTTCTTTTCTTCTTCTTCTTCTTCTTCTTCTTTAACCTCCTCCTCTTCTTCTTTTATCCATTCTCTTCTCTCCTCTCTCTCTCTCTCTCTCTCTCTCTCTCTCTCTCTCTCTCTCTCTCTCTCTCTCTCTCTCTCTCTCTCTCTCTCTCTCTCTCTTTTTCTTTTCTTATTATTTGGTTGCTTTGTGGGGTGTTTTTTTCTGAGGGCCTGGTGTAAAGAAGCCTATGGCTTATCCAATTACCCTCATTAAAATATTCGAGTTTCAAAATATTCGAGTTTCGAGTTTCGAGTTTCGAAATTCTCTCTCTCTCTCTCTCTCTCTCTCTCTCTCTCTCTCTCTCTCTCTCTCTCTCTCTCTCTCTCTCTCTCTCTCTCTCTCTCTCTCTCTCTCTTCTCCTTCAATCTTCTCCTTTATTACTCCTGCTGTTCTAGCTTTTTGGTGGCATCATGATTAGGTATTCTTGGTCCATTCAGTGAAGGTGTGTATCTAACAGAGTATCTGCTGAGTGACTGTCTTGAAGAGTTAATATGACGTCAAAGGAATATTCAAGACGGAGTATACTACTTTTGGAAAACTATTAAAACAAAGTCTGCCAGAAAAGTACAATGCAAGCTCTGGTTTCATAGCATGGATGATTATACAGCAACACCAACAAGGGGTAGGCAGAAAAGCTCCGAATCAGCTGAAAAAGATGTATGTAAATGCTGCTTTATTTTTTTTTAACTTTGAGCCACATAAAAGGCGTTTAGATATATGAAGAAAAATAGACCAGATGAAACCCTGATCAACCCATACATTAATTCATGTTACTTTTTTCTTTTAAAAGAAAAACAACACAAGGTCTAGACAAACCCAGACACGTACTTTTTTTTAAAAAAATCTCACCAGACAGCACAAGAACTACAGAAAAGAAAGAGAATTACCCCCACACAAAAAAGACAAGAGACAGAATCGTGTTTCCAAATGCTTGTCTTCCCTCCTAACATGTCAGGCAGCCAATGAAAAAGACGCGATCAGTTTGTGCGAGGCTGTCATTGCTATTGATTTACCGCGGCGCTGTGTGGTCTCAGGAGTACGCCCCACAAAGAAAGGTAAAAGATTGGATCACTGATGTATGGCATGGCAGAGCCCCAGGAAGATGAATGGGAGGACTTACAGCAACACCTCCCTCACACCTCTCCACTTTTCCTCCGCTGACATCAAACTCAGTCTGGGAGGGTGTAGAATGATCATCAAGATGGCAGACGCATACGTCATTTTTTAAATAATATCATGAGTGTGAAAAAAAAAAATCAATGATCAGAATCTATTTGCCTTATGAGGTAGGGAAAATGCTGAGTTTTGTTTTTCAGTTCACATGATAATGTGTTATGATTATGACAATCATCGTTCTCATCATCATTAATGGGCCCCTATCATCTATCACCATTTTCAGCACGCGTGGCATCTCTGTGATTTCCAGAGTGTTCAAGAGCAACACTAAAGAAGAGAATAAAAACAAAAACAAAAAAGAAAGGAGGAAAGATGGTAAATTTATATTTGTTCCATGGCTAGAGCTCTGAGGCTCACCAATGGTGAACTTTTGAGAACGCCACTGTTTTTTTCACACACAATTAAGGTTACCGCATTCCCACTACAAGGGTATGGTCTAAGCACAACATCAGTGTACATGCGTTGTTTAAAAGAAATGTCATTGGTGTTATGCGCACAACAGAATCTGCTCTTCCAAAAGGCAGAATGAGATTATGCGTACGCAAAATGTTCTGCATACGTTTGAACATGGGGCCTTGGTTTTTAGTCTCATCTGAATGACTTTAGGGTGTATTGGAGTCAGTACTGATATTTAATCCCCTAAAACAGGTGCCTAAGTCGAAGCTTGATCCCGGGCTATTGGATTATGTATGCAATGCTGAAACCGCCAGGTCATCCTGCCCTCAGAAGGGAAAATTTAGAAACAGAAAAAAAGAACCAAAAATGTTAATGAATACGCATGCATGCGTACATGTGCACACAACACACACACACACACACATACATACATACATACATACATACATACATACTACTTACATACATACATACATACATACATACATATACATACTACTACATACATACATACATACATACATACATATGCACAAGCACACGCTCTCAAACACACACACACACACACCACACACACACACACACACACACACACACACCACACACACACACACACACACACACACACACACACACACACAACACACACACACACACACCATTATCCTCGATATAAAAGAATATAATTTAAAAAATTGATTTAAAAACACACACACACACACACACAAGGAGAGACAGAGAGAGAGATGAGAGAGAGAGAGAGAGAGAGGAGACGAGAAGAGACAGAGAGAGCAGAGACAGAGACAGAGACAGAGACAGAAAAGGAGACAGAGAGACAGAGAGACAGAGAGAAAGAAACAGAGACAAAGACAGTGAGAGGAGCTATATGTCTAATAGGATGAACTATTTCTTTAAAAAAAACTTACTCTAAAAAAAGGAGGTTGACTGTTCATGAGCAAATCTGAGCATACGTTTTGGAATAATAACAGGCTGAACACAATGATTTTTTTTAAAAAACCCAGATTTTGTATAGTTCCCCTCCCCCCCCCCCCCCCCCCCCACCACCCAAAAGTAAAAGTTAAAAGAAAGCTAACTTGAAACTTTCAGCAAAGCAGCAGAAGAGAAAGCACGATCTGTTTTGACTAGGCTATCTGTGATATTGATTTAGCGTGGTTCTCTGAGGTCTCGGGTATGCCCCACCAGGAAAGGTAAAAGATTGGATCACTGATGTACGGCGGTCCTCCCGGAGATAAATGGAGCGACTTACAGCACCTCCCTGATATCTTGCAGACGTCAACTGGAAAAACTGGAAACCTGAGAGTCCACAAAGGTTTTGTCATAATTGTACACTCAGAAATCACCTTTTTATATCTATATTAATTAGCGACGTCAAACAGAGAACGTCGTATGCTACAGGAATCGGATAGAAGAGCTTGACTTCCACTAGAAGAAACGTAAGTTGGGAGACCATAAAAGCTTTGTTATTTGTGTAACCACATTATATAATCATCTTTTTGTATTAATCTTCATAAACAAGGACAAACACAAGACTCGTATGTGACATGAAATCAGAAAGAAGGCAAATAAATAAAATAATATTTGCATATTCTCTTTTTTTACGTCTTTCCCTCAGAACATATTATTCACAGTTAATTGTTCTAAGCCCTGTCCCTAAGGATTAGACGTGCACATGAAATGTATGCAGCTGCTTGTGCAGCTGTCACTTTTACTACTGTTGCTCCTGCTGTAAACAATAATTCTAATGGAGAGTCTGAAGATATTAACAGGATCGGCAATAATGATGATGATTATAACGACGATGATGTCAATGATGATAATGATTATGACGACGATGAGAACGATGATGATGGTGGTGGTGGTGATGATGGTGACGATGATGACGACGACACGCGCGTGTGGTGGTGGATGGTGGTGATGATGGTGACGTGTGGTGGTGGATGGTGATGGTGGTGGTGGTGTGGTGTTGGTGGTGGTGGTGATGATGATGATGAGAGATGATGATGATGATGATGATGATGATGATGATGATGATGATGATGATGATGAGACGACGACGACGACGATACGACGACGACGACGACGACGGCGATGATGATGATGATGACTACTACTACGACGTCGACGACGACAACGATAACGGTGCTGCTGTTGGCTATTATTGTCTCTGATATGTTTGTTTTTTTCTTATGTTTGCTCCTACTGCTACTTCAACTTCTGTAGGTTTTACTGTTGCCAATACTTTTTTTAATTTGTAATAGTTTTCTAAAAACCCAACTTTTGGGGTAGTTGTTTAGTTGTGTTTTTGACCTTCCCAAACACTGACCATGGAACAGACAGTTTATGTATTCCCCGCACATGCCGTGTACTGGAAACCTATTTACAGACGGTCTCGGAGGGGAAACTAACACAGGAGCAGAGAGATCATCGTCTCAAGGGTCATCAGAAATAAATTGATTCCACACTTTTCAGTAATCTACCACACACTGTGGGGCAAACACACGGCTTAGAATGCCAGACATGTTAACCTCATTTACATGGCATGGGAGAAGGAGGAGTGTGTGGGAGAGAGAGAGAGAGGAAGAGAGAGAGAGAGAGAGAGAGAGAGAGAGAGAGAGAGAGAGAGAGAGAGAGAGAGAGAGAGAGAGAGAGAGAGAGAGAGAGAGAGAGAGAGAGAGAGAGAGAAGGAAGGCAAGGCAAGGCA
>CM060316.1:46800188-46812688 GCA_030674155.1 Stramonita haemastoma | reverse complement strand
GATGTCTGTATCCCTCAGTCCTGATTGATGACAGTGAAGGTTAGGATAGGAAGCGTAGATTACAACCCTGTCAAATAGTCTCAATGAAGAGGCACTTCCATAGCAACATCATTGCATCAGCCTGATCATCATTGATCATCATGCAATAAAGTAAATTCTGTCTGATTCGGTGGAGCTGGCTGTTCTGGTCTCTTGGGAATCTCAGTTTGGTTTTCGCGTACACTTCTAGTGGTCAGTGAGTTTATGTCAAATCCTTGGGGCTGGTGGTTCACAGAGAAGATCCTTAGGATGGACTTTGTGTCAATTGCAAACCTGGTGGGTCTCGCTCATCTGGCTCCCCACTGAGCTACCACTGACATTAATAGGGAATTTATATTGTTGTTTTTCGTATAGTGAGCTCTGATCAAGGCGCCACTGAACACCACCAAAGTGACCCGGCAGTGGTGCAGGGCCCCCGCGGCTGATGACCCTAAAATGGCTTGGCATTGATGAATTCAGTTGCAGGAACAAACAATCTAGCAGTCATGTTTAACTGGATTGCAATATTTCTTTTACGTTTTATTTGACAGGATCTCTTTTCGTGTTATGTGGAATTATTTTCTTGGTTTCCCCACCAGTTAATTAGTTTGTTTGTCAATTAAACTGACAGGAGAACGTGTCTTCTGAATGTTAATAAAGTGTGCCACCAGGTCACTTGACAAGAGCATCACTGGTCTCAAGTTCGGCATTTCTTGTGAGGTAGAACAAAGAACAAAGCACTCCAGAGACCTGATGCTCTCTTTGCCATTCCAGGCACGGAAGAAACACACACTTGACTTGAATTGCAATTTTCTTTCTGCGCCGTCCCTACCCCTCTTTGCTTAAAGATTGTTTTAGCTTTAATCAAGAAAGAAAATCAGTAACGCTGTTGTTGTTTTTTTCTCCAAATAACTCATTTTGTACTGTTCTTTCCTTCTTTGCTCTTCTTTCTGTAACTTCTTTCTTGCTATCTTAAAATCTGTCATTCTTTCTTAAAGTTTCTCTTGTAACATTGCTTTTCTTAGGCTTCTTTTTTCTTTGTTTCTTTATTCATTTATTTCCGATTTACTGCATGTTTCTTTGTTTCTGTTTTTTTTAAGTATTGCAAGCTGTGTGGGTAGCTAAGTAACAGACCAAGGCTAGTACCTTTTGGTTGAATGGTTGTGTGTGTGCGCGCGCGCACGCATGCGTGTGTGAGCGCGTGCGTGCGTGTGTGTGTGTGTGTGTGTGCGTGTGTGGTGTGTGTGTGTGGAGGGTGCTTGTACACATAAGTGCACATTATGTGTGTGTTGTGTGGTGTGTACGCGTCTTGTATGTATGTATGTCTGTGTGTCTGTGTGGGTGTATTTATGCAGCTAATTGCTCTCATTTACGTTGAATTATTAGTTGATGCTGGTCTTTGGTAGTGATCAAGTAGTTAGTGAACTGAATGACTTGATGCATGGTCAGTAAAGAGGCTGGCTGTCTTTTCTTTAACTAGCTTTTTAAGGTCAGTTTTTCTTTTGGAAAAAGTGGACACAATTACATCTCATCATTCTGCTGTGTTTGCCAGTTTTTGCTGTATAGTTGCTTTATTGCTTTTTTAAACCTGATTTTACTCCATTTTGTAGAAGGTATAATAATGTCAGGCAGAAACCATTTCTCTTATTTAGAAAATTGATCATTGAGAGCAGCAGAAGAAGTTAAAACATTCAGTTAAGATACAGAGTTAGACTGGTTTGGATTTTGCTAACTACTATGTTTTATCGTAGGTCTTGAATATCCACTTGACTAACGGGAAAACCATACTTTCTGAATGCTTATAAAGTTTGTCAGAGAACCATTTGACAAGAGCATCACTTTTATTTAAGATCTTACCTTTCTTGCTGGACAGCAAAGAACAAGGCACTCCAGAGACCTGTTGCTCCCTTTGTCATTCATTGCAGGAAAGTAACGTGCACTTGACTTGAATAGTAACATTGAATGTTGCCCTGCCATTTCTCTATTATTCCTTCTTTAAAGAATTGTTTTTAACAGGAAAGAGAAAAACTTGAAGATGTTTGTTTTAGTACTATGTATGTGCTTATCATATTTTTCTATTCTTTTTTCCTTTTTTCTTTTCTTCCTTCCTTCCCTTTCTTTAAGTTTTGCTTGTGAGCTGTATTGCTGAAAAAACGGACTTGTTTGGCTCGCTAGGAAATTGGCTGGTTTGCTGGATCTGTTGGTTGGTTGGTTTGGTTGGTTGGCTGGGTGTTGGTGGTCGGTTGACTGGTTAGTTGGCTGGTTAGTTGGTTGGTTGGTTGGCTGGTTGGTTGGCTGGTTATGGTTTGGTTGGTTGGTTGGTTGTTGGTTGGTTGGTTGGTTGGTTGGTGTTGGTTGGTTGGTTGGTGTTGGTTGGATAGCTGTTGGCTGATTGTTGTTTCTTTGGCGGCTTTTTTTGTCAGAAGGGCTTCTTAGTTTTAATTTGCACACCACTAAATTTTGTATTGAATTATTAGTTGGGGGCGGGGCTGCATAAATTTTCTATTTAAAATCCTACATTTTAGAGTTTCAAGTTTGGTAGGTCTTCTTTTCTTTTCAAAAGATTGTTTATTTGTCCGTTTGACTAACCAGGGAATCAAACTTCTTGAATGATAATAAAAGATGGCACTAAAAGCACTTAGAGGGAACATTGCTGTTTCAAGACATGTTTCTTCTGCTGGAGAAGGCAAGGAGCAAAGCACCCCAGTCACATCCAGATTCTGTTGTTCTTCCCTGAACGGAAGTCACGTGCACTTCATTTAAATGGAAAAAGTTCTGTTTTTAGTCTCCACCCCCGCTCCTGTGTTTGTGAAAACATTCAATTGAAAGCATCAGGGATGTTGGGGCTTTCTTTCTGGACTTCTTTCTTTCATTTTTTTCCCACTGATTTGTTCAAATACTTTTTCTTAATTGATTTCATTTTTTGTTTATTCGCTTTTTTCCTGTTGTCTCTGCATCCTTTTAATATGTGTTTGACGACTAGGTAGCTGAGTGTCTGGCTAGATGCCGCCATCAAAATTCGAACTGATGATTTCATAGACCCACAGGATCAAAGTTGACTGGTCCTAAACACTCGGCTATGGAGTCTGTCAATTAATCGGCTGGTAAAGTGGTTATCTATATGATCGTTGGTAGACTGGTTGTGCTGTTTCATGTAGCCTTTCTAGGCTCTGCCTCCATTTTTGAAAATGTGGCACTATCAAGTTCATTCCTTCTCTGTTGCTTAAAGGACTTTTATTTCTATTTTCCTTTATTCACCTTTTTTTATAAATCTAGTTCTACATTTTGATATACCAATGTCAGGAGGGGAACAGTCCATGCAGTTCAGATCATCATTCATCACAAGCCACTTACGAGGAAGAAAAAAACAAATAGGAATTAATAGAGGAGAAAAAAGAACAAAGCAAAAAGTCACACAATTGGCTAAGCACGTTGTTGCTAGTTTATGGGTGTTTTTTCCCCTTCCTTGTAATTTTTTTATTTGTTTTAGCAGGTTCCTTGTTTACTACTCAATTATCTATTTAAAAAACACAAAAACACAACCGCTTCCTGGAAGTGTTTCTCGGTTAAGCACTTGACAAGAGCACTTCTTCTTGCTATTATTTTATTTCCCCAGTTTCCTGACTATGACTCCAAGGTTTACCAATGGTGAGAGTTTTACGTATGAACCTCTTTTGCCCACCATTAAAGGTAGTTGCTGCATTCCAGCTTCGAGGATACATGTTGTAAGTTTTGCTTTATCGTGCAGGACAACAAACAGACAAAGTACTCCAGAGACTTGTCCCTGTGTTTCTCATTCATTGCACAGAAGTAACATGTATTTGACTTGAATAGGAACAGTCTTTACTTTCTGTCTCTACGCCCACCTTGTTGAAGAGATTTTAGTTTCAGTTCGGGAATGAAAATCAGTAATATATGCGATACGTCTTTTCTGTCTGTCTTTCTTTCTTCCTTTCTTTCTTCCTTCCTTCTCTTCCTTCCTTCCTTGCTTGCTTGCTTTGCTTGCTTCCTTCTTCCTTCTTTTCTTCCTTCTTTTTTTCTTTTTACATCTTTCTCAGTTTCTTTTGTCTGTTCCTTAGTTTTCTTTCTTTCTTTGTCTTTCCTTCTTTTAATCTGTGTTTAATGATGCTTTTAAAACAAGTGTTTGTTCTTCTATTCCGTTGTCGCCGTTTGGGGAAGCTTTTCTTTAAGGAGGGAGGGGTGTTTAGGCTTTTTCGCGGGGGAGGGGGGAGGGGTTCTTTTGTCTGTTTGTTTGCACACCTTCCATGTTTTGCTTCCATGTTTCTGCTGGTGTGTTTATGAGTTTTTGTTTTACTTAGCTTTGTTAATCTCTATTGCAACAAAGTCTTATTTCTGTTCTTTTGCTTAAAATCTAGTGTCTGTTTGCTTTCTTTCTTGCCTGGTTGATTTTTAAGCATGTCTGGTCGAATTCCTGGTGTTTTGGTTTTTGCTGGATGCTTGGTTTGTAGCATATAGTTCAGAGTACTCATTGGTGGGTGTTGACTTTTGGTTTGAACAGGATTTTGTCTATTCATTTAAGCTCTCACAAATACACACGCAACGGGTAAACCTAAGAGGACTAAAAACTCGAAATGACATTTTATCAAAAACAAACATTACTTATAGAATAATGATCAGTTCAGCAACAACACTCTAGAAGCTTATATCGTGATCAAATACATCATGAAGAAGAGGGTGGCAGGATGGTTAAGACATTCACATGCTAACAAGTAAACCGTGAGGTTCTGGGTTCGATTCCCATCCTCACTTTCTCTTTCCTGTTTGACGAAAAAAGCGAATTCAATGTCTAAGTCTTTCAGATTAGACTATAAACAGACGACTCATGTGCAAACGCTCGCAGAACATCTTGCACACACGTTAAAAATTTGTTTTACCTATCAGAAGAGTAGGCTGTTGTGGTAAAGTACACAATCATGCATGGCGCTTTATTATTTCACATGTCTCCTCTATAACACAAACAACCAACACTACTTTCCACCATAACAAAAACAGTTCTTTGGCACACGTCCTGTAAGCTACCCTATACTTGGAAAAGCACAAAGCCCCAGAGCACCGCGGCTTTGGCCAAAGCAGTAGGACTCGGTGCCAGAAGTTCGTTTAACTCCCATAGAAACGGGGCTTGCTGGAGTCAGAGCTAAGCCCTTATGGGACAGACTAGGCCTACCTACCTACCCCACAGCACTTAAGAGAGACTATGGGAACGATACGACGGGCTTCGTTTACTGTTTGGTCTCTCTTAAAAGTTGGAAGTGGGATGATGGATGGGTGGAAGTTTCATTGCTATGTTGTGGTGGTGAATCCGCTACTGATGTATTAGCAGTCTTTTTTTTATGTATGTCTCTCAGTCTGTCTGATTAGATTTCTTTTTGTCTTATGTAGAAAACAAGAAAATGATTTTGTTTTACTCGAAATTTATTTTCCTTTTATAGCTTTTGTTTTCTTTGTGATGGATAATATAGATACACGGTTAAGAAATCAGCAACAGAAGTATCGATAATGTTAACGATGAAAGCGATTTGTAAGATCATTAAAATATATATGTAATTGCAGACAAGTTGAAGAATGTTTTTGTTCTGATGTATTGCTAGGAAATGTATTATATCGTTATTATAGACTATGGTGTTGTACTTTTGTCCTTAAAAACAGTCTTGTAGTAAATGTTGAGATCCGTGTTTGTGTTACTGTTGGAAGTGTTGTCAGAAGCTTTATTTTGATTAACTCTATGTGCCCTGTTAAGGCATGCTGAGTTTTTTAATAGACACGCACTCTGTGTGTGTCTTTCTGTCAGTATGTCTGTCTGTTTGTCTCTGTCTGTCTCTGTCTGTCTTTGTCTGTCTCTGTCTCTGTCTCTCTCTTTCTCAACTGCTGGACTTCAAAGTGCAATAGAACAGGCCTGGGTGTAGCTCTCTGTGTGTGCGTGCGTACGTACGTGCGTGCGTGCGTGTGTGCGTGCGCGCGCGCGCACGCGTGTGTGTGTATGTGTGTGTGCGATGAGACAGGACTGAGCAGTGGAGGAACAGCAGGCCTGACACTTCATAGGAAGATGCAGCAGCAAAAGGAAATCCATCAAATTAAAAGAGCGAGCAAAACACAGAAAAAAGAAAGAAAATCTCACCGAGAGTAAGACAGATAGACAGGCATACAATTGACGAACTCCAGCAATGGAAAAAAAAGAAACGATTTTTTGCTTTTTTTTATCAATTTAAATTGAACGCAAACCCTTTGAAAAGGAAACAATACAAAATGAAATCAGAGACACAAGAGGACAGACAGACAGACAGATAGGGATAGAGGGAAAAAAGAGAAATAAGGTGAATTTTATGAAAAGAAAGTTTTGTGTTAACGCAAATAAGTTTTGTTTATTTTTTTCTTGCCAGGCGGATTTTTTTCCCAAGTTGTCTACATGTTTTCAGTCTATTCTAAGTTTTTGTTTTGGCCTTGTCTGTTTCTTCCTGGTTTTTCCCTTGAACACAGTGCCCAAAGTGAATGGGCTTTTAGGCAGACTGGGCACCTTTGTGGTAAAGCAGAACAACTGTGTTTACCAATCAGAAACCATTCTGTAACTCTCTGACTACAATGATGGACTCATCAGCTACGCTAGACTTCCAACCCAAACATAGTCAATCCAATCACCGATAGAACTCTTTCAGCAGGTTTCTGTGTATTTTTTAGACTTAGAAACCTCTTTCTTGGCTTTTGACAACAACTGACCAATCAGTGCTGAAAGTGGACACCAAAAACTAATTATGAAAAAAGAAAATTATTTCATTACCTTAGTTCTAGATATATAAAAAAAATCAGTCCAATGCTTTACTTTTCAAAGGGTCTGATAATACAAAAAACAGTGTCATTTTAAAAAATATATCATTACCTTACATTTTTCAGAACACATTTTCTAAATTGTGTGATGTTGAGCTATGTGTGTTGTCAAAATGGAAAAGTTTATCAAAATTTGTTGAATTATAAGATGAACAATTTAAAAAGCACTTTTGTCAAATTTTGCAACCACACAGGATAATTCAGTGTCTAATTTAATCGGTGGTTGGCTAGCTGGTAGATTGGTTGATCTGTTTGTGTAGTTTTTTCTTCCCTACAGACGTGCACACCAAGAGACTGGGAAAAGCCAGAGAACAAACAGAATACGAGAGGAGCTGACCAAAACAGCGGAGGGCTTCAGGTCAGCGTTTTGGCAGAACAAGGCCCTCAGAAACTCATACTTCCGTCTGTCTGTTGTTGCTATGGCAGCATGCCAACTGGTCTGAGACCAGTCAGTGGGTATCTTCCAGATGACCATAATTCGTTTCGACTCTTTTCTTTTTGTGTGTGATGGTGATATGAGACTCTTTAAGTGTTGGTTTATAACGATCGTGATAATGAGTCTGTATGTAACATAGTTGTTTTTTGTTGTTATTTTTTTCATTTGCCGGTTGATTTGTATGTATAGTTAGTTGGTTAGTTGGTTTGCTGGTTGGCCAGTTGGTTACAATAAGTTCGTTGAATTGTTGGTTGACTGGTTGGTTGGCTGGCTGGTTAGTTGCTTGATTGGTTGATAAGTTGTTTGATTTTTAGGCGGTTTGTTTGCTTGCTTGGTAGGGGGAAGAGTATGTGGGCAGCGTGGTTGTCAGTCATGATGCAGGTGGTGTCGTGTCAACAGGATCTGAACAACCTTCAGGCCAGCAGACAGTTTAACTGGCTGTGAACAGGCCAGTTATTTGGTGGAATGATTTTTATAGAAGGCAGTGTTTCCTCGTATTTCTTTCTTTGTTACGTTGGCTTGTTTATCCGATTGTTTGGTTTGTTTGACAAAAAGCGGGAATGCAGTATGGGTTGCATTAGAGGTCCTGACAACCAGGCTTGGCGTGTATAAGGGGGGACGGATAGCCTAGTGGTCAGAACATTGCGCTGGCAATTTGACGAATTTGACGACCCAGGTTCGAGTCCGGTCGAGGAAATTTTTCTCCTGGAGTTAACATCAGTGCTGACTCCACTCTCCCCAAAAGTCCTTCGGATGAGACTTTAAACCGAGGCCCGTGTGCGAACGCACGCAGAACATCTTGCGCACACGTTAAATCCTGTTCCGCTTTTCGTAAGAGTAGGCCATCGTGTGCCGGTGGGAACAGATGACAATATTTATAAAACTGCATACACACGGGGACCGATGAAAAAAAGCACATGATTGCTTATTCTGTTATCCTCGATATAAAAGAATAAATAAATAAATAAATAAGCCGGCATTTAGGAGAAGAAATAAAGACACAGGCCTCCTGAGGCCTCGGCGGCTTCATTTGTCATTCACAACATGGAAATGTCCCTGCTCTTGCTTTAAGTAGCTGAAGACAAACAAATAAACAACAAACAAAGAAACAAATAACTTTCGGTGCAGATTTTTTTTTTTTAGTTTTAAATGTTGTTGTCTCCGAAAAAAATCTCTCAGTTTATTAGTCTGCTTGTTTAAAGTTTATCTGTTTCTGGATTTGTTTCTTTTTTTCTTGTTATTCATGGTATCTTTTTCTCGATTTCTTTCTTTCCGTTTCTTCTGTATTTCTGTTTTATTTCTCTCTTTCTTTGCTTGTTAAGACTTGTTAACAGTGGTATTGTGATTTCAGTTCTGTTTATCTTTTTCTTCTATCCTGCAGGATGAACGTCAATTTCCTGTGGCTTTTACGGTCATTTGTGCACACATTTAGGGTATTCTACTTTTTTTCCGTAGTCAGCGCAATGCTGTCATGATTGTGAATCTTCATATTTAGCAGTGTGCTGAAGTAAAGACACAAACGAGGGTCAGATACAGGAAGGTGTACATACACATAGACTGACCTGAACAATCGTTATAAGGCCTATTCCTACACTTAACCCAAGAGGAGCCAGTCCAAAGAAAAGCATGCTCTCTGAGTACTAATATTAATATTTCAATACAGAAAGTATAGAAGAAGCTGTTCCTTTGCAGTGCTGGTTTTCTTTTCTTTATTGGTGGAGAAAGTACAGGTATACCTATAATTACCAAATCAATGTACACTTGGTTGAATGATTATAAAAATACCCAAATTCAAGTTAGAAAACAAAAGTGCCACAGAGCGTATGCAAAGAGCTTGATTGTTGCGTATTAATTATTTTTATCGAGAGATGCAGCGTCAATATTTTTGGCGACACCTTATAAAGTTTATTTTGTGTGAAGAAATATTGAATGAAATGCATATCTCAATAAGATTTAATCAGCCATTTTGATAGAAGAAAGTATGACAAATTTTGTCAAAGTAAATGACATTTTTCCTAATTATACAAACTCATATCCCTATGCAACTAAAATGTCATTCTGATACCATTGTCACAAGCTGTTTGTTTCTTTCTCTTTTAAATTGGATCAGTGGTCTGGTGGTAACTCATTGCCTAGAAATCGAAAATTCTGGAATCTAATTGTGTGGTAGTTTGATGACAATTTGTGGACGAAGCTTTTTCTCCATCCACTAGACCATGAGTGGTGATCTGGGTGCTAGTCTTTCGGATGAGACGATAAACCCAGATCCCGTGGGTAACACGCAATTAGCATGCACGTACAATAATCCATGGCATCAAGAAAGTTGTCCCTGGCAAAAGGCTGTAGAAAAATTCACTTTGATAAGCAAACAATTACGTAATCATGCTTTAAAAAAAAGGGCGATACTGTTCCTATGGCCACGTGCTCTCCCCGGAGTGTACATCTCGAATTTTTCGCAGATAATTCTGCAATGACTTAAAGTAGTATGTAATACATTACAATGTTATGCAATACAATGCATTACAATACAATACATTACAATAGAATGCAACACAATACCATGCAATACAAGACAGTACAATGCAATAGAATGCAATACATTACAATACAATGCAAAGCAATGCAATAGAATACCATACAATACAGTATTATTCAATGCGATACAATACAGAAACAAAACTCCTTCCTCACAAGTGAAGAAAATGGTAAAAGTGTGTGCACAGGAAGTACGGGAAGGACCGGAGAGAAACTATAATCCCATGTGGATAAAGCAGAATGCCGTGGTTCCAACGTGGAATACCAATTAACATAAACACAAAAATGGCCTTTCCTCTCTCCGACCATTTTTAAGGGGAAAGGATTCTATTTCCACTACTGCTTTGTGTTGTTTTGCGTCTTGTTGCTTATTGTTGTTATATATATTTTTATGAACGGTTTGTTTGTTATTGTGTTTTTTGCTTTTCCTTTCTTGAGTACAGAGCCGCAAAACACACCAAATTAAAGTGTGGGCGGAGAGGCACATGTAAAAGCATGTGCGAGTTAGAATGAAAACCAGAGAGAGAGAGAGAGAGAGAGAGAGAGAGAGAGAGAGAGAGAGAGAGAGAGAGAGAGAAGAGAGAGAGAGAGAGAGAGAAGAGAGAGAGAGGATTAAAATCAAACTGGTTTAAATCGAGCAACGAGGAAAGAAGCAAACATGAAACCAAGTACAAACATTTTATTCCTATAGTAAATCAAGGATCCAAATCCTTTCTTCATGCAGTTCATAGATTAGATCGCCTGTACACCATTTAGTTCTCCTGTGAATATAGTTTATAAGTACGATGAATAAAACTTTTTTAAAGTTACAATAAGAAGGAAAAAAAGAAAAGGAAAGTCAGAAAACAAATAAAGAACAAAAACAAAAGGGGACAAAAGTGTAAATAAGCAATTTTTAAAAAACAAAAAAGTGAAAGAAGGAAAGGAATGAAAGAATACAAAATGCAAGAACTGCAAAAATGAACAATAGACTATAGTAAACATGCAACAATAACAACAATAAATTGGAAAAAAAAACATTTAGTCGCAGATATGGACAGACAGTCAATCAGACTAACATGAGGTTCATTCTGTATTATTCCAATATCAAATTTCATCCCCTGTAGAAATATCAGCTCTTTTTCTCGTTCTTTGCAAAGTGTATCTTATGTTTTCCAATGTTAGCAAATTCATTTCGGTGCTGCCCTGATTTGAAGTATGGCAGGACAGTGTGTGCAATGCTTGAATGTCATCAGGAACCGAAATGTCTGCGGCCTAATCAGGTGCCCTTGGCTGGAAACTGACAAGAGCAACACAGGACTACAGACTGTCTGCTTTCTGCTAGGACCACAGAAAAGGGAAGTCTCTAGAGACCTTCAGCCAATTTGCCATTCCCAGTCTGCAAATGTTACAGGCCTGCTTTGAATGGCAAGTTACAACACTTGCAATTAGCCTTTTGCCTGTCTGCGTTTTGTTCGGTGTTTTTTTATAGGAATTTTGAGAACTTGTTTAGTTAACCACTTTTTGTTGGTGTTATGTAACTGTGATGAAAAACACACGGAAGTTGATATTTGAGAGAGAAGGGGGAGGGGGGGGGTGGTGAAGAGAGAGAGAGAGCAAAAACAGACAAAATGAAAGACACAGAGCCAGAGGCACAGAAAATACAGGAAGACACAGACACAGCTGTTGCTGTTTTGCTGTCCCAGCATAACACTCTGGGGGTCACCCAGAATTAAAATTGTGTACACTGACTCATTCATCCCAATTGGGAATCAATGTGAGATTGAAATTGCACACTGAATAAGGAGTTTGTGTGTGTGACTGTTTTTAAGTACCTCGCCATATATGCAGCCATACTTCGACTTCAGAGAAATAGATACAGTGAGGGGAGACAAAGATAGAAGGAGAGACGCAATTAAGAAATTATTTGAATTCAATCAAATTAAATCTAATTGAATTGACATTTCCAATGTGTGTTCGCGTGGTGTGAGTGTGCGATCTCATTGTTTGTGTGCGCATAAGAACGTTTGCATGCTTTTATATGATTATGTGTCTGAACAAGTGTGGTTGCATGTGTAAAGGCAAATGCGCGTGACTGTGCCTGCTTATCCTTCTGTGCGAACATCTTGTGGTCTAAATGGCTTTAAAAAAAAGAAGAAGAAAAGCATGCTACAAAAGGCTTGATATAAACATACAGTAATAAGACACAGACACGGGCAAAGAACAGTGCGCACAAGGAGACGTGTACATCTTTCAAGCTTTTGAAAAAAAAAAAAAAAAATATATATATATATATATATATATATATATATAATATATATATATATATATATATATATATATATATAATATTATATATATATATATAACTGGGGGGGGGTAATTACAATTTTTAGTTAGAGAATTAAAAAAGAATACTCGTAAATAAACTAGTTGAGTAGGTTAGTTAGCTGGTTGGTTAGCTAATTGGATGGTTGGTTAGCTGGTTGGTTGGCTAGTTGGTTCGTTGATTGGTTGATTGGTTGGTTGGTTGATTGGTGTGTTCGTTGGTTTGGTGGTGTATGGGTGAGTTGGCTGTTTGCTTTGTTGGCTGATTACTTAGTAGGTTGGCTAGTGGGTGGTTGGTTGGCTGGTTGGTGGTTAGTTTTGGTGGGTGGACGGGTAATATTGCTGGGTATTTAGTTGGTTGATT
>CM060316.1:46792688-46795188 GCA_030674155.1 Stramonita haemastoma | reverse complement strand
AGCCTGCAAATTATGTAGAAATTCCTGTAAGAAAAGCTCCAAACTTGATGAAGCCCATTAGAGGGCTATAACTTTATAATGGGTTTATGACAGCTGAAGGCTGCTCTAATCACGGGAAATATATAAGAAAATAATTAAATAAACAAACAAACAAACAGACTAAAAGATTTGGGCCAGAAAAAGCGCACTCTTATACGTATAATATCATTTGGAGAGATAGTGCGGCTGTACACTCACTTCCAGTTTAAGTATACTGAAATAGAGCAAACTGTCAGTAGGGGTGCGTGCAAGGGAGGAAGGGAGGGAGAGAGAGAGAGAGAGAGAGAGAGAGAGAGAGAGAGAGAAGAGATATATATATATATATATATATAGAGAGAGAGAGAGAGAGAGAGAGAGAGAGAGAGAGAGAGAGAAGAGAGAGAGAGAGAGAGAGAGAGAGAGAGAGAGAAGAAACAGACAGACACAGAGAGACACAGAGAGACACAGAGACACAAAGACAGAGACAGAGACAAGAGAGAGACAGAGACACAGAGAGAGAGATACAGATTGTAACTAAGGCTGTATATGTTGCCTTGTAGTTTCACAGCACATCAGAGGCCCCATTATCTCCAGACGTCTTCAGCTCGTAAACTGTGTGACTGATAAGTCAGGCGTGCTGTGATGGCTTCTGCCTTCTGGATACTGGGTGAGGCAGAGTTCTCTTGAAGGCGGCTTTCTTTGCGTAACTCTCTGCAGTCAAGCACAAAGAAGATGCTGGTCTGGATGGGGGATGATAAAACAAAAAAACATATGTAGAGAATCCCATAAAGTCAGAAATACGAAAACCAAATACTGTTTTGTCGTTCCACCTGTTAAGAAGATACATGTGCGTAGGCACACATATACAGGCATTAATGCTACATGAGACAGACCGAGAGACAGAGACAGAGAGACAGACAGACAGATACCGAAAGAGAGACAGAGACAGACACGCATACAGTGCATTAATTTTGTGTTTAAATGTATGAAGTAGGACTGACGCACCGTACTAGCTTCATGTTTGTGCTTGCTTAAGTGAGTATCTTAGTGCAGGCACGTTAACATACGCAGGCGTGCATGAGTACGCATTGTCTTCCATGCGCAAGTCATCAGAAGCGAAGAAGGGGCCACGAAGACACAAACACAACAACTGAAGTAACAGAATACCCCTACTTCTTCACACAATGCAGCAGACGACAAGCAACCACAGTGCCATTTCTAACAGCTTGTAACTGCAGATCCACAGAAACAACACAGTTAATTGAGTTCTGTAAATAAACACACAGATGCACGCGCGTGCGCACGCACGCACGCACATACACACAAACACAAAACGCACACACAGACACATACATACACACACACACAGAAATACGCATACACACAACGAGACAGACACACAAACACACACACACACACATGCACACACACACACACACACACACACACACACACACACACACACACACACACACACACACACACACACACACACACACACACACACACTAATTGTTTTAAGAAGTCAGAGAGTTCACACGGAGCAGTTGAGATGCACTTGAGGTCTTCAAGAAATTACGCAAAGCAATGTTGCCTTTACTGTAAGGTGTGGATGTCAAAACAGTCTTTCTGAAGAGGGTACAATTCATTAATATGTTTACGTAATATAAGGAGTGTTTTGGTGGTATGCCAAGTTCTGTCATTGAAGAAAATACGAACGAAAAACCCAACAACAGCTACACACAAACAGACAAACAATCAAACATACAAACTACGAACACTCTAGCCGTGTGGTTTAAACAGTTTAATTTCAATCCCATGAGTCAACGAAATCGTGAGTTTGAATCTCAGCCGTGACTAGTGAATTAAGGGTGGAGAATTTTACGATCTGCAGGGCCAACTTCAAGTACACACCGGCCAGTGCCGGAATTTCTGTCTTGTATAATGTATACTTGCAAGAGATGAGACACGCACATTAAAGATCCCTGTCATTTATGTCAGCGTTCGATGGATTATGGAAACTTGTACATATCCAGCATATATCCCCGAAGTCTGAATGCGGCTACTTTCATGGTATGCAAAAACGGTCACATGCGTAAAGTAGCCCCATTAATTTGTGAACTTTTGAGCTCTAGTTAAGGAAAAAATCAAACAAACGAACAACATACAAACAAGAGCTAAACCCGCCCAAAATAAAAACAAATTTAGGTTATCAGGCCAAAGCACATAAAAAAAACTACATTTTCTCTCAAACCACTTACTAAAAATAAAGAAACAACCAAAGGACTGACTTAAACTCACGTGACAAGGGGAGGTCACGGCAGTAAGACAAGACATGGTTTGTCTTTCCACCCATTTGGAAAGGGGAGCAAAGTTACCTCGCTCTGCAGATTTGGCAGAGACTGCGCTGGTTGGAATTCTCTGATTACAGGGGTGGGGTATTATTGTTCCACAGAAAATTAGCTTGCCAAAATCCTTGTAT
>CM060316.1:46770188-46775188 GCA_030674155.1 Stramonita haemastoma | reverse complement strand
ATCAGAGAGAGCTAGAGGTAAAGACAGGCAGACAGACATCCGCTTTCACTGAATTGTGTTATGTATAAAACAAATGCACTAAAAGTAAACAAAACGTTAAAAACACAGTTCAAAAACTGTCCTTGATATGACAGTGTTCATGATGAATTGCTTTTCTTCAAAATATTGTCCAATGTAATTATTATGATAGTTCAGAGCGGATGCACTCGTCTAAAAATTTACAATATTATAACAAACATCCATTTATTTTTTTTCGTTTTACAACATGATAATTTCGTCATTATTAAAAACGCTGCTGTGTTTTTTCTCCATGATCTGAGGTAAAAAAAAAAAAAAATAATAATAATAATAAAACACCAAAAAACAAACAAGCAAAAAATAAAAAATAAAAAAATAAAACAAACAAACAAACAAACAAGCAAACATTGTCAAATTATGGTATAAAAGCACACTGAAGAGCATTGCATGTCACAGGATGTTTTGTTTGTTTGTTAGTTGTTTGTCTTGGGGATTTCTTTCGCTCTTTGTTTTGTGGCTGCTTGTTTTATTTTAGTTATTATTTTAAGTTGGGTTTGTTGTTTGTATATGTATCAAGAAACCCCTCATTCACACAGATCAGGTTACCTTAAATGTTTCTATTCTCAAAATTTCTGATTCTATGGGTCTCTTTATCTTTTCATATATCTGTCTATCTGTCTGTCTAGCTGTCTGTCTGTCTGTCTGTCTGTTTATCTGTTTGTCTGCCTGTCTGTCTGTCTGTCTGTCTGTCTGTCTATCTGTCTGTCTGTCTGTCTGTCTGTCTGTCTGTCTGTCTGTCTCTCTCTCTCTCTCTCTCTCTCTCTCTCTCTCTCCTCTCTCTCTCTCTCTCTCTCTCCTCTCTCTCTCTCTCTCCATCTCTCAAGACATAACACAAACACGTAAACTCGTACACACGTACACAAGTACACAATTACATACAACACACACACACACACACACACACACACACACACACACACACACACACACACACACACACACACATACACACACACACACACACACACACACACACACACACACCAAAGGAAAAGTCATCAACACTGTTACGTTCTTTACCTGAAGCCTTAAGTGGCCCAGCCACCACTTGTATAGTCACATTTTGATCTTGACATTCTAATCACAGACACTTCATCCCCCAGTGGCCAAAACACAAGAGGGATTTTGTCTCAAAATGATGCTGGTATTGTCTAGATGGGGACGGGATAGCCTAGAGGTCAGAACATTGCGCTCGCAATATGATGACCCGGGTTCGATTCCTGTTCGAGGGGGATTTTCTCCCGGAGTTAACGTCAGTGCTGACTCCACTCTCCCTAAAAGTCCTTCGGATGAGACTATAAACCGAGGCCCCGTGTGCGAACGCACGCAGAACATCTTGCGCGCATGTGAAATCCTGTTCTGCTTTTCGTAATAGCAGGCCGGTGGGAACAAATGACAAAGTTTACAAAACTGCATACACACGGGGACTGGATGTTAAAAAGCACATGAATGCTTATTCCATTTTCCTCGATATAAAAGAATAAATAGATAGATAAAATGAATAACTAAATAAATAAATAAACAGACCTGCATATGTGTATGCCTACCTACCTGTCTACTCGCCTGTTTGCCTGCCCACCTGCCTGTCTGCTTTCCTGTCTTTGTGTCTGTTTGTCTGTGTCTCCTTTCCCTTTTTATTTGCGGGACTAAAAATGTGCTTTGATACATTTTCTGTGTTCCGTGTAGCTCCAAGTCCTGTCTGGAGTAGCTAAGTATTCCTCCTACAGTCATGTCTTTGTACTTGACACTTTGTCAGGTCTGAGCCTCTTTTTCCTTCTGTCTGTCTGTCTGTCTTTCTGTCTGTCTGTCTGTCTGTCTGTCTGTCTGTCTCTGTCTCTGTCTCTCTCTCTCTCTCTCTCTCTCTCTCTCTCTCCTCTCTCTCTCTCTCTCTCTCTCTCTCTCTCTCTCTCGCTACCTCTCTCTCTCGCTACCTCTCTCTCTCGCTACCTCTCACTCTCTACCTCTACCTCTCTCTGTGTCTTTCTTGTCCCCCAGGGGCCTACTACTCTGAGAGTTAATAAGCCTGGTACCTGCATTGTAACTGTATTGGTGGAAAAGTGAACAAGAAAGGGAAGTACGAATGTAGAGGCTTTAATTTGCTGAGATTTTCTGTTTTCTCATTATGTTTTCTACATTTTTTTCTTCTGCATGGCTTGGCTTAGTTCCATAGCATTGTAGCTCAAGTCCACGTTTTGCAAACAAAGTGTGATCACTAGAGTATGGTTTTTTTTTGATGTTACTGCTAATAAAGACTTTTTTCTACAGCTCTACATATCGACTTACGGGGCATCCGAAAGATTCTTACAATCTACAAACACTATGCTATTACTCAACCTATGTACATTAAGATTAAACAGAGAAATTCTCGGCAAGAAAGAACCCCCCCCCAAAAAAAAAAAAACCAAACCATTACTGCAGAAAACTCTTCAGTTTTGGTGATTAAAAGTATAAATTAACTATAGCTACCTGTATTTAAACACGCGCACAGACACAGAAACAAAGACACACAGATACAGACACACAGACACACAGACACCCTCCCCAAAAGTCCCTCGACTGAGACTGTAAACCGAGGCCCCGTGTGCAAACGCACGCAGAACATCTTGCGCACACGTTAAATCCTGTTCCGCTTTCGTAAGAGTAGGCCATCGTGTGCCGGTGGGAACAGATGACATTTACAAAGCTGCATACAATCGGGGACTGGATGTAAAAAAGCACAAGAGTGCTTATTCCATTATCCTCGATATAAAAGAATAAAAGCAAAAACAAAAAATAAAATAACACACGCACACACACACACACACACACACACACACACACACACACACACACACACACACACACACACACACACACACACACACACACACACACACACACACACACACACAGACTGCATCCAAATTCACACACAAAAATTTTTCTCCTTCTATGCATGTGTTGTACCACGCCCCCAAAAATGGCACCAACTATGAACTTAAGCAAGGCCTACATCAAAGTATCGTTATGATTTGACATGCTAAATTGGGATTGATTTTGGATTTTTCTTTTGTAAATAACAAGCTTCTATCATAATAGAATGTTCTTTTCCATTTATGGGGAAACATACTGTAAATATCCTGTAAAGTTGGAGCAATGGCTACCTTATCACCCAGTAGTGACTTACTTTTCACAGTGATGCTTAAGTATGATGAGGCAGACCTCGTATTATGGGTGATCCTGGAAGTATTCGTCTGGAAGAGCTATCAACAACAGCACCAACGACGACAACAACAACAACGCCGACGACAACAAAAACAGCAACAACAATCTTTCCGTGTAAAGCCAAGCGAGTCGATCTAATCCAATCTACTCATGTTGATGTTTATAGCTTGCCTAAACCACAGAGACGATATCAGGGCAACAACCGCAATATTTGGTTACAGCTCGGTATAAAACTGTGCAGCTACACTCACATGAGTGACTAGATGAAGTAGTCTGGCAAGCACAGTACTTCAGCATTTTGTGAAGGGGGGGGGGGGGGAGGAGCAATAATAACCAAAATAAAAGATAGCTGAAAATGTTGTACAATAGACAGAGGATAAGTCTCATTAGCACGAGTGGACGCTAGCGATAAAAAGAAAAGTTCGAACTGACACGCTAACTCTCCAGCGACAATCTAATACACTCCAGTTACTTTACAGAACTTTGATCCTAATTCTTGAATGGTACCTTTTTCCTCTTTCTTTCTCGATTTTTGGTATCATTTTGTTTAATGTGCCTATGTTCGTTTTTACTTTAAATGTGTGTGTGTGTGTGTGTGTGTGTGTGTGTGTGTGTGTGTGTGTGTGTGTGTGTGTGTGTGTGTGTGTGTGTGTGTGTGTGTGTGTGTGTGAAAGTCAAAGTCAAAGTCAAAGTCTAAGTCAAAGTCAAAGTCTGAGTCTGTCAAAATTTTATTTCTAGATGGTACATTGAGTAAGCAATGAATTCGCTTTTTATTCATCAAACCATCTATCTCGGAAGAAAAACACAATAAAAAACAACAAGCAAAAAATAACAAGAAAACATCCCCAAAATATGTAATATTTGATGTGTGTGTGTATGTGTGTGTGCGTGCGTGGGTGCCTGTATGCGTGTGTGTGCGTGTGCGCGCGCACGCGCACGCGCTCGAACGCTCCACACCCAAAACATATTTCCTGCCAAACAGAATGACTATGAACGGGTTTATAATCCTCTCCAGGTCAGAGTAGTTAAGTTCAGCAATGGCCTGTCAGGAGAGAAAAAAAAGAGAGAGAAAAAGAAAAGACTTAGTGTGGGTTAGTTCGCCCTTAGGTACTACAGGAACAGTGGCTCTGCCTCTGCTCATTAGCTTCACTCTGGCAGCCAAGGCTGTGACTGTATGGGCTGAGTACTTAGGGGGCTGAAGAGCTTGAGGGGACTGGGAAGATGTCTTTAGTGTAGTGTAGTGTGGTGTGGTGTAGTGTAGGCCTAGATCTAGTGTGTGTGCAGATGTATGGGGATAGAAGTTTTCGTTGTCTGTTTGTCTGTCTCTGTGTCTCTGTTCCTGTCTTTCTGCGTGTGCGTCTCTCTGTCGGTTTGTCTCTGCCTTAATCTGTCTCTGTCTCTGTCTCTGTCTCTTTCTGTCTCTGCCTCTGTATCTGTCTGTCTGTCTCTCTCTCTCTGTCTCTGTCTCTGTCTCTCTCTGTCTCTCTCTGTCTCTCAGTCTCTCAGTCTCTCAGTCTCTCTGTCTGTCTGTCTCTCTCTCTCTCTGTCTCTGTCTCTGTCTCTCTCTCTCTCTCTGTCTGTCTCTCTGTCTCTGTCTCTGTCTCTCTCTCTCTCTCTCTCTCTCTCTCTCTCTCTCTCTCTCTCTCTCTCTCTCTCTCTCTCTCTCTCTCTTCCCTTCTCCCTCTATCCCACCCTCTAACAAGATAACAAAAATCGAT
>CM060316.1:46760188-46765188 GCA_030674155.1 Stramonita haemastoma | reverse complement strand
GTGTGTGTGTGTGTGTGTGTGTGTGTGTGTGTGTGTGTGTGTGTGTGTGTGTGTGTGTGTGTGTGTGTGTGTGTGTGTGTTTAAGGATGGATGGATGGATGGATGGATGGATGGATGGATGATGGATGACGGATGTTTGTTTGTGTGTGTGCATCTGTGTGCGTATGTGTGTATGTGTGTGTTAGTATGAGTGTGTGTGAGTGTGTGTGTGTGTGTGCCTGCGTGTGTGTGCCTGCGTGTGCGTATGTGTGCGTGCGTGTGTACTTACAGAAAAAAAAACCAAATTAAATGAACATTTAATGTTTAATTTAAGCTGATCATACAAGCTATAGGAGATGCATCAACATAGTTGTAGCAAAGAAGAGATAAAAAAACGAAACCAAAATTCTGACTCAGAGACAAAAATAGACTCAGACAGACTATCAGACACCCAGACAGTGTATCTAGTACATAGCACACTGGCCCACGCCCACAATGTCCAACGACAAAATTGAAGTCGTAAAATCAGTGAGGAGAGTCGTGAACACCTTGCTGTTCCCTGGAGTCTGTCTGTGCAGTGAAGGCCCGCAAAAGTTACAGCCCATAAAGTGGCTTTATCTATGCTTGTATCTCCACACTTTTTTTTTTACGTAGATTAAAGAAGCAAACGAGTAAGCAAGCATGCAAGCGTTTATTTTATTTTATTTATTTTTATTTATTTTTTTATTATTATTTTTAATTTATCTTTATTTTATTCTTTTATATTGAGGATAATGGGATAAGCACTCTTGTGCTTTTTTACTTCCAGTCCCCGTGTGTATGCAGTTTTGTAAATGTCATCTGTTCCCACCGGCACGCGATGGCCTACTCTTACTACTCTGGCACATTCGCGCGCGCGCATGCGTGTGTGTGTGTGTGTGTGTGTGTGTGTTGTGTGTGTGTGTGTGTGTGTGTGTGTGTGTGTGTGTGTGTGTGTATTTATTTATTTATTTATTTATTTATTTATGTGTGTGTGCGTAAAAAGTTTAAGTCAAAGTCAAAGTCAAAGTCAAATTTGTATTTCCAGATGGTGCAGTGTGTGTGTTATTTATTTATTTATTCTTTTATTTCGAGGATAATGGAATAAGCACTCATGTGCTTTTTACATCCAGTCCCCATGTGTATGCAGTTTTGTAAATTCTGTCATCCATTCCCACCAGCACACGATGGCCTACTCTTACGAGTAGCGGAATAGGATTTAACGTGTCCACAAGATGTTCTGCGTGCGTTCACACACGGGCCTCGGTTTATAGTCTCATCCGAAAGACTTTTGGGGAGAGTGGAGTCCAGACTGATGTTAACTCCAGGGGAAAAATCCTCTCAACGGGAATCGAAACCGGGTCGTCAAATTGCGAGCGCATACATATTTTGTTACCTACTGCCTTCTTGGGGGGGAGGGGGGGGGCACAGTAAGACTACACGTTAGTTTTGACATGTTCTGTAAAGTCTGAGTCTTAAGGGCACTCAAACACACACACACACACACACACACACACACACACACACACACACACACACACACACACACACACACACACACATAGATATAGATATATATATACACGCACACACGCACACACGCACACACGCACACACGCACACACACATCCACCCCACCCCACTCACACACACAGACACACAGACACACAGACACATACACACAACACACACACACACACACACACACACACACACACACACACACACACACACACACGCCACGATAACCAAAACTACATCTTTTTATTCATGGTTTCTTTCCGGCCACACACTCTTCCAGCCACCACAAATCTGACAAAGCTCAAAGTTAATGAGGAGAGGCAAAACCCACTGCTCTTAAGTAGCTGCATGTACACTGTTGTCCCCTTCCTCTTTCTCTCTTCCCCACCTCAGCTGAGCGTATGTTCTCAAGAGGTTTTGGAGAGAACAATAAAACCTTGGAAGATAATGAAGCTGAGAGTGTTTGGGGTTTTTTTGGAGGTTTTTTTTTTTTTTTTTTTTTGGGGGGGGGGGGGGTTAGAAGATCCGCTGGGCTCTCAAGTTTGGCAGGTGTGGTCTTATAAAGAGAGAGAGAGAGAGGAGAGAGAGAGAGAGAGAGAGAGAGAGAGAGAGAGAGAGAGAGAGAGGAGAGAGAGAGAGAGAGAGAGAGAGAGAGTGTGTGTGTGTGTGTGTGTGTGTGTGTGTGTGTGTGTGTGTGTGTGTGTGTGTGTGTGTGTGTGTGTGTGTGTGTTTAGTGTAATGTTTATTTATTTATAGTGATGCCAAATTTAATATGTGTATGCAAGTGGTGCGTGCGTGCGTGCGTGGTGTGTGTGTGTGTGTGTGTGTGTGTGTGTGTGTGTGTGTGTGCTGTGTATGTGTGTGTATGTGAGTGTTTAATGCTAGAGTTAATGCAGCACAGGAATCATCATCAGTATCAAAATCATCATCATCACCATCAATACTGCTATTGGTTTTGTTTTGGTGGGGTGATGATGACGACGACGATGATGATGATGATGATGGCGACGACCACGACGATGGTGATCACGATGATTATTGTTGATATTGCTATCACTACTACTACTACTACTACTACTACTACTACTACTACTACTACCACTACTACTACTACTACTACTACTACTACTACTACTACTACTACTACTACTACTACTACTACTAACTACTATAACAACAACAACTACTACTACTACTACTACTACTACTACTACTACTACTACTACTACTACTACTCCTACTCCTCCTACTCCTCCTACTCCTATTCCTACTCCTATCGTTGCTGGTGCTGCTGCTGCTGTTGCTGTTGTCACTGCTACTTCTATTTCTACTATTACTTCCACTATAACTACAGACCTAACCAGATTGCTTTGACTTTGAAGCTATATACCTCAACTCCCTGCCGGTGTTTGTCATCAATGCTCTATGCATAGGCTCTGAGACGTGATTTCCAGGTTGGAGTACCACAGGAAAAAGAGCGCCTTTCAAGATACAGAAAATAATATTTTAAAAAAGATTCGTGTTCACAGGTAATGGAGACTGAAAGTGTGCTTGCAGCAGAATTGATCCAGAAAGGACACAATCCATGATCCTTCATCGGCACATTTGCTGTGTACTTGCATGTTATTCTGTTCTTTCTGTTTTTGTTTTCATCAGTTTTTGATTGGGTTTTGTTTTCTTTACTTCTTTTTTTTCTTTCTTTCTTTCCTTCTTTCGTTCGTTCTTTCTTTCTTTCTTTCTTTCTTTCCTTCCTTCCTCCTTTCCTTCTTTCTTTCTTTCTTTCTTTCCTTCTTTCTTTCTTCCCTTCTTTCCTCCTTCTTTCTTTCTTTCCTTCCTTTTTCTTTCTTTCTCTTTTTCTTTTTTTTGTTTGATTGATTATTCATCTAATTATTAATTTCTCTATTTTCTTCTGCACGGTGGGAGTGCTTTCATACTGAAAGATTCCATGGCAACCCCGCAGGACACAAAATAGGTCCACACTACACAAGCTCTGACCAGACGACAAAGTCAACAGAACAGGGAACCATAAGCAAACGAAATTTTGAAAAATCAATTGTATAATGACAGAAGACATATTTGCCTTCCTTGTACCAATGTTCATTATCTTTAACCACACATCAAGATCCTGGACAATCAGAACCGTTCTTGTATAACACTGAATAAGGAAAAGCAGTTTCTTTTCACGGACAAGAAATAATTAATCGCTGAAAGTATGATTCTTGAAAATCATTTTGAAAACGAAGAATAAAACGTACACAAAAGAAAGAAAACTTCATAAATCTATTTTTGTGGATAAAACATCATGCTGGGCTATCACTATTCCTAAACATTTCCAAACGTATTCTGAAATATCAGATCTCTGTTATATCTATTCAATGCTATTTTTATCTGTTAGAAACAATGGTTAACGTCAGTTGTGACTCCTGCTGTTTTTGTTTATGCTCTTTTAAGGACAATGTTGGCTTCAGTAATACATATTCTATATGCAGTAGGGACCATTTTAAATCAATTTTACTGACTTTGACGAAAACCCCTTTCAATGGAATATCTATCCGTGAATTGCTCAGACCATCTGCGATAGGCAATGAGCATTTGCAAGAACGATCATGTCAGCAACATCTGCAACAAAACTGAATAGATGACTGGGTTTCCTGAAGCCAGACTGAACCCCACAGCAACAGCTGTGAAGGAGCATATACATACATCATCTGTCTTGTCTCTGGTAACATACTATACGCCAAGTGTGTGTGGGGCCTGTACCGCCCATTTGGAAGTACCAGGTTGGCTGTGGTCCAAAGCCGAGGTGCTAGATATGTCACCAACAGGCATGGGAACTGCTTGAGTGTTGACGGCATGTCATCTGGGATGGAGATCTTAGGAAGCAGGAACAGTCACAAGATTTAAATAACAAGTGGAGGTTGGGGGCTGGGGGCTAGGGTGTAGGGATTTGGGGCTGCGGGAGGGAGTAGGGGCTTAGGGGGGTCTTGGGCAAGGATCAAAGGGTCAGAGGCTAAAGGCTTAAGGGTGGAGGCTAGCGGCTAGGTACTGTGGTCTAGGGGCTGTATCAGGGGCCTGTAAGTTCCATCTAGTATGACTGACCTTCTAAACACAATCAAACACTAGAATGCTCTGCCTTTGGTAGCTGTTTTTTTTTTCTTATCAGAGCCATGGTCATAAAACTCAGTATCAGAATGTAATGGTTTAGCCAAATCTTTTTTTTATCTTTATTTTATTTCATTCTTTTATATCGAGGATAATAGAATAAGCACCCATGTGCTCTTTTACATTCAGTCCCCGTGTGTATGCAGTTTTTGTAAATCGTGTCATCTGTTCCCACCGGCACACGATGGCCTACTCTTACGAAAAGCGGAACAGGATTTAACGTGTGCGCAAGACGTTCTGCGTGCGTTCGCACACGGGGCCTCGGTTTATAGTCTCATCCGAAGGACTTTAGACATTCATGCGTAATATAAGTTGTGGCA
>CM060316.1:46752688-46755188 GCA_030674155.1 Stramonita haemastoma | reverse complement strand
TCATCTCTTCCGAAAAACTAGCACCCAGACCACCACTCATGCTCTAATGGATGGGGGAAAGTTTCGGACCCAAATAGTGGTCAAGCCACCGCACACTTATGATCCGGATTTTTCTAGGCAAGTGTGTTACCTCTAGACCACCAATCCACGTACATATGAGAAGTCATCATACAACCCTCTTCGTTTATCATTGGCATGTGTTGCATCTCGCATCAAAAGAAAAATCCTTCAGATGAGATAATAGACTGAGATCTCGTATGTGAACGCACGCAGAATACCTTGCACACGCGTTAAAATCAGTTCCGTTTTTCGGAAGATTAAGCCATTATGTGCCGGTGGGAGTCAGATGACAAAGTTTATAAAAAACCACATGCACGCAGGAATCAAATGTATTTTAAAATAAAAGCACATCATGGCTTATTCCATCATTATCCCCGAAATGAAACAGTTTGACAACATAGATAAGAAATAAAAATAAAAACGAACGAAAATACAGATGAAAGGGTCAGGTAGAAATCCACAAACCCAACAGATACAAAGAAGACAAAAAGTGAGGAAAAAAGAAGAAAATAGAAGGAAAAAAAGAAAAGAAAAGGAAGAAATCAAAGAAACAGGAAAATGAAGGAAGCAAGGTAAAAAAGAAACAAACGAAGCAAGATTAACAAGAAAAGAAAAAATCAATCAATCGACCAATAAACAAAGGATTAGCGTATGAATAGAAAAAAAACAAAAAGAAAGAGAGAAAAAAGTATTTTAAAACAGGTGAAAGAAAAACAAACAAAACAAAGGAGAGAAAAACGAAGTAAATGAAACCACGATAGAAAGAATGCACAAGAACGAAAGGAGAACAAACAAAAACGAGAGAAAAACCACAAACACACAAAGACTAGTTACGTCATCAAAATTAATGTAACAGAATTAAACATCCTGCAAGAACAAACAACAACAACAACAACAACAGCAGCGGCTAGCAGCAGCAGCAGCAGTAGCAGTAGCAGCAGCAACAACAAAGAAAAGCCCTTGCAGATGTAAAATCTTCTATTGGATGTCCTCCTCAGCTTGTTGACTTGCCTTGCTTTCTCTTTCCTCGTCTTGTGTCATCTTCATGTTATGTGATTCGCTGACGTTGCCTTTCAGTTGTTGCTGTGTGTCATTGCTGCTGTCTTCACCATGAATGAAAGACTGAAGGAGACAGGCTTTAATGAGAAGACGCTTTGATTACAGCAGTTCAGCTTTGTCTTCCCTTAGTTTTGTATTCAGTGGTGGAATAAAAATGAGGCAAAGGAACAGAGGCAGTCAGAAATTAAAGAAACTAAAGACATGAAAAAAGACAGACAGGAAGAAAGAAAGAAGAAAGCGAGATTACACAGACAGAAAGAAACAAGAAAAATGAACATCTCTCAAACCAAAATAGAGAGAAAAAAAAAAAAAAGATCACCATATTTTTTTGTTCCGGGCTAGAACTCTGATATTTACTAATGGGGGATTTTTGTATATGCCACAATTTTTACCACTATTCAGGTGGCCGCATTCAGACAAACAACAAACAAAAATGAAAGAAAAAAGCAAGAAAAAACAGATGCAACAGAAAAAAAACCAAAAAAATACTATATAAAAAAAAAGTAAACAACACCCTCAAAAATAAAAACCAAAAAAAATCTAACAAACACGACACCCTTGGTTACACTCGATTCTCCTTCTTACACCTCCATCAGCATTTTCTTGCCTTGTCTTGCTTCTCTTTCTCTCTCTCTCTCTCTCTCTCTTCTCTCTTCTCTCTCTCGTCTCTCGCTCTCTCTCTCTCTGCTCTCTCTCTCTCTCTCTCTCTCTCTTCTCTCGTCTGTGTCGTCTTCATGTTTGTTGTATTGCTGCGTTGCCCTGCAGTTGTTGCTGTGTGTCATTGCTCTCCTTCACCATGAATGAAAGACTGAAGGAGACAGGCTTTGATGAGGCCATTCTTCATTATAGCAGCAAAGGCGGTCCCGCGTTGGCTTTGTATTCCGTGGTGTCCTATAAAAAGGAAAACGAGAAAAAACAAAGGAAGGAAGGACGTAAGGTAGCAGGAAGGAATGAAAGAAGGAAGGAAAGAAGAAGGAAGGAAGGTACTGATAGACTTGCAGTTATTATTTTTTTAATAATAAAAAAAAAGAAAAAAGAAAGAAAGAAAGAAACAGAAACAGAAGAAAGAAAACAGAAAAAAGAAAGACAGAAAGAAAGAAAGAAAGAAAAAGACAGAAGAAGACATGGAAGACAGACAGAAGTGAAAGAAAAAGAAAGAAGAAAAAAGAAAGAAAAAAGAGAAGAAAGAAAGAAAGAAAGAAAGAAAGAAAGAAAGAAAGAAAGAAAGAAAGAAAGAAAGAAAGAAAGAAGAAAGAAAAAGAAGAAAGAAAGAAAGAAGAAAGAAAGAAGAAACTACAGATAGAAGAACAGGAAGAAAATATGACTAGCTGACTGGCCTACTAACTGACTGACTTACTAAATAAATGATGGAAGGAAGTAA
>CM060316.1:46732688-46737688 GCA_030674155.1 Stramonita haemastoma | reverse complement strand
TTAATGATATGATCTTTTATACGAAATTCTGGTAACTCCAGGGGGAAATGCCTTTAAACGGGGATCTCATTATCATTTGATATGGCTGTTGTTGATAGACAGCAGCAACAGCGACAGCAACAGTAACATTAGTAATGGCTGCTCAGGAAATGCAAATAACACCGTCACCAACGTATTCCCTTTAATGAGGAAATAGGAGTGAAGGAAAAACAAGTGCTAGTAATCACTTAAAACTTCTCCTTCATTTTGAAAATGATTTATCAAAGATTCAATTAAAAAAAAAAAACCTCAAGAAAATAAAATCTTTTGATGACAGTCTTTCAGCTATTGAGTAGGAACCATACGTACTCCCAAGCTATTCCCTTTCTGAAATAAACTGCCCATAGAATCGTCAGTAAGCTAAACGGAGTATGAAGAGTGGACGGCATATTTTTTTTTGCAAACGTTACAGATTCTTTTCTTCAAAAAAACCAGATCAGGCACAAAAAATAAACAACATTTACCTACTGTTCGGAATAAAGAAGGTTAGATAAATAAATAATACAATTAAACCAAGGAAAGACAGAGTTACAATATTGAGCTACATCTTTGCTTTATTTTCGTTTAAAATGTTCTTACGGCACAAATTCTCTTCTTTTGCACCTCGTCGTTTCCATTTAAACATGTCGACCCATAGCTTCAGAACACTCTAATCACATTCAAAGCACCGCAGGATGTGCTGTATACCAATGTTAACCAAGCCGGCAAGACTCTGAGCCGTTCCCCTCCTCGGCTTACAAAACACTCCATGGTTTGACGGTCTTTACTAAATGGACAATACCATTCAAAAACTAAAGTAGATTTATAAAAAAAAAAAAAAAATTAAAGTGTAAAGTTTGTTTATGTTTGTTGGTTTGCTACTCAAAACTTGCTCTTATTCATTTACCGGTGAGGTTAAACAAAACAAACAAAAAGAACATACACTATGTGAATGCTGTTGGACCCTTTGGAAACAGTGGTTTTGTGTTGCTGGTGATTGTGTGTGTGATGCGTGCCTGAAACCGGAGAAATTCGACGAAAGAGAGCGGTAAGTGTCATTTTGTGGTTGTTGTCTTTGGATGTTAGTTTCATTGCTGTTTTATATTGAATGAAGAAAGTATGGAACGAAAGCTGCTGAAAGATAAGTTATGATATGCGAGGTTTTTTTCTTTTATTATTCTTTCTTTTTTCCCTATACACTTTCTTGAAAATTAACCCCCTTTCTTTACAATTATATTGGATCTGTGCTATAACTTTGAAAATAGGGGTTTGAACCTATTTTTAAAAGAGCATAACTTATGAACGTGTTTTTCGCTCTGTGATATATTCCCCTTGTCCTCCTGTTGCACTTATTGGTCTTTTTGCGCTTTGATGATCGTTAAGATAGTGAATAATTATGCTTACAGGGCAAAAATTCCAATTTTGAGAACTCATGTGCTTAGTCGTGATACGTCAAGACTGACAGATACTGACACTTGATGTCGTTGTTACTTGAAATGTAATTTTCAAATTCCATAAGATCGTTGACTCTTTGTTGCCAGTCGTTCTTACTTTTCCTCTGCACACACACTTTTTTTCTAAATAAGCAATTATCATATTACATATACAATACAATATGTATACAATATATACAATATACACTATATATATTCATGATGAGTAAGATGATACGTGTCTATAAGCTGCGGTCTTTTGGCTGACGTTTTATAGTCAAGCATCTTCCAGTTTGGTTTTAGGAGATCTTTAACTCTCATATTTATATTCACTTTTACCCTCTTCCTACACTTTTCTTTATAATGATTGATGTAGCATATGATATAAAGAAGATCCTCTGAAGAAACCAGAACAGAAGCAATTCACAGACCAAGACCTAAAATATTTCGCAATGATGCTGCCAAGTTAAAAGATGAACGCAGACAGATTTGGTTCCTTTAGTAAACTTGCTGCTTTTACTCTAATCACAAGCTACTCTTAAGCAAGTACGTATTTGAAATTTACGTTTCGTAAAACCAAAATGTACGTGTTTTAGTTTTAATTTATCTTGATTCTAGTACTTGCGTTTCTCAACATTTTTTTTGAAAGTGGTACAGGTAAGTTTTGTACAGCTGAAAGCAACCAATCTAAGCGATTCTATTTCTTCTAGCTCTTCATCAGTGTAATCATATACATTTGTTGAGGTTGTCTTTCACGTATTGCAATAAGTGGTTGCAAGATTTTCGTGGATGTATCCCGTTATAGAGAATATCCCATACATTACAGCATATCTTAGAAAACAATATGTTGGGGTTGTTCCTTGGCTGAAGTTCCAAGGTTTACCACTTTGAAATTTGGTATGCAACTGGTTTTGTTCATCATAAGGTAGCCGCATACCAAATTCGTGGATATTTTACTGTAATTGAGCAAGTCGTGATAAGCTAGAGACATCATTTTTTTAAAGGAATATGTATAATGGGTGGGGTGGGGGAAAGGGGGTCGATTGCATGATTGTGCGTGTTGGAACTTGGGTGCGTTCATCATGCACACACGGGCAGGTGCCCGATTTAATTTTGGTAAACAAGTACATCCCAACATATTCAATAAATCAAAAGCAAATGAAAGCAAGAATCGAATGAATACAACAAATGGCAAAAGGAAACCAAACAAGCAAAATGTGGGACAGACAGACAGACATCGACAAAGACACAGACACACAACAACACAACACACACACACAACCACACATACACACACAACACACACACACACACACACACACACACACAACACCACACACACACACACACACACACACACACACACACACTAGGGCGTGGGGGAGATGATATCCCATACGAAAAGTGCATTTGCTTATCTTGAAAGATGGACGACCTAGATGGAGATAAATGTCACTTTCTGCGGAATGTCGGACATTTATTGCCCTCTGATATCTACATGCTTGCTCTCAGAAAAGCAGTGATAGGAAGACAGCACTTAAGACCAAAACATGCTCTAAAATTTCACAACTTTATCCTTTCAGAGAACCAGTAGTCTTATAGTTTTTGAAGTGGGTAAAAGCTTGGATTGCGTTCGACCGTAATGTTCAGCTACCTGTAAGGATGCGACTTTTCGATACCGGAAACAGTTTGTCCTTTGCTTGCTTCCTGTTAACAAAGTATCTGCAGTTGGACACACGAACGGCGAAAAAGGGAATAGCAAGGTTGCATTGACAAGTCGACTTATAAAATGTTCATGTTTCTGTAGATGAAACAACATCTTCATGTTTGGTGTTGTTTAAACCCGGGTATGCATTGCTTTGGCCCGGGTATGTATTGTTTTGGCTCGGGTATGACATCTTTTCATATCCTCAACGGTTGCTGCCTTAAAACTGTGAAAGAGAGAGAGAGAGAGAGAGAGAGAGAGAGAGAGAGAGAGAGAGAGAGAGAGAGAGAGAGAGAGAGAGAGAGAGAGAGAGAAGAGAGACAGAGACAGACAGACAGACAAAAGACAGACAGACAGACAGACAGACAGACAGACAGACAGAGAGGGGGGGAGAGAGGAGGGAGAGGAAAGAGAGGGAGAGAGAGAGAGAGAGACAGAGAGAGACAACAGAGAGAGAGAGGAGGGTCAGACAGAGAGGCAGAGAGACAAAACAAATAAAACATAGAGATAAGACACACACATACACACACATATACACTCACGCACGTGCACGCGTGAGCGCGTGCGCACACACCACATACACACACATTAAAATAGATAGATAGAAGATAGATAGATAGATAGATAGATAGATGATAGATACATAATAATAATACATACATACATAATACATATATATACATACATACATATGATAATACATACATATACATAATACATACATACATAATACAATACATACATACATACATAAAATAAACATACAACATACATACAGACATACAGACATACAGACACACAGACAGACAACACAGACAGACAGACAGACAGACACACAGACACACAGACATACATACAGTACAACAGACATACATACATACATACATACATACATACATACATACATACAATACATACATACATACATACATACATACATAACATACATAAACAGAGACACACAACAGCACAGGCAGCAGAGAAGCACAACGACATAGATTCACCCCCAAAAAAACATAGATCATGTTCCATAGAACTGCATCAACAAACGAAGAAAGAAAAAAATGATGAAAGTTGCAAGCTCGTGTAGAATTGTACCTTTGAACCAAATATCAGGCCAAAGGGAAGTAATGTGGGCCAGGGGACGCTGTAGACCCTGTGGATACATTGCCCATGATTAATGGCCGCCAGGGATCGTCGGCTCTTTGAATCAGGTTACGGGGAGAAAAGATATCAGATATTACATGAAAATGGGAGAAAGAATCGCATATACCATACATTTATTCTGTAAATTTTATATATAAAATCAAGTTGGATGGACTTTGTTTTAAGTCCTTGAGGAGTTAATGCTTCAAAGCAATGGGTTTGTCACGTAGTATGCAGGGCAAGTTGACCTAGGTCGATCCCATCCCGCCACTTTTTTGTGGATTACTTGTTGGATTGTGAGTCTGCTTCTATCAGTGCTACCATCCATGGGTGATCAACTTTATGTACAGCTAGATGAATTTTTAATGAATGCGCAAGATGTGGATGCTTTCTCACACGGGACCTCTGTCTCTAGAATCCCTTTGTATAAGGATTTACAGGATCATGGAGTCTCAACATGTTGTAAAGATAAAAAATTTCAATCCCTTAAGTCGTAATGCAGCGCCGCTGTGCTAGTGGTTAGGCTTGTACTCGTAATCTAAGGTTGCGGTTCGATCAGCTATTCCTATGGCGTTGTGCCTTGGATAAGGCACTTTACGGCTAATTTCTCACACCCACCCAGGTGTAAAAGGTACCAACCTTGTTTGGGTTAATCCTGCGATAGACTGCGTCCTATCAGGGGGAGTTCATGACTCTCA
>CM060316.1:46710188-46712688 GCA_030674155.1 Stramonita haemastoma | reverse complement strand
AGAATTCCTACAGAAAGATTCAACAACGACAACAGCAACAACATCAACAATAACAACAGCAACATTTACCATTGAAACGAAATGGAACTCGCGTAATTATTCAATAACCATACAATCTAAAAACCATCTAAGAAATATATAAGCTACACTATCACCAGGCATACGTTCACGTTCTCACCACCAAATAACTCAACACACCAAAAACGACTCTACGTCTGTCTGGAATGAGATGTTTCGTGGCAAAAACTGAGGACGAGAACAGATCTGATGCAGACATTATTTAGCCATGTCGTTAGACTTGCATGTTGCCTATTCGTTTTTGATCAGTGTCTAAGGCTCCTGGACGTCAGCAGGCAGTGAAAGACGTATCACCATTTCCTCCTGTTACCCTTTCATCCTCGTCCAATGATAAATCAACCCAGCTGTTCGCTGATCCCTCTCTTGTCCACCTGCTTGCGCGCCCTGTCTGTCTGTATGAATGAATGAATGAATGAATGAATGAATGAATGAATGAATGAATGAATGAATGAATGAATGAATGATGAAAAAGGAAGAGGGAGGAAGGAAGAAAGGGAGGATGGAAGGAAGGAAAGAAGTAATGGATAAATGAATGAATAAATGATATAATGAATGAATGAGTGAATGAATGATATAATGAAAGAAAGAAGGAAGGAAAGAAGAAAGGGAGGAAGGAAGGAAGAGGATGGGAGGAAGGAAGCAAATGGAATGAATGAATGAATGAATGAATGAATGAATGAATGAATGAATGAATGAATGAAAAAAGTTGGATGCTTTAATGTAGATGTTCGATTGCGAACGATTCTACAAGCATATTTTTTTTTGCTCGCTTAGCTCTTTCTGTGCAAACTGAACAGCTGGCTAGCCTTAAGGATTCTTTTGGTTTTGGTGTTTAGTGTGTGTGGGGGGGGGGGTGTTGTGCGTTTGTTTTGTTTGTTGTTGTTGTTTTTCACTGTATCTACAAATTTGCATCATCTTTAAATTGATTTACCAGTCACAAAGGAATCCGTCAGCAAGGATCAAGAAACAATGGGAAAAAAGCATCAAAGCAAGTTTTTGTAGAATACCTGTGATATTCTACAATTATACGTACCTGGTGGTACCTCCACTAGAGATGACACCTACCACATAGCAACCACAAGATTTTATAAAACCAAAAGGTAATTTGAGTGTGGTAGGAGAAACAGCTGTAGCAATTGTGTTTATTAAAGCCAAACAAATTTGTCACCTTACAATTATCGAGAGACAGACAGAGACAGAGAAGAAAGAGAGAGAGAGAGTGAGGAGGCAGAGACAGAGAGACAGAGAAAGAGGGTAGCATTCAGAACAGATGCACGAACAAACAGATACACAGCTGAACGGACAGTAAATACGCTACACAGCAGTAATTTTAAAAAATCTAAAGATACGCCAAAACAAATGCAGAAATTAACGGGAAAGCAGAGACAGGGGCAGACACACAGAGAGGTTGTGACCCAAACAGACGCCAACAGCATAAATGAATCGAATAATATGAAACAAAACGATTCACACAGAATGAAACTCAGGCACAATCTTGCTCAATCTTCATTTCCTCTATCACATCTTCGAATTTATTTTTGTTTAAGAGATTTTTTTCATTTTCCCTTTCTTCCAGCTTCATTATCCCACAGCTGTCAGTTAACACCGGTGTCCATTCATTCTGGTATCATAAAATGTCTGTCTGTAATTTATTTTCGCTTCTCGGTTAGAGCTTTGAGGTTCACCAATGGTGAGATTTTGTGTATGCAACCGTTTTTGCACACCGTGAAGGTAGTCGCATTCCTACTTCGGGGATGTATGCTGGGTATGTTCGTGTTCCCGTAACCCATCGAACGCTAACATGAATTACAAGATCTTAAAACGTGCATATTTTGATCTTTTGCATGTGTATATACTCGACGGGAATTAAGGCACTGGCAGGTCTGCGCTTGAAGTTATCCTGGGAGATCGTATGAATCCCCATCCTTTATTGACCAGACGCCGCCAAGATTACTTATTGAAACTCTCACCAATACTGTCAAATATATCTAATATAAACACCGATCATTATCCTGAAATCAGTGCAAATATAAAGAAAAGAACAAATTTGATCCCTCCTTACCATATCAAACCAATCTACTCTCCCAGCCAGCACATTAGCAAAACACACTAAGCAATAAATGTCTGTCTGGATTCAGTCAATATTCTAGGATAGACAGTGACTATAGGTCCCCATACAGACATTACTAAGCGATTTCATTAGACTTGGATTTACACTATTAAGTACTCGATCAGTGGTGAGGAGGGATCTGTCAACTGGTGATGAAGACATAACCAACACCCTCCCTACCATACCTCCCGTTCAATTTCTCTTCTTTGTGACTCTGTCTCTGTCTCTGTCTCTGTCTCTATTGTCTGTCTGTCTGTCTCTGTCTCTGTCCTCTGTCTGTCTGTCTGTCTGTCTGTCTGTCTGTCTGTCTGT
>CM060316.1:46692688-46700188 GCA_030674155.1 Stramonita haemastoma | reverse complement strand
TCTTGAAACTATGTGCCTCGTGTTTGTGTGGATCTCTTTCCCCCGTTGCCTGTACGTTTCTGCTTTTCTTTCTTGGTCATTGTCTTTGTCTTTGCCTCAGTCTTTCCTAGATGGATACATGCATATATACATGTATATATATATATATATATATATATGTATATATATATACATATATAGCATATAATACATATATACGCATATTATACATTCATACATTTATTTATTTGTTTATTTATTTTATATATGGGGGTGTCGTTCTATTTGCTGGCAAAATAACAAATATTCAATCAGTTTTGTTGGTATTTCTGATCAAATGGTTTCGCACGTAAATTGAAAAAAATTCTTCCTGGTGAATCAGAATTATTGGAGAACGTAAGGGGGAGTAAGTAGAATGTAGGTGGGCTTTAGATATTCAAGTGGTTGTTATGTTTTCAAAATTACTTTGGTTTGGTTTGTTGTTTCTTTTGTTTTATATGTTTAAAAACGATCCCTGATATCTCAGGCTGAAACAGCTATTTTAGGTAAGGAATCGAACGTATAACATGTCTTCATAACCACATTTTGATCCTGTAACCAGCCTGGTGCTATTTATGTGCATGTTAATCCAGCCACCATTTCCCACACAATTCCCATTTTTTCCTCACGTTTCTGAGTTGACTGTCATTACTGGGCAGGGATGAGCAGATCGAAGTAATGCTCCGAAAAGAGCGATTAACCAGCAGCTGTCATCGACAGATTCCCCGTAAACATTCCTCAGGTACCATATTCTGAACTCAAGAGGATGCCAGGAATTCCTGAGCGAGGAGTACCGAAAGGAGAAGTGGGTGGACGGATGGGGAGGGGGTGGGGGGGGGGTGTAGGTGGCGAGGGTAGGGGTGGAGACTTGGGTGGTGGGGAGAGGATAGGGGTGAGAGAGTATTTGCTGTTGGCTCATGCTATTCCAAGAGATCTGTGCTGTGCTGTATTTGATTCTTTTTTTTGTTCTCTAGAAGGATGGAAGAGCAGTTTCTTTCTTTCTTGTTTTTTTTTTGTTTTCCTTTCTTACTTTTCTCTCTGTTTTCTTTTTTCTCGTTTTTTTTTGTTTCTTTCCTTTCTTTCTGAAAGTTTCATTTATGCTTACTCCCGCATTACCTACCCTAGTCTCACATTGAAAGACACACGGACATGGAAGATCGTTCTCTGACACACTCCTTTTGCCATCAAAACACAGGAAGCTCGTGTGAATGTTTCGCCTTGTAGGGTCACCCTGAACGGTTGCTGGGTCGTTTGGGTGATGTGCTGGTTCTACAGTGCTGGATTGTATTTGTGTGGAAAAATAGCAAAGAGCGATCGCGAATATATGTGTTAAGTCAAGCAATACTGCTATGTTTATTCTCTCTCTCTCTCTCTCTCTCTCTCTCTCTCTCTCTCTCTCTCTCTCCTCTCTCTCTCTCTCTCTCTCTCTCCTCTCTCTCTCTCTCTCTCTCTCTCCTCTCTCTGTCTCTCTCTGTCTGTCTCTCTCTCTGGTCTGTCTCTCTCTGTCTGTCTGTCTCTCTCTCTGTCTGTCTCTCTCTCTGTCTGTCTGTCTCTCTCTCGTCTGTCTCTCTCTCTCTGTCTCTCTCTCTGTCTGTCTCTGTGTGTGTGTGTGTGTTGTCTCTTCTCTCTCTCCTCTCTTTCTCTCTCTCTGTCTGTCTGTCTGTCTGTCTTCTGTCTGTCCTGTCTGTCTGTCTGTCTCTGTCTCCATCTCTCTCTCCCTCTCTCCTCTCTCTCTCCTCTCTCTCTCTCTCTCTCCTCTCTCCTCTCTCTCTCCTCTCCTCTCTCTCTCTCTCTCTCTCTCTCTCTCTCTCCTCTCTCTCTCTCTCTCTCTCTCTCTCTCTCTCTCTCTCTCTCTCTCTCTCTCTCTCTCTCTCCTCTCCTCTCTCTCTTCTCTCTCTCTCTCTCTCTCTTCTCTCCTCTCTCTCCTCTCTCTCTCTCTCTCTCTCTCTCTCTCTCTCTCACTCTCTCTCTCTCTCTCTCTCCTCTCTCTCTCTCTCTCTCTCTCCTCTCTCTCTCTCTTGTCTGAACTTCATTACGCAAATTTACATCCAATTCACCAGCGAGTCTTTATTGCTGGCGGGGAAAGAAAAAGGGAAAGAATTAAAACCGCTTTTGAGCTACCCTGCCAGTGAATTGGCGTTTAATTTCACCCTTAAAATTGCAAATCTGCCTTCGTGCTATTAACTCTTCGCTGTCTCATTTTCTCGAGTCGAAAGGGGAAATTTGGAATCCAGTAAGTTCAAAATCTTTTCGTTTTTTTGTTTTTTTTTTAAACAGAACCGAATCCAGTTCAGATTCTTTTTTTAAAAGAACAAATCAACAACAAGAAAACCAACAACAAAAAAACCTGAAGCAACATAAAATGTGAGAGATTTGCATAAAAGGAGATTTGGAAAGTTTTTGAAGACTCTGAGTGCAGGGTTTGGTTTTTGTTTTTGTTTGGGGCTTTCTTTTTATTTTTGGTTGGATTTTGTGGGGGGGTTTGGGGGGAGGGGAGTAGGGGGATGTCTTTCTTTGGACGTGTGACCTATTTCGTTTGTGGGTGGGTGGTGGTTGGTTGGTTGTTGGTTGGTTGGTTGGTTGTTGTGGTTGGTTGGTTGGTTGGTTGGTTGGTTAGTGGTTAGTTGGTTGGTTAGTTGGTTGGTTGCTGGTTGGCTGTCGGCTGGTTGGTTGGTTGGTTGGTTGGTTGTTGGGATTGGTTGGTTGGTTGGTTGTTGGTTGGTTGGTTGGCTGTTGGTTGACTGGTTGGTTGGCTGGTTGGTTGGCTGGTTAGTGTTGGTTGGTTGGTTGGTTGGTTGGTTGGTTGGTTGGTTGGTTGGTTGGTTGGTTGGTTGGTTGGCTGGTTGATTGTTGGTTGGTTGGTTGCTGGTTGGGAGGGGGAGAGATTTTTTCTTGTCAGTGTTTGTCTGTTTGCTTAGTGGTTGTTGTTTGGTTTGCTGAGGTTGCTGTTGTTGCTGTTGTTGCTGTTGCTGGGGTTGTTGTTCCTTGTGTAATTATGTTGCTGTTGCTGCGGTTATTGCTGTTTCTGCTCTTGCTGTTGTTACTTCAGCTAATAGTGTATTGTTTTCTCTGAGATTTCTGCTGTCTTTGCTATTATTGTTGTTGCTGCTCTGTTTTGTTGCCACTATTACTATTGTTATAGTTGTTGTTGCAACAGCTATTATTGTCATGTGCTGCTCTGCTTGCTGCTCTGCTGCTGCTGCTTCTGCTGCTGCTGCTGTTGATGCTGCTGCTGCTTCTGGTGCTATTGCTGTTGATGTTCTCTACAACTTCTACTACGATTTTTGTTATTTGTTGTGTTTTTTACCAACTCTGATGGGATTTTACACTAAGTAATCTGTCTTTTCTCGTACTTCTCTTTTGTTTTTCTTGTGTAATGGAATGATTTTAATTTTTTTCATAATTTTGGTTAATTCAGTTTCTCAATTACTATTCTGATTAAAATATTTTGTTCTAGTCATTGTCAGTGTCACTGCAACCTCTGTATATGTAGTAACAGTAATGTGTTGTTGTCTTTATTGATGGTAATCATCCTCACTATCATCATTTTCATCATCATCATCAATATCATATTTCTTCTTCTCTTCTTCTTCTTCTTCTTCTTCTTCTTCTTCTTCTTCTTCTTCTTCTTTCTTCTTTTTCGCATTCTTTGCAATCTTCTTTGCATTTTTTGTATTCTTCGCCTTCTACGCATTCTTCGATTTCTTCTTCTTTGCATTCTTCTTCTTTGCAATTCTTCTTCTCTGCATTATGCACATTATTTTTTCTACGTATTTTTCTCCTTGTTTTTGGTATTCCTCCTTCCTCCTCCCCTTCTTTTCTTCTGTCTTCAAATGACACTGTACATTTCATGTTGTTCTCGTTATTGACTTATGATATCAAAACCAACTAGAAAAATGATCTCTGACATCTGTTCTGTGTGATGTTTACCACAGGAGAACTTTCAAATATGATACTCTGTCTGAGATGAAAATGTCGATAGTTTGGGGGGGGGGGGGGGGTTGCTGGTATTTCTCTGTCTTGGATATGCTTTTCTAAAATTAGTGCTTACTTTTTTCTTGGCATGTTTGCTTCTTTATTTAGTCGGTGGTGTCGGGGTTTTTGTTTTTTGTTGTTTTGTTTCGTTTTGGACTTTTTTGGTCTTTGTTTTGTTTTGTTTTTTTTGTTTCATTTGGGGTCGGTGGGGGGAGGTTGTTCTGATTTTGGTTTGGAAGAGGCATGTAGTTTTTGTTCACTTCCTCCAAATTTATTTGTGCGCTTATTTGTATGTTTCTTCATTGTTGGCCTTTGCTTGTTTGTTCCTTTGATTCGGCCAAATGTGGGGGGTGAGAAAGTCCGGTTGGTTAGTGCGTTGCGCATTGCTCTCGTGATTTGCTGACCCGGGTTCGAATCCCGTTTAAGAGGATATTTTCCCCTGGAGTTAACATCAGTGCCGACTCCACTCTCCTCAGAAGTCTTTCGGATCAGACTATAAACCGAAGTCACGTGTGCGAACGCACAAGAATGTCTTGCTCACACATTAAACATGTCCGCTTTTTGAAAGAGTAGGCCATTGTGTGCCGGTGGGAAAAGGTGACAAAATTTATAAAACTGCATACATGCAAGGACTAGATATAAAAAGCACACAAGTGCTTATTCCATTATCCTCGAAATAAAAGAATAGATACATAAATGAATAAATAAAAACCGCAGACATCAATTGATCTGTTTATTTGCTGTGATATTCTAAACAACTGGATATATAAAGTCAGGGTTACTGAGTGCATCTTTTGATTAATTTCTGTGTATCTGTGTTATCTTATTAATTACTACGACGGTTTTATTTATGACGGTACTGATACCGGTTAGTCAAACAGACGACAGGTGTGGTAGACCTTCTGATGAAGAAGAAATCACACATTGGATAGAGAGGCTGTACGGTTTCAGCAGGTAAGCGTGTTATCACTACTTTTAGCTTTGCTCTGTATTTGGGTGCTTTTAGATGGGTTTTTTATATTATATTTGTTGCCTTTTCTGTTTTAAAACTTGGATTAGTCAAAGTTTCTTTCTTTTTGTTTTACCTGTTTTAACGCTTGTTGGTGCTAGGTTTTTGTATCTAGAATGTCTTCTTCAGTGTTTTTATCAAATAACTCACACCACACACACACACACACATACAGACACACTTACATATATACTTACACACACACAAGCGCGTGCGAGTGCGCGCCTACAGCGAGCAAGCAAGCAAGCGCACAAACGTACACGCACACACAGAGATACACACACGTGCGCGCGTGCGTACACACGAGCACACAACATGTGCGCGCCGTGTAGGCACGCAAACACACATGCACGCACAACACACACACACCACACACACACACACACACACACACACACACACACACACACACAACACACACACACACACACACACACACACACACATACACACACACACAACATGCCTAAGATAAACACATTGAGTTACCCAGGAAAATAGTGGTGACTCAGAATTATTTGAATAAACGAACTTTGGTAGATGAGGAAATACTCAGATTATGTACTGTTAGTCTACTGATGAGCTATTTTGTCCCTTTATCTTTCTGTCTGTCAGTATGCCTGCCTTTCTCTCTGTCGCCTTTGGTGTCTCTTTGTCTCTGTATCTGTCTGTCTGGCTGGCTATTTGTCTATCTGTCTGTCTGTCTATCCGTCCATCTGTCTATCTAACCGTCTGTCTGTCCGTCTGTGTGTCAATATGTACGTCTGTCTCTCTGTCTGTCTCTCTCCCCTCCCCCCCCCCCCCCTCCCCTCCCTCTCTCTCCCTCTCTCTCTCTCTCTCTCTCTCTCTCTCTTCTCCTCTCTCCTCTCCCCCGCAAATTGGATCAGACACCCACAAACATATTACAATAATTCAGCAGCATTGCAGAGTCTTCCTTAACAAGTAACCCTATAACAACCAAACAAACAAATCATTGTCTACAAAATGTTGTTTCTCCATAGCTAAAAAGCCAGCCTTCGATATGACTCCACGAAGTCGCAGAATCACAGCAGTCTGGCACAAGGTTAGAGAGCTGAACTCTATTTTGAGGAACACTGCAGGAGCCAACTAGAACCACCAAAAACTTAGGCAAGCGAGCATTTTAATTACGCAGTTTACGCACATTCTGACAAGCTAATAGCAGCTTTAATCACTGCACGAGCATCAAACGGTCAACTCTCGTGTTTCAAAATAACTTTTTCTCTTTTTTTTTCTTTTTTGCCTTAACCAACAAGCGATCTTAAGGCTGTCTCTGAATCAAATCTGGCCTCGTGTCTCTCGGACTAAAAAGAAAAAGTAAACAAATAAACAGATTTGGATGGCTAATTAGACCGCACTTCTTTGCTCCTGTTGTTTATTGTTGTTCCAAAATCGAAAAGGGAGGGAGAGATTGTGATAGACAGACAAAGCTGAGACCACACACACACACACACACACACACACACACACACACACACACACACACACACACACACACACACACACACACACACACACACACACACACACACACACACACACACAACAGAACAGACAGACAGACAGACAGACAGACAGACAGACAGACAGACAGACAGACAGACAGATCAGACAGAAGATAGATAGATAGATAGATATAGATAGATAGATAGATAGATAGATAGATAGATAGATAGATAGATAGATAGATAGATAGACGGACGGACGGACGGACGGACGGACGGACGGACGGACGGATGGACAGCCAGATAGACAGACAGACATAGAGAAAGAGTGAGTGAGTGAGTGAGTGAGTGAGTGAGTGAGTGAGTGAGTGAGTGAGTGAGTGAGTGAGTGAGTGAGTGAGTGAGTGGGTGAAAGAGAGAGAGTCTCTGTGTGTGTTGTGTGTGTGTTTGTATTTGTGTATGCATATATGTATGTTGTATGTATGTATGCGTGTATGTATGTATGTATGTATGTATGTATGTATGTATGTATGTATGTATGTATGTATGTATGTATGTATGTATGTATGTATGTAGGTAGGTAGGTAGGTAGGTATGTATGTAGGTATGTATGTAGGTATGTGTGTGTTTGTGTGTTTGTGTGTCTTTCTGCCTGTCTGCCTACCTGCCTGTCTGTATGAGTGCTCTACTCTGTGTGTGTGTGTGTGTGTGTATGTGTGTGTGTGTGTATGTGTACGTGGGTATATGTGTATGTGTGTGTTAGTGTGTGTGTTAGTGTGTGAGCTTTTTTTAGCAAGAAAATCCCACTAGTTCGTGAGGTATGGCCAGCTGAAACTCAACCAATAAATCTGATGAAACAAGTGAAAAAAACAGTTTGATCTATTTGTCAATACATTGTTTTGGATTCTTTGGGGGATTCATTCCCCCTCGTTTACAATGTCTTTCTTTATTCCTCAGTTGCAATTATCGCTTTTGTTGGTATAGTTTGTCATTTTCTCCTTGTATAGGGTTGTTTGATCTGTTTTTTCCCCAGAA
>CM060316.1:46635188-46687688 GCA_030674155.1 Stramonita haemastoma | reverse complement strand
CTCTATGTCTCTCTTTCTGTTCTTTGTCTCTCTTTGTCCTCTGTCTGTCTGTCTTCTGTTCCCTTTTGTCTTGTCTCTTCTCTGTTCCTGTCTCCTGTCTCTGTCTCTCGTCTCTGTCTTCTGTCTCTCTGTCCTGTCTCTGTCTCGTCTCTCTGTTCTCTTCTCTCTGCTCTCTCTCTCTCTCTCTCTCTCTCTCTCTCTCTCTCTCTCTCTCTCTCTCTCTCTCTCTCTCTCTCTCTCTCTCTCTTAGTTCCTTATATCTATAGAAATACAGAACAATGTACTTATTCCATTATTCCAAAAAAAATAAAATGAAAAAACATAATGACAAATAGTTTCTTTTTGTTATGTATAATCTTTACTCCAAACAAGTATGTACTGACGAAACCACAAAAGAAATAAATATTCGTGAAGCTGTGATGTATGCGTTATAAGCCTTTTTATGAAATTTTGTAGACATCAGTCCGGTTTTTTGCAAGAACATGCACGCAAACCCACAATGTTACAGAAAATAAAAAAAGAGAATAACAGTGATTAAGTATGTGTGTGTATGTGTGTGTGTGTGTGTATGTGCGTGGGGGTGTGTGGTGTGTGCGCGCGCGCGGTGTGTGTGAACTAGGCGTGGGGGGGGGGTGTAAGTGGCAGGCACGGGGGGAGAGAGAGAGATAAGAAGGATTGAGGAAGAGAGAAGAGAGAAAGATACAGACAGACAGACAGACAGACAGACAGACAGACATGACTGACTGACTGACTGACTGACCTGACTGACTGACCAAAAAAGCAGAGAAAAGGAGAGGCTGATGACGATTGAAAGACAATCATATAGATACACACAGTCAGAATCCTTTCTTTGTTTCCCACTATTCTGTGCTCGTAATCGACTGTGTTATACGGACAGCGCCACACTACTTTAAAAAGTTGCATGTGCATTTGCTTCCATTTAAGAGAGTTTCACTTTTTTATCAATGTGTCTGGAACAATTTTTTGTTGCCATGGCTTCCTTTACGTGCACTAAATATGTGCTTCACGCAGGGCCTCGATTTTAGGCGGAAATATTGCCAATCAGCGCATCACTCGTGGCCTAATGGAAGAGGGCAAAGTTCAGGAATCAGGCAGGAATCAAACTCGCGACTGTTGTTGTTACCTCTAGACCACTAATTCCACTAGACCCCAATCATAAGTTTCTCAAAGTTACCCATCAAATATTCTTACCGTCACCAGCGTAGCGGTGCGTCGAAGAAGTTTTAACAAACGTATTCATTCAGCTAAAGAACGATCTGAGGCCTTGTCTTTTCTTCAACACAACCTTGGTTTCTACAACAAAACCTAAACATGATTTATCTGCCTTCATTCATGCATAAAGAGAATGTATCTTTGATGAACAGGGGGCAATTTCAACATGCATCTTATTTCAAGCTTTGTTTCATTGTTGTTGTTTATTTACTTAAATAATACTTCCGTACGTAGTATTTGTGCAGTGTAGTTAGTTCCTTCCTTTGTTAGTGAGTGAGTGAGTGAGTGAGTTCTTTCGGTTCGTTTGTTATATAGTTTGTTAGTTCATATTAGTGTTGTGTTGTGTTGTGTGTGTGTTTGTGTGCGTGCGTGCGCGTGTGTGCGCGTTTGTGAGTGCGTGCATGTGTATGTGTGTGTGTGTCTGTCTGTCTATTTTCCTTTCTGACTGTGCGAGTGTGTGTCCTCGAACGTGTGGGTAAAATTGCGGGCATACGCACTCGCATGTGTATGCGTCTGTGTGTCTGGCGCATGCTCATGTCTTTGCATGTTTGCGTAAATGCTTTCCTGTTTGCAGTGTTGAAGATTTTCAGAAGATGATTTTTTTTTCACTCAGAATAATCATCATTTTCATAGTTGCCTCCAAAGAATTGTTACACGCGAGCTCTCCATTAGCTGGTTAAAGAGAAACTTGTCGAGATTGTTAGAAAGCTGTATGTTTTTGTTTTGTCTGTCTGCCTGCCTGTCTGTCTGTCTGCTTGTCTGTCTGTCCGCCCGTCTGTCTGTCTGTCTGTCTGTCTGTCTGTGTTGTACTGTCGTCGTCTCCTTACATTTGTTTGTTTATTTGTTTAGTTTCAGAGATATTGTTGCTACATTTGTTTGCTATATTTCGTTTTTTTGATTCGTTTCTGTGCAGTGTAAAATATTTCCGCCTGTTTATAATTGTATACGTAGCGTTTTTGTTTTGTTTTATTTGCTTGGTTCGGTTTTTTTTTTTTGTTTCTCAGCTAGAGCTACGATATTAGACATTGGCGAGATTTCTGCGTATGCCACCGTTCTTTCCCCCACTATTTAGGTAACTGCATTCTAACATGGAGAAAGAGTAGTTGGATTTGCTCAGCCGTTTGCTTGTAGACAAAATGGTAGTAAAAGCAGCAACCTCAACCTCAACAGTAGTAGTAGTAGTAGTAGTAGTGGTAGTGGTAGTGGTAGTGGTAGTAGTAGTAGTAGTAGTAGTAGTGTAGTAGGTAGTGTAGTAGTAGTAGTAGTAGTAGTAGTAGTAGTAGTGTAGTGGTAGTAGTAGTAGTAGTGGTAGTGGTAGTGGTAGTAGTAGTAGTAGTAGTAGTAGTAGTAGTAGTAGTAGTAGTAGTAGTGTAGTAGTAGTAGTAGTAGTAGTAGTAGTAGTAGTAGTGGTAGTGGTAGTGGTAGTAGTAGTGTAGGTAGTAGTAGTAGTAGTAGTAGTAGTAGTAGTAGTAGTAGTAGTAGTAGTAGTAGTAGTAGTAGTTAGTAGTAGGATTACAGCCACAAATATCCGTAGATTATATTCCCCACATGCAAAATATTCAGAGGGTATTACTGAGTAATATGTAGCCTGCTACCCAAACTGGGCAATATAAAGTCTGTATCACCCAGAAGCGGTTCTTGTGGCCCAGCTTTCGTGATCCCTTCTGGCCACACTGACTCGTTGGATCTGTGGTCCTGCCAGTGAAATGGGTAGAAGCCCTCTGAATTATTCCATTTCCTAAGCTCGGCTTTCTTGTCTTGTTCTGTGGTCAAAGTCCAGCTGGCAGAGGAAGCCGGCATGGACTGGTCACTCCACGTCATGAGTCATCACTCTCTTGCCAAGACTGTCTGTCCCACAGGGGACACTGACGTGAGGGAGGGAGGAAGACAGACGCCAGAGGCAGACATGAAGACATGGATGTAGAATATCAAGGTTGAACCGGCCTTGACATGGCTGTGTTGCTGCCAAAGCTGAAGGCAGTCATGTAAATGTAGGCTCTATTACACCACGAGTGATACAGAGGCTACGTTATCCACATGACGCCTCCGTGGTTGACGTAGCCCTACATAAGTAATGTGCGGGATATGTTTCCCACATAGGTCATGTGTAAGTTTTGTTCCCCACAGGAAAAGTCTGTAAGCTGAGTTTTCCACAGAAGTAATGTATAGGCTACCTTCCCCACATAAGCAATTTGTATGGTCCTTCTCTCTATGTGAATTATAAAGACACAGACAGTGAAAACGATGGGAAGACAATATCAGAGAGTGGACTGGCCTTGTGTGGAAGGACTTTCTGTGGATAATTGAGGACTGTGGAGAGTGGAGGAAGCTGTTTGCAAAATTCCAATGGTTCCCCTACGATCTACAAGACTACGGGATAGGTGAAACTTAAGAAGGTGAATAAATAAGCTATAGATTGTTGATATCATGTTCAATAATAACACAATATCACAGCCAAGAATTGACTTTCTGAAGGTTATTTAGCAGTACCACCGCCAGCCACTGAAGGAGAAAGAAAGAATCTCCTAAGTATCCACATGTCGAAAATTCACTACGTGTAAAAGCCGTCACCCAAAGGTTCCAAAAAAATAAACAGAGAAGAAGAAAAAAAGAAAACAAACTATAGAAAAATACCAGCAGACTAAAGTTTGGCGGTCTGTTGTAATATTCAACGGGAAAATGCAAAAAAATCTATCGGTTCGACCCACTGAATAATTCAACACAAAAGCAACTTTATCTTCTGCACCTTCGTCTGCAGCCCGGCCATCAACCAAATACTTATGTAATAAAGATCCCGAGTGTATGTCTCTGACTCTGGAATGTCAAAGTTATGCATCAAAGTAAGGGGACGCAATATCTAGATTCAGAGAGTTGAGTTCGCCATCTGACAATCCCGTTTGAGCCACCACCGAAACACCCGTTAAAGGCAGTTTTTCTTTTGGATTTAACATCAGTACCGACTCAGGTCTCCCCCCACCCCCCCCAACAAGTCCTTCGGATGAGACTATAAAGCGAAGTCCTGAATGCTAACGCACGCAGAACATTTTGCGCTTGAACTAAAACCCATTCCACCTTTCTAAAGAAACGGTCATACCACGCTGATAGAAACAGATGACAAAGTATTAAAACCGCATATATACTGGTTTTGTGCGTCAGTCAGCTTCCCGAAGTCGGAATGCGGTTACTTTAATGGTGCGCAAAAAAAGAAGATTGCAAACGCAAACTTTCACCTTTGGTAACAACCTAAAAACACTGCAACAGTCGAGCAGGAAGAAAGGCCCAAGATCTGGGTGCAACATCAAAGAGACCGCACCTAACATCCAGAACGGATCGTGAAGAGAAAAATAAGGTTCAGTACGCTTTACATGTATTGGTAAATGAGTTACGAGAACGTAAAAAATGAAAATTAAAAAAACATAACCCAAGATTTGACTGGACCGTATTGTTCTCAATGTTGGATAGCATCCATGCAGAAATCGAATATGCCGAAACGAATGAAGAACAAGAACAGAGGGAGAGAGAGAGAGAGAAGAGAGACTGAAGGAGACATAAAGAGGGAGAGACAATTAGAATTAGCAGCTTTAGGAGGCTTTCTGTCTGTCTGTTTGCTGGTCGTTTGTCCACGTCTGCCTTTCTGTATGTCTGCCTTTCTGCCTGCTGTCTGTCTGCTTCTGTCGTTGTCTGTCTGTCTGTTGTCTGTCTGCCTGTCTGTGCATGTCAGCGCGTGCACGTAACGAGTACCCAGAGAATAGTTTGACGCTTAGGCAGGGCTGGTTCATCAGTGGGCTTGGCACAGGTATCTGTGTGCAGGGTGGCCCCACTGTGGGGGAGAGATAATATTACTGTGGGCAGCACGCACATTTCTCATAAACCTTCCGCTTAATTATTGCTTTGTCTTGGCATAGATATTGAGGTCTTCACCACTGCCACCATCACCCCCCCCCCCCCCTCTCGGCCCTAGAGTATGTATGTATATCAGCAAGCGCATACATAAAGTCACGCGGGCTCCCATTCACGTGTACATATGCAGACATGCACGTGCCCATAATTTACTCAGTTGGCTATACTCACACGTGCGTAGATGTGCACTATGTACGGGTACATACAATGTTCATGCATATACACACAAGCATACACACACGCGCGCGCACGTACAGTTTCATGCATAAACACACATAATAAATACTATATACATACATACATACATACATACATACATACATACATACATACATACATACATACATACATACATACATACATACATACATACATACATACATACATACATACATACATACATACATACATACATATATATACATACTATATTTATTAAATATATATATATATGTGTGTGTGTGTGTGTGTGTGTGTGTGTATACATATACATTACTATACATTTACACGCACACACACCACAACACACACATCACCACACACACACACACACACACACACACACACACACACACACACACACACACACACACGCACCGCAGAACACACGCACACACACACACACACGCACGAACACACACACACACACACACACACACACACACACACACAAACACACACAAACAAACACACACACACACACACACACACACACACACACACACACACACACACACACACACACACACACACACACACACACACACATCTGTTGGATAGATAAATAGAAAAAAGCAATTATAGGAATCCACTTTGTGTATGTGGAGAGGAGAGAGGAGGTCTCAATGTCAACACTATTGTCATTGCTAACGGCAATGAATGCCTAGTATTTATAGGTATTCTACCAATGTATGAATGCAGGGGGAACAGGTGGTATTATGCATAACTTGAAGCGACTTTGTTTCTTTGAAGTGTATCGCTCTCTTCTTAGGGTAAGTTTTTTCTTTCTTCCTTTTAGTTTTTTTTCATTATGTTGTCGTTGTTTTGTTATTGTTGTTTTTGCTGTTGTTGTTATTTTGTTGAAGATGATGATGATGAGGAGGAAGAGGAGGAGGAGGAAGAGAGGAACACACACGCACACACACACATACACACAACCACACACACACACACACACACACACACACTACACACATACACAAAACACAACACACACACACGCACACACGCACGCACACACACACACAAACACACAACACACACACAACGCACACACACACCACACACGCACACACACGCACACACACATATACACACAAACAACACAACACTACACTACACTACACTACACTACACTACACTACACACACACTACACTACACACACACACACGCACGCAAAGCACGCACGCACGCACGCACGCAGCACGCACGCACACACACACACACTGAACACCACCACCACCACCACCACCCCCACCACCACCCAACACACACACAGACAACACAAAACAACACACACGCGCACACAACACACATGCACACACACTTATACACACACATTGAAGTATCGGATATTGTGTCTTTAAGGACGTGCATCCATTACCAAAAGTAGATAGTATTTGCCCTCGCTGTGACATGGATCGTAATCAAGGGATCTTAGATAGAGCCCATGTCTGGCGCCATTTGAAGTCCTCTCCCGTGAAAGGACTAGCACACACCCATTATCTGCGGAGAAATAATATACTTTGGTTTTTACTGGACTTTGTGCTCGTCTAATGCGGATTATGTATGCACACCATGTATATATTGTCTTGCATACCTGTTTGTTTCAAGATGTAGTGCTTTGCTAACTTTTTTCAAGTAAAAGCGAACATTTTATCAGCCAGGACCTGTCTATTTTAACTACGTTTCTTTTTTGGTAAATAGTGAAGTATACTTCTATATTACGTCGAACTGTTTAAATGTCTATCAGTTCACTGTCTTTCATCCAAAGATGTACCTTGTTGTTTTTGTTTCACTAATCAGTTGAAACAGCGGTAGATGTGAGAATTTGATAGGAAAAAATTATTGCACAGAGAGAAGGAATATTTTGTAATTAGCAAAAGATTTCTCTGTGACTTCTCGTATTGTTCAAGGACTTATGCACTGACTAGGAACTCTGGAACTGTTTCTATACCTCGTTCCTATGTAGCAAGAATACTTGATGAAGTCATTGTTGGTGGAGATTCTTTGAGTATCTTTTATTGATCTTCCCTAAAGACACAAGCCCGCATTGCTGAGACAGGGAACGTTTCCTTGACATTATGTATAACATCTTCACTGCACTCCAACTCCTGTTTGACCGAAGTTCTGCCAGTTACAACTTTGTCTGAGGCTGATGTCCAGTGAAGCTACCTCTTCTGTCTCTGTCTCTCTGTGCCATCTCTCTGTCCGCTGTCCTGTGTGTGCATGTAGTGTATGCGCTGGGTCATGAACACGCGCACGCATGCCTGTGTGCTGTGAGTACACACACAAGTGCCAACATGATAATGTAGTGTGTATACACCTTGTCACTAATATGTCTTTCTTTATTGAGCTCTCAAACGGTGCTAACGACATTCTGTACTGAGAGAAAAGCATAAAACTGTCCACTAGTCTTTTTCTTCTCCGGGGAAAGACTCATGTTGAGTTAGCTGTATATGAGTCACTGGCTAACAACGCTTAAAATGAACAAGCTTTTACTTGCCTTTTTCTTTTTGAAAATTTGTTTTCAAGCAAGCAAATTAAATAAGCAGTTAGTGTTATATTTTTTTCTGTGTTTAAAGTTGTATGTGATGAAAAGGAATTGCGTTCATGTTTTGTGAATGTGTGTGAATGTGTGTAAATATGTGTATGCACGCACACGCTTGCAGACTGTGTGTGTATGTGTATGTGTGAGCAGTACATACGTGTATGTGTGTACGCACCTCCTGTCAGCACTATGTCTCTTCTTTGTAGAGTACTTACAGGAGGGTAACGGCATTCTTGTACTGACCAGAAGACATAAAACTGTCCACTAAGTCTGCTTCCTTCTGTAGTGAAAGAATTTTGACCCCAGGTTTAGTGAAACTGTCGCGTGAATCCTTAGCTGACACGAACCAAAAAGGTCAGGGGCTGATTTGGTTACTTTTAGATGCTTAGTAGAAACGTTTTATTTCCAGGCATGTTTGAAAAGGATAACTTATGGTTTGTTCTTTTTCTTCGTCGTCAAATGCTCAGACAGCAGCTACTGTTGTCTGTCATGGGAGCAAAAATGTGTTGCGCTGCCTGACAAGTCAGGCCTGGTATATCAACTTTGGTCCGGGCTAGAAATGTTATGTCTGAAAAAAAAGGTAGGAGAATGGATTTTTTAAAAAAAAACAGAAAATAGACAAGGATGGGTGTATAGGAAGAAAGAAAAGCAGGCTAGAAACTAAGAGAGGTATAGAGAAGATAGGGATTTCTCACAGATGTCCAGAATGTGTGCATGGTAATTTTATACAGTACCCAGGCATCGCCACGGGACGGTACAGTTTTTTAAGAAGAAAGCTAAATTACTACTTGGACCAAATGTGATCATGTGCTGCTCACGCTACTCTTAATAAGTTTTTTTTGTTTGATTGATTTTTGTAATATCTTTGACTATGTTCTTGTAATATCTTTTGACTACTATCTACGTATATATTTTCTGTGAAAGTGTGTGTGTGTGTGCGTGTGTGTGTGTGTGTGTGTGTGTGTGTGTGTGTGGTGTGGTGCGTGTGTGTACGTTTGTGTGTGTGTGTGTGGACATGCATATGCGTGGGTGTGTGTGATGTGTGTGTGTGTGTGTGTGTGTGTGTGTGTGTGTGTGTGTGTGTGTGTGTGTGTGGTGTGTATGTGTCTGTGTGTGTGTGTGTGTGCTCCTGCTCTGTATGATGCCTGCGTCCCAACTACATGTAATATGTGCTTGGTTGTTGTAACCAAGTATTGCACTCTGTGTGTGTGTGTGTTTTGTGTGCGAAGAGAAGAGTGTGTGTGTGCGTGTGTGTGTTGTTGTGTTGTGTGTTGTGTGTGTGTGTTTTGTTGTGTGTTGTGTATGTGTGTGTTGTGAGTCGAGGTGTCTGTTCTGTCTTGTGTCGCGCGCGTGTGTCTCTTGCGTTGATTGCATGCGCTGTGTGTGTGTTTCCTTCTGTCTGTCTCTGTTGTTGCTGCTGCTGTTGTAGTTTATTTAAGCTATTCACTACTTGGTGATCTAGAGCAAGTCAGAGACTCTGTCTGTCTGTCTGTCGTCTGTCTGTCTGTCTGTCGTCTGTCTGTCTTCTCTCTCTCTCTCTCTCTCTCTCTCTCTCTCTCTCTCTCTCTCTCTCTCTCTCTCTCATAATATATCTGTATAAAAAAATATACACTCAGACCTTACAATGCAAAACAAAAAGCACACAAACAAGACCTTAACTATCTCTTCTCTTTCTTCTTTTCGGGGAGTGCTCATAGAGTGTGGCATTTCTGTTCTGACCATGGTCAGTAAACTGTCCAGCCAGCGATTGTGTCTGCTGCAAAGGATCATTGACGTCACACTCAGTGACATTGTACAGGGATCATTGCCTACGTCAGCTATCCCCTGGAAAGTTTCGGGGTCTGCACGTGTGCATGGTGTGTGGGATGTGTGTTGTGGGGATGGGTGGTGTGTGTGTGTGGTGTGTGTGTGTGTGTGTGTGTGTGTGTGGTGTGTGTGTGTTTGTGTTTGTGGAGAGGGGGCTGTATGTGCGTGCTTGGAGGGGGGGGGGAGTTGAGTGGTATGTGGTTCTGTAGAGTGTGTGTGTGTTGTGGTGTGTGTGTGTGTGTGTGTGTGTGTGTGTGTGTGTGTGTGTGTTGTGTGTGTGTTTGTGTGTGTTGTGTGTGTTGGTTGGTTGGTTGGTTGGTTGGTTGGCTGGGCTGGCTTGGTTGTTTGGTTGTTTGGTGTGGTTGGTTGGTTGGTTGTTGGTTGGTTGTTGGTGGTTATAGGGAAGAGGCGAAGGAAGAAGGATGATAATATCATATCCAATTATCCTAGCTGTTCCCAAGTGTAAGTCCATGGCTCCCGTTATTCCAGTTATTCCTTCAACGAGTATCATAACTTTGAGTCTGTAACATCGTCTTCATATTGCTAGTTAAAGGAAAGCAGAGGGATCGTATCAAATATGACAGTATAAATATGAGTAAATGAGTAAATAAATGAAGACAAACCAAACGATGAATGAATTGAAGAAAAGATGGAATCATCAAAAGGTAAGAGAAAAAACCAGAAAACTGGAAGAAACACAAAAAGACAGAAAGAAAGAAAGACAGAAGAATAAAAGAGAGAAGGCAAAATGAATCGAAAGAGAGGAACAAACAAACAAACAGCAACCAAGCACATAAAATAGAAGTAAAGAAAATGGAGAGAGAAAGAAGGAAGAAGTGAAAATATAGTAAGTTAAAGTTAAAGTCGTCCCAAGCTAAGCCAATCAGCTGGTGCTTAATCCGGTTACTAGGCGTTAAGCGACGAGATCATAGACTCCCCGGATAGACAGCAGTCTAATGCAGGGTTAACCCCAACACAAGTGGTACCCTTTTACAACCTGGGGGGTGAGAAAAAAGCCGAAAGTGCCTTTCAAGGGCACAACGCCATAGCGAAAGCTGGGATCGAACCCGCAACCTTTAGATTACAGTCCAACGCCTAACCACTAGACTAAAGCGTGCGGCGAAAATATAGAAAGAACAGAAATAAGTGGTAAAGAAGGCAGTAAAAAAAAACCTACAAAAAGCCAAAAATTCCAAAGAACACGAAAGGAAACCAAAACAAGAAAACAGCACTTTGGGAAAAATGAAATACTTAGAAGTGACAGATAGGGAAGCCAATGAATCAATGAAAACAAATTACCTAATTAACAGAAGGGGAAAATGCTGAAAAGCAAAAACAAATTATTATCTTTCAAAAAAAAACAACGAAGACATGAAAACTGATACCAGGAACTTAATTATGGGGGCTAAATGAAAATCACAAATGAAATCTAGACAGAAGAGTGTTTGAGATGGAAGTGAGGTGAAAAATGAGTGAAAAAAAAAAACAAGGGATGGAAAAAGAAAGAGAAGGGCAAATTCTGCGCCAAGCATTAGAGTGATAGCGTATCGTGATGAACGTAATCAGCTTATGCAACCACACATGCGTGTATGCATGCTCACATAGATACATGATTCATGCCTGCACGCATGTGCGCGCGCGTGCGCCGCCACACACACATACAACACACACACACACACGATCACACACACACAAACAACACACCACACACACACACAATTCAAAAAGGTAAGAAAAAACGCAGAAAACTGGAAGGAACAACAAAACGGACAGAAAGAAAGACAGATAGATACATGATTTTTCTTTCATCTTTTTTTGTGTTGTTGTTGAGGGGGATAGCTTTTAAAAAAAAAATTATTATATTAATTTGTTTGTTGTTGGTGGTGTGTGGCTTTCTTTTCTTTTTTTTTTGGGGGGGGGCGTTGGGTCTACTTACAGACTTTATTATCAGGTGAAATTACTCTACTTTTTCTTTGGAATATAATAACTTTTGTTTTTGTTAAGAATTGTTAGAACTGCATTTTCCTTTTTGTTCATTGTAGTTTATTAGGTAGTAACGTTAAGGTTGTTTTTTTGTTATCAATCCCCGTGTAGGCCCTATTGATCCCCTGAAATTCCATCTTCCATACATTACCAACTACGCCCTCTTCCCCTGACATTCACACACCCTTCCCCCTCTGTCTGTCTTTGTCTTTGTCTCTCTCTCCCACATTTCCGTCTAATATCACAATTTGTGAAAAGACTTAAAAGAAATTGAACACACACACACACAACACACAACACACACCACACACACACACACACACACACACACACACACACACACACACACACACACACACCACACCACACACACACACACACACACACACACACACACAACACACACACACTCACCAACAAAGCGCGGAATGTCGTGATGTGTACAATTTCCCTAACAAATCTCAATATCTGCATAACCTCACCTACAACTTTCTGTGCATACAGATCTCTAACAGCTTGAGGATAGCAGTGTGTACACTATCCACGACAACTTTGTAGTAAGTCTGCAGTCCTCCCCCCTCACCTCAACTTCCCCCTCCCCCGCAAGAAAGTGATTCACCTGCCCTGTTATCACACTAACCACTAGATATGTGTTGATTGAAGTTGACTTAACAGCTGTCAATTATCTGTGTTTTCTCCTAAGCAGCTGTCCAACATTGGTACAGCCTCAGTCGTGTCTTCCACACTGCTGACTGACTAAACTACACCCTTATTCTTCCAAGAGTGTTGCCACATGTGGCTCAGATATTAAATAACTTCATATTAGTTGCAGGAGTTTAAACAAGATGGATGACGGTAGTTATGATAAAGTAGAGAGGGAGAAAACGGCACTGAATAAAATAATAATAATAATACATGAAATTTGTATAGCGCTATATCTTGTAAAAACAAATCAAAGCGCCTGCATTCGACCTACACAACACACAATCAACAATTTACAGTTTTAACAAATTCGAATGTACACACACACGCACACACGCACGCACGCACGGCACACACGCACGCAGCACGCGCGCGCGCACACACACCTACAAACTTTATGCACTTTGGCAGGTGGATGTTGAAGGCAGGGAAAGGTATGAGATGGAAGCGGAAGGAGATAAAACTTAGGTTTGAAATAAGTGTGTCTTGAGGTTGGATTTAAAAGTGTCATAAGTAGGCTTTTGCCGGAGGGAGAGAGGAAAGACGCTATTGATGAGGATGAGGATAATGATGGTGTGAAACACCAACGATTTTAATGGTAAAATATGACAGATAAAATAAGCTTGAATAAGAATCACAGATGAAAAAATAAAATACAATAAAATAAAATAAAATAAAATACAAACTGTACGTAACATGGAATAAAATGGAGAACTTTTCTCTCTGTATAAAAATAACACAGTTGTATGTGAGCAAGTGAGACATGTCTTGGAAAGCTTAGTACCCTCATATCCCTCATGCCAGTTAATAAACCTTCCCTCATTCTGTTTGCAGTCAGGGCATCTGCCGCGTGGACAAATGGACTGACGTGTTGGGGAGACTGGCTTATCTCTCTCCGGCAAATGCTTGAGTCGTTATACCTGTACAGATTCTGTGTTCATTAAACCTGCGGTGTATGCTATGCTAATTATACTCATGCCGAAACACTATTTCCTATTTGATGGACTCTCAGTTGTTATCACTAATAGGGGATGATGATGATGATGATGATGATTGATGATGATGATGATGATGATGATGATGATGGTGGTGGTGGTGGTGGTGGTGGTGGTGGTGGTGGTGGTAATGATGATGATCATGATCATGATGACGATGATCATGATGATGGTGATGTTAGTTCCATACAGAGACATCCAAGTCAACAGCAGACTAGTAACAACTCTCTCTCTCTCTCTCTCTCTCTCTCTCTTCTTCTCTCTCTCTCTCTCTCTCCTCTCTCCTCCTCCTCTCTCTCTCTGCACTCTCTTCTCCCTTGTACACCATAACATTATGTGCCTGTCAAAACAAGTGTGTGTGTGTTTGTGCGCGCGCGCGCACACCCAAGCATACACGAGTGCATACGTGCGAGTTAGAGAACTTTGTACGCACACAAAAAAATACACTCGAGCAACATCATAACTTTTCATCTTTGCAGAGTGGCCGCAGGTAGTGAACAGTTTTCCTGTAGTGACCAGGGTCATTGAACGGTCCGCTATGTTCCCTGTTCTGCAGCAAAGGGTAATTGACGTCATGTCCAATGACTCATAGGCTACGTCACCTCTCCCCTGGAGACTTTTGAGTTCTATGATATAGAAAATGTGTGTGTGTGTTTGTGTTGTGTGTGTGTGAGTGTGTGTGTGTGTGTGTATGTGTTTGTAGGTGTGTCTGTGTTTGTGTGTGTGTATGTGTGTGTCTGTGTGTGTGTGTGTGTGTGTGTGTGTGTGTGTGTGTGTGTGTGTGTGTGTGTGTTTCCAGATGGTACGCTGAATAAGCAGTGATTTGTTTGTTTTTTCATCAAGCCATCTATCAAGGAATAGAAATCGCGCTTGTGTTTGTGTGCCTTTGTGTCTGTGTCTGTATCTGTGTGTGTGCGTGTGTGTTTATGTATGTGTCTATGTGTATGTGTGTGCGTAGATAGGTGTGTGTGTGTGTGTGTGTGTGTGTGTGTGTGTGTGTGTGTGTGTGTTGTGTGTGTGTGTGGAGTGTGTGTGGTGTGTGTGTTTTTAAAGTCAAGTCAAAATCAAGTCTTTTTTTATTATTTCCAGCTGGTACATTGAATAAACAATGATTTGCTTTTTTCAGCAAGCCATCTATCTATGAACAAAAATCGTGTATGTGTGTGTGCGTGTGCGGTGCTGCGTGCGTGCGTGGTGTGTGTGTGGTGTGTGTGTGCGTGCTTGCGTCCGTGTGTGTGTATGTGTGTGTGTATTTGTGTGTGTGCGTGTGTGCATGTGTCCGTGCGTGCATATGTGTATGTGTGTCTGAGTGTTGAAGAGAAAAAAGCAAAACGAACATCAATTCCTAAGAGAGCAAAGACCATTTCCACTGTAACATAACTAATGTGAACTCTAACTTCAGATAACAATTAACACCAATCAAATGCAGATACCAGCTAACACATGTGAAAGAGCAAAAAATCTATCAAATGTTTTCTAAAGATAAAATGTACGTATGTGTGAGTGTGTGCGTGTGTGGGGGGAGGGGGGATGGTGGGCACGTGTGTGTGTGTGCGTGTGTGTTTTTTATTTTTATTTATTTATTTATTTATTTATTCTTTTATATCAAGGATAACAGAATAAGCAACATGTGCTTTTTTTCATCCGGTCCCCGTGTGTATGCAGTTTTTGTAAATATTGTCATCTGTTCCCACCGGCACACGATGGCCTACTCTTACGAAAAGCGGAACAGGATTTAACGTGTGCACAAGATGTTCTGCGTGCGTTCGCACACGGGGCCTCGGTTTAAAGTCTCATCCGAAGACTTTTGGGGAGAGTGAGTCAGCACTGATGTTAACTCCAGGAAGAAAATTTCCTCGACGGATTCGAACCCGGGTCTTCAAATTGCCAGCGCAATGTTCTGACCACTAGCTATCCCCCCTGTGTGTGTGTGTGTGTGTGTGCGTGCGTGCGTATGTGTGTGTGTGTGGTGTGTGTTGTGTGTGTTGTGTGTGTGTGTTCTAGAGCTAAAATGTGCGTAAGTGTGTGTGTGCGTGTGTGTGTGGTGTTGTGTGTGTGTGTGTGTGTGTGTGTGTGTGTGTGTGTGTTCGTATGTGTGTGTGTGTGTGTGTGTGTCTGTGTGTGTTTGCGTGTAGTGTGTTGTGTGTGTGTGTATGCGTGCTTCTGTGTGTGTGCATGTTTGTGTGCTTGCCTCTCTGTGTGTGCATGTTTGTGTATGAGTGTGTGTGTGGTGCGTGTGTTTGTGTGTGCGTGCGTGCGAGTGTGTGTATGTACGTGGAGTATGTATGTGTGTGTTTGTGCGTGTGGTGTGTGTGTCTGTGTCTGTGCATGCGCGCGCGCGTGTGTGTGTATGTGTGTGTGGGCGCATTTGGGAGGAAAGGGGAAGATAAATTGGGTGGGGATATATCTCACTGGCTGTTCCCCAGGGTAAACCACGCCATTCCAATTATTCCTGCCAAGATTCCCCAGAGCCTTTAGTCTGGCAGCATAGACTTCATAGCTTTGGAGTCAAAGAGAGGGACCACAGTAGATACGTAAGTACAGAGATAAAGAAATGTATACGTGTATAGTTACAAGGCAAACCACGAGTGTTATTGAATAAAGGAAGGAAAAACAGCAAAAAACAGACAGAAGAAAAGACACGCAAAGGGAAGATGGAAATAAAGATTTGAAGAAACGAAGGAAAAAGGAAAGAAAGAAAGATGAAATGTTTGAAAAGATGAAAGTTGGGTGAAAAGAATAAAATACAGGGAAAAAAACAGAAAAATGAAAAGTAAATAGAGACTGAGATCAAGAAAGAAGGAAAAGACATGTAGCAGAAACAGAAGAAAGAGAAAGAAAAAAAAGAAGAAGAAAGAAAAAGAGAAAGCGAAGAAAGAAAAAGAAGGAAGAAAAGAGAAAGAAGAGAAAGAAAGAGAAGAAGAAGGAAAAGGAAGAGAAGAAAATAAAAAACACAATAGAAAAAGGACAAAAAAGAAAAAACGATGTATAAAAAAAAAAACAAAATAAAATAGTGAATAGGAGAGACAGTAAACTTCGCGAAAAACAAATCAAGTAAACAAAAAAGCAAAAAACATTGTATAAAAAAAAAAAACACTTACAAAATCAGTGAATAGGAGAGACAGTAAACTTCGCGAAAAACAAATCAAGTAACAAAACAAGTGAAGGCCTGAAAAATAAAACCGAATTATTTTTTTGGTTAAAAGAATAAAATAAAGAAGACAAAAACTGAAAGCTGATATCATGAACCTAATTACAGGGGGTTAAATGAAAACCACAAACGAAATGGAGATAGGGGAGAGTTTGAGATGGAGGTGCAGTGAAAAATGAGCTAAGCTGAGAGAGAGATATGACAAAACAAAACAAAACAAAACAAAGGAAAAAAACTGGGCATCAAGCATTAAAGCAACAAAAAATCCTAATGGATGTAAGCAGCTTAAGGACACACTCATACAGGCATGCTCACATGTGTGGTTTGCTGGCTCTCTCTCTGTCTCTCTCTGTCTCTGTCTCTCTCTCTGTTTCTCTGTCTCTATCTCTGTCTCTGTCTCTTTCTCTGTCTCTGTCTCTCAATGACATTGACAAATGTCACTTTTGTCATTGTCATTGTCTCTGTCTGTCTGTCTGTCTGTCTGTCTGTCTGTCTGTCTGTCTGTCTGTCTGTCTGTCTCTCTCTCTGTCTCTGTCTCTGTCTCTCTCTCTCTCTCTCTCTCTCTCTCTCTCTCTCTCTCTCTCTCTCTCTCTCTCTCTCTCTCCCCCTCTCTCTCTCTCTCTCCTTATCTCTGTGTTTGTGTGTGTGTGTGTGTGTGTGTGTGTGTGTGTGTGTGTGTGTGTGTGTGTTTTGTGGTGTGTGTGTGTGTGTGTGTGTGTGTGTGTGTGTGTGTGTGTGAGTGAATCGTATGTGCTCACAAATACACACAAGCCTCATCCCTCCTGTTTCTTTAACTCAGAACTGGTCACAGGCAGGGAGAGCACTCCTGCACTGACAATGGTCAGTAATCTGCCCACCAGTGACCCTGTCTGCCCCAAAGGCCCTTTGACGTCATGTGTAATGACGTTGCACATGAATCATCGGTTACGTCAGCTCTCCCCCTGGAGAGTTTGGATGATATGATATGATGATGATGATGATGATGAATGAGATGATGATGATGATGATGATGATGATGATGATGATGATGACGAGGAGGAGGAGGAGGAGGAGGAGAAGGACAATCATATTGATGATGCTGATAATTATGTTGATGTGTGTGTGTGTCTGTGTGTTTGTGTGCGTGCGTACGTGCACGTCTGTGTATGCATGCATGTACGTGTGATGGCATGGGGGATTGGGTGGGTGCGGGACAGTCGGGGGGACATATCCAAGGAGTGGTCACCAAGTGCTAGCGACATCAATTCAGTTATTTCTGCATGCAAAGTCAAGGAGAACTTGCAGTCCTGCTGCAACGACGTTATAACTTTGAAGTTAAAGACAGGGAAGATAAATGATGCACGTGATTAGATGAATAACGAACTAGAAACTGGAGATAGATCAAAGGAAAGAAGGAAGAACGGAAGAAGAAAAAAAAGAAAGGACAGACTAAAGAAAATAAACAGAAAAGAAGGAAAGAATGATCAAGAGAAAGGATTAAATAAACCAAGAAACGAAAGATAGAAGGAAAAGGCATAAAGATAGAAGTAACAAAAGCAAAAAGAAAGAAAGAAATGGAAAAAAAACAAGAAAACACAATCTAAAGCAAATCAAATACCACACTTAAAAGTTGAAGTAAGAAAAGAAAGTGAACTAGTGAAAACGAATCAAACTACAGCAACAACAAAAAAGCCTGTAAAGCAAAAACAAAATATTTTCTTTACAAAAATATTTTAGATTGACATGAAAGCTGATATCAGGAACCTTATTACGGGGTAAAATGAAAACCACAAAGGAAATAGAGATAGGAGAGAGTTTGATATAGAAGCAGAGTAGAAGCAGAGTAAAAAATAAATTAAAACAAAGGCAAGAAATTAAAAGAAAGAACAAACTCTGTAACAAGCATCACAGCAACAATCAATCCTGATGGATGTAAGCTGCTTATGCACGTTTGCAAGCGTGCATGCATACACACATTGTATATATATATATATAGAGAGAGAGAGAGAGACAGAGAAGAGACAGAGAAGACAGAAGACAGACAGACAGATAGAGAGAGAAAAGAGGTACAGAGAGAGAGACAGAAATACAGAGACAGAGGCGCACAGCACACTACACAGACACATACAGAGACAGAGAGAGTGAGAGAGAAAGAAAGAGACAGAGAGAGAGAGAGAGAGACGAGAGACAGAGAGAGAGACGAGATGAGAGAGAAGAGAAACAGACAAAGACAACAGACGACAGACAGCACAGACACAGACAACAGACAACAGACAGACAACACACACACACACACACACACACACACACACACACACACACACACACACACCACACACACACACACACACACACACACACACAACAACACAGCGCTGGAACTTGATTTCCACTGAATACTAGAAAGAAAATGTCGAAACCTGTACAATCTCCTGAAAAACTTTCAATACCAGAAACAATTTCCCCTATAAATGTCTGTGCATGTCTGTTTCTTATTAACTCAACACCCCCAGCAGCCTGTACACCCTCCACAACAATGTTCAGCATCTCTACAATCTCCCCCCCCAAAAAAAAAAAATCTCATATCTCTATCCCCGCCCCCCCCCCCCCCCCCCCCCCCTGCCCCCCAACAGAGAAAGAAATCTGTTACAATCTCCCAGCAGCCGTCAATACCTGTATTCTCTTCCCAACCCCACCCCCATTCACATGTCCACAGCCCCATTCGTGTCTGCTATAGACCGCTGGGAGACTGCATTGTGTTTGTACAGGCCACAGGTGGCTCTGACATCAAATAACTCCATGATTGTTCCTGCATGGGAGCAAACTCGCTATCGGTCTGTCCACTGTGACTGTTTTGAGATGAATGACCGGTCAGTATGGGAGAGAGGAGGGGTGTGACAGAGAGAGAGAGAGAGATAGACAGAGAGAGAGACAGACAGAGAGAGAGACAGACAGAGAGAGACAGAGACAGAGACAGAGAGAGAGAGAGAGATGAAAATGAGCTGAACCGCAATCCAGATAAAGGGAGATGGGGAGTAGATGCACATTCAAAATAAAACAAATACACATTGCACAACTCTCTTACACGAAACATTTGATCTATTATTACTATATTAAGTCTGCAATGACGAGAGAGAAGAGAGAAGAGAAGAGAGAGAAGAGAGAGACAGAGAAGAAGAGGAGAGAGAGAGAGAGAGAGAGAGAGATGCACGAGACTGACATATCAGTTTGCTGTTGGATGGTGATTGTGTCTATACAAATGCATTCACTTTGTCTGTGGCTAATACTGCATCTTCATTTGCATTCTATATCATTTTGATGAACGGTAATGTATTCATATACGGCTATGGGACAGAGCAGCATTGATGACTGACAAATGTCATTCAGATGATGACAGTGGTCATGATAAGGAGCGGGAGGAGGATGGCCTTGAATAAAAAATAAATAATAATAAAAAATAATGATGGGAAAGGTACGGTGGTATTTATTTTTTTTTATTTCATTATGTGTTCTTTTATATCGAGATAATGGAATAAGCACCCATATGCTTCTTTTTACATTCAGTCCCTGTGTGTGTACAGTTTTGTAAATCTTTTCATCTGTTCCCACCGATACAAAATGGCCTACTCTTACGAAAAGCGGAACAGGATTTAACGTGTGCACAAGATGTTCTGATACTAAAGGCAGCAGCAACTCGGATGTCTTGATAAGACGAAAAGATAAGATGGGAGGATCTAAGAAGACACACAGATCAAAGCTAAAATACAAAGTGTATGGACTAACACGAAGAACGCATTTTCTAAAGTGTGGTACTACACAACCTTCTGCAAACAAGCTAGACTAGATACCGCTTTGAAAGCTAGTATCCCCGTAAGGTTTTTGCATCGCAGTCGATAACCCATTCCTCTCTCTGATTGCAGTGACGGTATGTGCTGCATGGACCAATAGAGAAACGTGTAGGACAGACTGACTGGCTTATCTCTCTTTGACAATATCAATGTTGTATTCATTCACTGTTTTGCTAATTCTGTGATACATGAGATGTGCTTTGCTCTTATTTTTCCTGAAACTTGTGATGGACTCGATGAGGAGGAGAGAGGAGGAGAAGGGAGAAGGATGGTGATGGTGACGTGGTTGTGATGGTGGTGGTGGTGATGATGGTGATGACGATGATGACGACGACGACGACGACGATGGTGGTGGTGGTGGTGGTGGGTGGTGGTTGAAGACAATGATGATTTGTTTTCTGTAAAGATATACTATGATAAAAATCAGGCTATGACTATACGTATAAATATAATATATTATATACAATTATATATTATTATTTATATATATATATATCCTTTGCTTGCTTGTTGTCTTTCATTTGGTCTCTTTTCTCTCGTACATAAGAAATCTATATCTTTTTTTACATAACAAAAATTGTTGAGTGATGTTGTAAAGAAAATGATGTACTTAGAAAACCATTATCAGTGCATGATATATGGCTGAATACAGTTTTAAACTGCTTTGCTCTTCAATTTCGCGGATCACTGCCTTCTTTTTCTCTTCTCTCTTCTCTTCTCTCCTCTCTCTCTCTCTCTCTCTCTCTCTCTCTCTACTCTCTCTCTCTCTTCTCTCTCCTCCTCTCACTCCTCTCTCTCCTCTCTCTCTCTCCTCTTCTCTCTCTCTCTCCTCTCTCTCTCTCTCTCTCTCTCTCTCTCTCTCCTCTCTCTCTCTCTCTCTCCTCTCTCTCTCTCTCTCTTCTCTCTCTCTCTCTTCTCTCTCTCTCTCTCTCTCTCTCTCTCTTCTCTCTCTCTCTCTTCTCTCTGTCCTCTCTCTCTCTCTCTCTTTCTCTCTCTCTTCTCTCTCTCTCTCGTCTCTTCTCTCTCTCTTCCTTCTCTCTCCTCCCTCTCCTCTCTCTCTCTGTCTCTCTGTCTCTCTCTTTCTCTCTCTGTCTCTCTCTGCTCTCTGTCTCTGTCTCGTCTCTCTCTCTCTCGTCTCTCTCTCTCTCTGTCTCTCTCTCCCCTCTCTCTCTCTCTCTCTGTCTCTCTCTGTCTCTCGCTGTCTCTCTCTGTCTCTCTCTGTCTGTCTCTCTCTGTCTCCGTCTCTGTCTGTCTGTCTGTCTGTCTCTCTCTCTCTCTCTCCTCTTCTCTCTCTCTCTCTCTCTCTCTCCTCTCTGTCTCTCTGTCTCTCTGTCTCTCTGTCTGTCTCTGTCTCTGTCTGTCTGTCTGTCTGTCTCTCTCTCCTCTCTCTCTCTCTCTCTCTCTCTCTCTCTCTCTCTCTCTTTTTTTTTCTCTGCTTCTATGATGAATAGGCATCATTTGTTTAACAGATATGATGCAGCATATAACCGATGTGTATGCACGCAAAGGCACACCTTTTGCTACTCCCATGGCTTGTAAGAACTGACAGTAATAAACTGTTGAAAGTGTAATTTCAATGAAACGGAGTGTGTGCAATAAATGTTCGTAAATAAAAGGAGGAAGAAAGGTTGTCATTGATGGTGGTGGTGGTGGTGGTGGTGGTGGTGGTGGTGGTGGTGGTGGTGGTGGTGGTGGTGGTGGTGGTGGTGGTGGTGGTGGTGGTGGTGGTGGGGGTGTAGTGATGCTGGTGGTGGCGGTAGCTTAAATTGTGTTGGTTGCGTGGTATTTTCAAACTGCTGTTTCTTTTTTGGGGTTGTATTACTTCTTTTGCTATGTACTATAAACAAAATCACATGTATTCTACATATAATTCTGACGAAATGTGCACATTGTGGTAGAAAACAAAGCCACGTCAACAGTACTGAGTGTTTTTACCTTAACAAAATTGTATGAACAATAATCTAGTGTGTTTTTTTTCTATCTTGCGAAATCACATCAACAACTCTGTAGACGAGGAGACGGGTAGGAGGAGAGGATGAAGAGAGGAAAATGAAGAAGAAGACATGTGAACCGAAACAAATAGACAAAGACCGAAAGTGGAAGCGAGACTAGAAGAGGTTGAAGAAGAAGAAAAAACACAAAAAGTGAGAGAAAGACAGGGAGAGAGAGGCATACATGTGGAAAGGAGAGACAGAGAACAGAGAGATGGAGGGAGATATGGAGGAAGAAAGAGAAAAGAGAGAGAAAGACAAACAGAGAGAGAGAAGAGAGTGAGAGATAGCACGCACACAGACACTTAATCACACAACACACATACACGCACACACACACGCGCGCGCGCGCGCGCACACACGCACACACATCAATACATACACGAACACGCACACACATACACACACATTCACACACACACACACATATTATATACTACCACTAACTTATACACACACACACTAACACACACTAACACTAACACTAACACACTAACACTCACACACACACACACACACACACACACACACACACACCACACACACACACACACACACACACATACTAACACACACACACTAACACACACACTAACACACTAAAGTACCTCTAACATCAACACTATACTCACATCCGATAAGATAGAGACAGACAGACTGACAGACGGACAAACAGACAGACAAAGACAGAGACAGAGACAGACAAAAACATGGCGAGAGACAAAGACACGGTGAGAGACAGGAGAGAAAGGTGAGAGAGAGACAGAGACAAAGACAGAGAGACAGACTGAGACAGACACAGCGAGACAAAAAGAATGAAGCACTAAAAATCCTTCTGATCACAACTGCAAGTTCCCGATCAGTGTGCTATTCCTTTTGAGAAAATAAGCTGGGAAAATCCAGCTGAATTTAACAGAAATCTATAAAATGGGACCAGAATTATAAAACTATTGTTTGCTTGTTTGTTTGTTTGCTTGCTTGTTTGCTTGTTTGTTGTGTTTCATTTATTTTGATATGTTTATTTTCTTATCATACCGAAACAACATGTGTTATGTGCATGGATCGAATCATTTTACGTATTTTTTGGCATTGTTTGCAATGTTTGTTTCCATTAGTTTATACTTTACTGTATGTATTTTTGACTGATTTCCTGTGATAAAATCTGTATTCTAAAAATGTATTTGTATAATGTGAAGTTCTTTTTAGATATTCATGCATTGATCGTCTCTAATTAGTCAGAATGTGTGTGTTTGTTGTTGTTGTGTGTGTGTCTGTGTGTGTGTTGTGTGTTGTGTGTGTCTGTCTTCTGTCTGTCTGTCTGTCTCTCTCTGTCTGTCTGTCTGTCTGTCTGTCTGTCTGTCTGTCTCTCTGTGTCTGTCTTTGTCTATCTGTCTGTATGTTTGTCTATCTGCCAGGCTAGCTGAAAGGCTGGCTGTCCATCTGCCTAGCTCTGTGTATGTCAATATATGAATGTGCGTGTATTTTTATTATTTATTTTTATTCTTTTATATCGAGGATAACAGAATAAGCAATCATGTGCTTTTTTTTGTCTGTCTTTGTGTATCAGTGCGTGTCTGTTTACTTGCGTCTTTACGTCTGTGTGTATTCCTGTGTGTCTGTGTGTTTATAACACAAGCGCATTCATGCGCACGTACTTGCGTGCATATGCAAGTGCGCATGTATGCACAGGAAGAAGTCTGTGCTAACGTGCACGTTTGCATAAATGCCTGTGCAGACTCATATATGAATACATGCATACCTGTGGCAAAAATTGCCATGAATCCTTCGTGCAAATGTTCCTTTCTGGTTGTAGAAACACATTACATTATTTCAGGGTCAAGACATAAGAGGTACTTGGGCGTCAGTATTAGGTCATAAAGAAGTGGGGAACAAGACAGCATGGGGATTGAATTCACAAAGCTGAGAATGCATTCTGCGTGGGCTCAGGCAAGAACTAGATATCTATCTGAAAGATAACTGAAGATATAGAGGGGAAAAAAAAGAAAAGAGAACTATGCTTGTGGTATACGCGTTTCTAATAGAGCATTGATAAAAGGAAAAAAATCGAAGCAAAGAAAGAAAGAAAGAAAGAACGAAAGAACGAAAGAAGGAAAGAAAGAAAGAAGAAAGAAAGAAAGAAGGAAAGAAAGAAAGAAGGAAAGAAAGAAAGAAAGAAATAAATGAGCGAAAGGAATGATAAAAGATAAGGAATAAAGACAGAACGAAAGAAGAAAGAAAGAAAGAAGAAAGAAAAGAAAGAAAGAAAAAAGAAAGAAAGAAAGAAAGAAAGAAAGAAAGAAAGAAAGAACGAAGGAAAGAACGAAGGAAAGAACGAAGGAAAAGAAAACTAAGAAAGAAACTAACTAACAAACAATGAATGAATTAATGAAAGAAAGTATAAAACAATAAGTAAAGAGAGAAAGAAACAAAAACGCAAAGAAAAAAATTAAATGAGACAAAAAGAAAGACAGGGACAAAAGGACAGAGAGAGAGAAAGAATAAGTCACACACAGATATTTATTTATTTATTTATTTATTATTCTTTATATCGAGGATAACAGAATAAGCAATCATGTGCTTTTTCATAAGAAGAGAAGAGAGAGAGAGAGGAGAGAGAGAGAGAGAGAGAGAGAGAGGAGAGAGAGAGAGACAGAGACAGAGACAGAGAAGAGAGAAGAGAGAAAGACAGACAGACAGACAGACAGAAGACAGATAGATAGACAGAGACAGAGACAGAAAAGAATGAAAAAGAAAAACGAAGCTGAGGAAAGGGAGGAGAAGAAAAAGGCAGGGGATGAAGAAGAGAAGAAGAGGAAGGGAAGAGGGAAAACAAAAACAAGGCAAACTTGGAAGAACCAGAACACAAACCATGAATCGATTCCGCTTTGCAATCAAAGAGGGTACATTATCCCAGTGTGATCGAAACTTGAGAAATGTGTGTGTGTGTGTGTGTGTGTGTGTGTGTGTGTGTGTGTGTGTGTGTGTGTGTGTGTGTGTGTGTGTCTGTGTCTATGTCTGTGTCTGTGTGTTGTGTTGTGTGTGTGTGTGGTGTGTGTGTGTGTGTGTGTGTGTGTGTGTGTGTGTGTGTGTGTGTGTATGTGTGTTTGTGTGTGTTTGTGTGTGTGTGTGTAATTGTATATGTGACGGGTGTGTGTGTGTGTGTGTGTGTGTGTGTGTTGTGTGTGTGTGTGTTGTGTGTGTGTATGGTGGGTGTGTGTGTTGTGCGTGTGTGTGTATGTGTGTGCGTGTATGTGTTTGTGTGTTGCCTGTCTGTCTGTTTTTCAGTCTGTCTACCTTTCTGTCTGTCTGTGTATACTTCATCAGCATCATTTTCTATTCAGAATAAAATCAGGTTACTGGTATTGAGGAATGATTCAACAGTTTCTGCTAGAATGGTTGCTTTGAAAAAGCTTTCTCTCTCTGTCTTTCTGTCTGTCTGTCTGTCTGTCTGTCTGTCTGTCTGTCTATCCTCTCTCTCTCTCTCTCTCTCTCTCTCTCTCTCTCTCTCTCTCTCTCTCTCTCTCTCTCTCTCTCTCTCTCTCTCTCTCTCTCTCTCTCTCTCTCTCTCTCTCTCTCTTCTCAAGAAGCCTTGCCACTGTGAAGACAGACCAGCCTGCAGCAAACTGCCGATTAAGACATCCCCGATATCCCCCATCAAGCATCTCGGTCATAAGATTGGTGATGATGATGATGATGATGATGATGATGATGATGATGATGACGATGATGATGATGATGATGATGATGATGATGATGATGATGATGATGATGACCATGACCACGACCACAACCACAGCCACGATGATGGTGAATTTTTGTCTTATTTCAGAAGAAAATGCACGACCTACTTTGGCACAAAACTACATCATAAAACACTACTTCAGAATGTATTACGATTTGGCGTAGCATTTATACAGTGTAAAAGGTGTTATAACAAGAACATTTGTATGCTTTCGGGATTTAAGCCCCAATGTAGATTTTTTTGTATGTTAATTTTTTACACTCTTGGTAAATGGCTATCAATCTTTACCTTAAAGTCCTTTCTTCCTTTTCCACTAAATAAAGGATTCAAAGCTTAAGAAGGAACTATCCTGCGTTTACTATTGCCGAGAAATAGGAATCTGACTACAATATATGTAGACAGGGATATAGTCATAAACATCATCAAAGATGTGTGAGGGATTCAAGGATGATAACAAATGTGCGTCGTCGTCTTCTATACGGATGCAGCTGCTACTTACGAATAGGAACACTTTTTTATCTCAAAAAGAGAAACTGATGCAGATTGATGAACAAGACACTAATGGTTCCACACGCGATCGCATGCACGCACGCATGCACGTAGGCATGCACACATACACACACACACACACACAGATTGTGTCTGATATCACTATTTTGTGGAAGGACGTTAAACTAAAAAACAACAACACACACATAGATAGATTAGTTAGTTTAGGTAGGTAGATAGATAGATAGATAGATAGATAGATAGATAGATAGTATATAGATAGATAGACAGACAGACAGACAGACAGACAGACAGACAACAGACAGACAGACAGACAGACAGACAGACAGACAGACAGACAGATAGGTAGGTAGGTAGGTAGTAGGTAGGTAGGTAGGTGGGTAGGTAGGTAGTAGGTAGTAGATAGGTAGGTAGGTAGGTAGGTAGGTAGATAGATAATAGATAGATAGATAGATAGATGTGATAGATGACAATAGACAGATAGACAGATAGAAATAGATAGATAGATAGATAGATAGATAGATAGATAGTTGTGTGTCTATTCCTGTGTGTGTATTTTCATCTATTTTTCTAGGTGTTCCCTCATTAATGTCGTTTTTACGAGGTGGAATCCCCACATAGAGAAACCTCACATGGTAAAAAATAGCTATCAGTTATGCTGGAATAACTAACTGTCTTGATTTGAGCTTCCTTCATTCTCCTTCCACTTCCCCTTCCGCGTGGGCATTTGTCTTTGTGTCTCTCCACTCATATCTCCATCATTCTCTCCTCTGTCTCTGTCTCTGTCTCTCTCTCTCTCTCTCTCTCTCTCTGTCTGTCTGTCTGTCTCTGTCTCTGCTCATTCATCATACCTCACACACACACACACAACACACACGCACGCACACCACACACCGCGCGCGTGCGTGTACCCGCACACACAGGGTGGGGGGAGAGAGAGAGGAGGGAGAGAGATAGAGAGAAACAGACAGACAAACAGACAGACAGACAGACAGAGAACAGACAGACAGACAGACAGAGACAGAGCAACTGGAATGCTGACATGAAGCTTACCCCACCATTTAACAACCATATTCTAATAGTTGATGGTCATTTTCAGCCTCCTCGTTCACCGAGCCGTCGATAGTAGTTCTGTCATTTCTCTCAAGACAATCCAATACCACTGGTATCGTTCCTTTGTCTGGAACAAAACATAACAATGAAACAGAAAATAGGGTGGATAGCAGAAGAAGGAATAAGTAAGTAAACGGCTTTGAAAGGAACAGTTAGAATGTCACTACTATGCTGTTAATTAGCTGTCTGTATGCGGATTCAGGTTAATGACCCGCAATGAATTGTCGGTCAGTGGTGTCGCAAGCTGACGTAAAGCCTAGTTCGATCCACGAAAACTAGTTTTAGATAAGGTCTCAGATACATGGTAAGCGTACGTGACGCATGTTCAACATCCAGATATACCTGCTGTTGTTATTATCTGTAGGGGGAACGGGATGTCCTGGATGTTAGTTTATATCTTCAATGTGGTGAGTCTTTTCGATTTGTTCCTTTATTTTCCTCTTTATTTCGTTGTTCTTCACCTCTCTACTTCCTCTTATTCCTCGTCCTCTTTCTCTTTGTCTTCTTTTCTTCTTCTTCTTTTCTTCTTTTTCTTTTCTTCCTCTTCTTCTTCTTTTTTTTCTTTTTCGTCTTCTTCTTTTTCTTTTTCTTTGCATTGTTCTTCTTTGCAGTCTTTTGTTTCTCTCCTCAATGTTTGTATTGTACTGTATGTATTGTATTGTATTGTATTGTATTGTATTGTATGTTGTATTGTATTGTAATGTAAAAATATCCTATTATTAAAGAGAGAAGATGGAGAAGAAATCTTGTCTTTCTGACGAGAACACACTCAACTTTCTAACAGCTATGGCTTAATGGCCAATGTTCGGCCTCGACTCCCTCTACTACCAGTCACAAGCCAACAGTCCTAGCATCACTTCTGCTCCTGACAATGCCTCTGGTGCCATTCCATTCCAGTGCAGGAAACGAGGCACTGTATCATCAGAAACCTGTGCTAGCTGTGAACAAGTGGAATAAGACTGCTAGCCTTGCGAGAAAAATAAAAGATCGACAGAAAGATGAATAGAATCGCCCGCTTCCCGTGGAGAAAAAGATGGCGTGTCCTACAACAGTGTAGTATCCCTAATTGGATGGCTGTTATACCAGGTCAGCACCCTTTTATGAATCATGGTTGGTTCTTGCTTGCCACTGAATTCTAAACCCACACTAAATTTTGCTCATTTTCTGATGTTAAAATAATGGGGGAAATTAGTTCAATTGTCATGTGAAGCTGCTGCTATCATTAGATCTTTCGATGTATAGAAGCTTTATCCCCGACTTTTTGTTTTCATGTTTCTTCTTTTTATGTCGGTGGATTTTTTTTATACCACTTTTATTCACAACAGATTTCTCTGCGTGAAATTCGGGCTGCTCTCCCCGGGGAGGGCGCATCGCCACAAGTGCTGCGCCTACCCATTTTTTTCCCTCAGGGATGGTGTCTACACACGACACCTGTGTGCATGCTGGGTTTTTTTTATAATTTTGTCATCCGCTCCTACCGGCACACGATGGCCTGATCTTCCGAAAGGCGGAACGGGGTTTTAACGTGTGCGTAAGATGTTCTGCGTGCGTTCGCGCACGGGGCCTCGGTTTCTAGTCTCATCCGAATAAAACATTTGCGTTACCATACAGGTATATTCTAAGGGTGGGATAACCCTGTGGCTATAAGTTATACATTATGTTAAAATGTTTTGCAAATCAGTCACATTATTCGAACTTCTTGTCTCATAGCCTGTAGAATACCGTTTGTATTTATTTTCTCCCTTAAACCTCATTATCCATACTTCGACTTGAGAAATGTTCTCTGTATCTGCGCGCGCGCGCGCGCGTGCGTGCGTGCGTGCGTGTGTGTGTGCGTGCGTGCGTGTGTGTGTGGTGTGTGTGTGTGTACCTCTGTATATTGATTTGATTGCATTTAAATATAAAGAACGTGGGGGAGAGTGAGACACTAGAAAGTGGTAGCGAAAGAGAGAGAGGGGGAGAAGCGAGAGAGAGAGAGGGTAGCGAGAGAAAGAAGGGGGTAGTGAAGAGAGAGAGAGAGAGAGAGAGAGAGAGAGAGAGAGAGAGAGAGAGAGAGAGAGAGAGAGAGAGAGAGAGAGAGAGAGAGAGAGAGAGAGAGAGAGGCGTATATGCATCTAAGATTTTGTTTGCATGCTCCACACAGTCATTCATGCAGGGAACAGAACAAATACCTTGATCAAGTTGTTTTATTTATGGTCATTTTTGGAAAACTTTCCATCAACATATGACAATGTTTTTCTAGTGGAATAAATTGCTTTATGCAGTTATGGGAACAAAGATCGAAAATAATAAGCATTTTCATTCAAACAAATATCTATAAAAAAAAAAATTTAAAAATAAAAATCAAGCGGTTTACAAGCCATACATAAAAGCAGTAAACATGTAAACATAGAATCATGGATATATACCAAAACAAGATCCGAACATCAGCACACACCTATCACAATGTAAAAAAAGCACCCATAACTCAGCGAAACCTCAGCCAGTTATAAACTCACACAAGTAAAATCAAATCATTAAATCAAATAAAAAATTTATTTCCCGATGGTACATTGAATAAGCATCGCTTTGCTTTTTTTCATCAAGCCATCTATCTAAAGAAAAGAACAAAAACAAAAAACAAAAAAAGTATAAAATTCCTAACAAACCAACCAAAAACAGAAAGAAAAGGGGAAAAACAAACGAAAAAACAACAACAAACATTTCACCAACATTTATTACCTAACATGATTTCAACAGCCTTAAAAATAAAATATGCCTATAAATAATACAAGCAACAACAATAACAAAAACAACCCAAAAAATCCCACTCAAAAGTCAACACACACACACACACACCTACACACACACACCTACACACACACCTACACACACACCTACACACACACACACACACACACACACACACACACACACACACACACACACACACACACACACACACACACCACACACACACACACGGTTTGCGCGCTCATCCACTCAGCACGTATACACGTACGCTCTTTGCACACATTTAAAGTTTTTAAAAAATCATATACCGTCAAAAAACAGCTTATATCAGTTACAATGTCACCAAAAACCATTATTCAAGACTTTAAAAAAGAATCCATGAAATGTCAAGCAATTTATGTCAGATTAAAATACCTCTATACTTCAATTCATTAGATGGAAGAAAAGGGAAAAAAAAAAACACGCAACAATACCTTATGATAATGCCCATTACCACTGAGAGGAAATAGCATATACACTAACAAGCATACAATCAAACAAACAAACAAAAAAACAAACAGACAAACAAAAACAACAAAAAACCAAACCACACGGAACGTATGCGCGTACGCGCATGCACACATTTAAAGTTTTAAAAAATCATCTAGTGTCAAACAAACAGCTTATATCAGTTACAATGTCACCAATACAATTATTTAAAACTTTAACAAAATCACACGTGTGCGCACCAGTATGCCCACACATCCACACACTCACATAGATCACACGCACCACACACTCACATAGATCACACGCACACACACAACACACACATCACACACACACACACACACACACACACACACACACACACACACACACACACACACAACACACACACACACACACACACACAACACACACACGAAACAATTGCACACACGCCCATGCATTTTTATGAAATAAACCTAACTAATAACATTTATGATTATAAAATTATTATCAATTAAATACTGTATTCTATTAATATATTGAACAGTTTTAAAACACACACACACGTCCGTAGGCATTTTTATGATATAAACCAAACTGTTATAACATGTTTCATGAAACAAATATCAATGAAGTTAAACACTGTGTCCATTAAAATATTGAACACAGTTTAAAACGATAAAAGGTAGCCTTTGGAGTCATGTTAAGTTCGTCCGATTTTTTTTTTTGTTCTATTTCAGCTGCGAGCCGGCTACCCAACCCTAACTCCAGCCTTTTGTTTTTTTTGACTGAAGGAGGAGGTAGGCTTTTCCCAATGCTCTGACCAGCAATGACACAATGACCGACCAACTGACTTTTGAATTTTTACACCATCTTTTGAAATAGTTCAGACCACATTGTTCAATCCAATATGCTTTTAAAACACAGAAGTGACGAAAAGCTAAACTCCAGCCGTGTTATTTCTTTACAGCCAGAAAGTACATTCACCCCTATTTAAGTACGTGCAAAATATCAGCTTGTAAGTTGTTCAAACCTTGCATTTTCTTAGTAAAAAAAAAAGTCAGATGGGTAGTCAAGTGTCCAATGGTGTGTGCTCACCACCTAACCCTTTTTCAGGCACACAACTTTGTACAAGGCTGCCATGACTATACATGAAAAATGGAAGCACTACTGTTACAGGAACCACTTTTGTTGATCTTCTAAAGGGAACACGCAAATTTTCTCCACTCAAAAGCAAAAAAATGTACATACTATTGGCAAATGGGTTTTCCAGTTCACTTTTCATGGAAGTAAAATCAACTGGAAAGCAGATTCAAATGTGTAATTCAAAATAATGCACATAAAATTATTCTAACCCTGAATAAATAAAATAGGGGGAGGGGGCAGCAAACAAAAGTGAAAGATATTAACTGCATAAGTTAAACATGTCTACCAGAAACCTACTAAGATTTTCACATAAAGAGGATAGTTTAAAAACATGGCCAAGCCATAACCTTCAGGTTGTTGTAAGACATAATGCAGGTAACGGCTACACACATACACCATCCATCTGAAGGTGAACAATATGGGCAAACGCTTGAATAGTTACATGTAACTAACCAATTACACAATTGCCCAGATAAAGACCAAAAACTTCGAACCTCCAAAACAAATATTTAAACATCAAATACCAAAAAACACCATTACAAAAAAGTACATACAAAAGTACCTCGTAACTCATTCAAAAAGGCCATTTTATTCTTGGAAGAAAATAGAGTTTTACTTGGTCACATTTAGTGTTACAATACATGCTGTTTATGCGGGACAAAAATGTGAAAGGCAACCTAATGGTGGAAGAGATACCACACAAAAACTCGTGTCCCTTACAGCTGGGGAACAGATAAAGCCCAATACAGGCAAAGGCTTTTAGGAGCAAAATCATGAAGCTGCTACAAAAACTATTCGTCACGAGCTATGTTGGGATATAAGTAGAGTTGGTTTCACTGCCATTGACAGTGCCCACATTCTACCAGATACAATGAAAAGGAAAAAGAGCATCAACAATAAATTACTACCCTTTGTGCTCAGCACTTCGAACTGGTAATCAAAAAAGTAGAATGAAAAGAAGTAGCTTTTCATAGTCAAGTTCACGAAAGCTATAATAAATGTTTCCATGAAAAATGTCAAAATATGCGATACAAAAGGAGATAACTGGAAAGAGCAAGTACTTTTAAAACAAGACTGACTGTCCACTAGCATTCCTGCTGAAATGCATTCTCTTTATTAAGTTATGCACACAAAACCCAACACTCATACAGTAGGTGTTTTGTTTAACTGCATATTTATAGTCTACGACCAGCGACTAAAACAAACCCACACATGCTCAGTCTTTTAGCTTCACACGGCCCAAGTTTTATGAAAGCACAAAAAATAGCAAGAAGGGCTGAACAAAAAAAAAAACTTGTATACACTGCATTATTAATGATCTGCTAGAATACATTATTTCACAACATTTGGTACACTAGAATTTCGGAATATACACATTTGAAGTTTAGTTTCTTACTTGCAACAAAACATGTCCACAACAGATACAGTAGAAACGTTGGACAAATTCACGAAGCCCACAAGAAATCATGCAGCAATTAGCGAGATTGGTATAAAATCTGCCATTTTAGTCTAGCCAATACAATCAGGTTTTTTTACCTCCAGCCTCTTTCATATTTCATATTAAAATCTCTTTTTTGTTTTCATCTTTTTGTTTGTCTCCATTTTTTTTAAGAAATTACATTGGGCCTCTAAACGTTTTTCAATTTATTTTCTTTACAAATTTAACTTTTAAAAAAGCAAAACAGAAAGGCTTTGATTAATACATTTGCGCTGACAAATGGTAATCAAAGATTGCTGGAAAAGATGCAGATGGAATAGTTTATCAATGAACTGTGAGTGCTATGACCTGGATAGCGAGCATGTCCCTGAGCTACAGCAAAGCAAAAGACAAGGAAACTAAGGAACAGGACACATCAATAACATATCTACAATCATATAATCTACGTATAACAGTAAAAGCAAACATTTATCATTCCACATTTTGTAGAATAAAAAGTAAAGGCAAAAGTGTTTCCATAACCTAAGTGGTCGTTGGGGAGGGAGGTAACAAAGACCTCAGGTTCTCTAGGGCCAACATATTGAGGGTGGTACCCATCTCCTCTACCTTGCTGCTTCATATTTCCTGTCCCTAAAGAGGGTAGGTACCTATTTACAGCTGGATGACTATTAAAGCCAAGATGGCAAAAGGTTAAACATCTGCTTGGTAACCATGTTCAATGCTGCTTAACTTTAGCTTTGGTAAAGCGAGTATTCAAATAAGAGCTGTACCATACCCTAGTAACAAAAAGGGAAAGAAATAAGGTTTACGAGATATGTCGAACTTTTTCTCGAATCAAAATGCAGCAACTTCTTAATGCTAAATTCAACCCTCACTACACTCCAGCTTTTAACAAAAGCAATGGCAAGTTTTTAAAGTCAGTGTTGTTTACATAACCAAACCAGGTTTTCTTAAACAACAACTATAGAGCTTTAACTTTGTTATTTGGGTAACTGCTATTCTCCACTTATCTCCCCACCCAAAATAAAAAACCGCACACACAAGGGTGTGCAACTTTTGGGTAGGTTGCACAATGTACCATACACTGATGATAAATACCTGAGGTAGACCCATTCTCTGGTAGACCCTGTCATGAAACATGCACCCACACAAACACACACACCTGACTGACAGACTACCCTTGCTTTTTGATACGCCCCATTTCTGTAATGCATTATTAGTTTTCCAGAACCTTCCCTGAATGATTATTGATTAATGCATTCTAAACCCAGCACCTCCTACTTCGTTTTTAGATAAACTTATAAAATGCACACCCTTCAACTAATCATTCCATCATGTATCCTTGATAAAAAAATGAATAAATAAATAAATAAAAACCTCATACTTGTTATTAGGTACACTTTTTTTCTAAAAGGCTCCCCACCTCCACCCACCGCTGAAGCTAATCAGTTTTCCTGTCCCCTATCCCCATCCTCAGTCTTTCGCCACTTTCCCTATCACCATATACCAGAACATTATAACACCCTCCTCCTTCCTAGCATCCTTATTTCGAAAAATCTCGTGCCCCTCCTCCTGCCAACCCCCCCCCCCCCAAAATGTGTAGCCATGTGTCAGCATATACCACTATCCACTTGCCATTTGTGTCCACATGTGAGGCCAGGGTTAGTGTTGAAGTTATTGTTAGAGTTAGTGTTAAACGTTAATAGCGGGAAAGGTGTTGTCAGATGGTCTGTCAATGTTAGAATTCATGTGGACACAATAGCACGTGACAACTAGTAGTAGCTAAAGACACAATGCTACGCACATATAAACCCGGACCCCATTTCAGGAAAGTAGGCCATCGTGTGCTGGTTAGAACAGATAACCACGTGCACACAGGGCTGGATGTTGAAATGCAAACGAACATTTATTCAATTATCCTTGAAGTAAAAGTTTAGATAATAAAGAAAGAAATGGTCTGTAGCTTGCAATATGACGCTTTAAATTGGAATCACCAATTCTATCAAAAGCTAAGACAACACAAATTTTCGATTAAGCTATCAAAGTATTTCAGACTTACATTTACTTTGAATCCCCTGAAAATACCAGCCCTCCAAAACAACGTAAAAAAATTCTACCAGCCATCCCTCTTTTAGTGTCCCCTACTGCTCTAAATGTGTGTCAGATCCCCTACTAAACACCTCTCCCTTCCTTGCCTCTCCTTCCAACCTCATGCTCCTTACCATAACTACCCTTTAACACACACACACACACACACACACACACACACACACACACACCACACACACACACACACACACACACACACACACACACACACACACACACAATTAAACTACAAACGCTGATGTTTTGTTAAATAAATTCTTTAAAAAATTTTAAAAGGATAAACCTAAAACTACCAAAACTCTGATGTACTTGATACCACACAGGAATGGTATCTATACCCCTGGCAAATCATTACACTTATTTGCTCCTAATACTGGAAAACTTGTCGCCAACCCTACCCACAAAAGTTATTCTGAAATACCCCAATAGATTATGGGTGGTTAAAGCACAGATTTTACAATAGCATGAAAAATCCTGATGGGATTTTTTAAAAAATTATATATTTAGGATTTTTGAGCAAGTAGGTCTACTTCAGCCAAACTCAAAGCACCATTTGATTCTCTACTTTCCAATTCCTTTTCCCGAGGTATTTGACACTTCACTCCCAACGACCATTTAGGTTATGGAACACATTCACCTATTTTCTAATGACTAAAAAAAATTCTCATAAAAAAATTAAAAAAACATTGCCCTATAGCAAATGAGCCTGAGCATGAACATAATGAGACATTGACAAATGTTCTTTTATTGGTTTTTTTTTAAGTTTACTAATTGTCTAATTTTGCCATACTTCTTCGGTGGTACTTTGTACATTTTCTCCACGAAAAAAAAAACCTTAAGCACATTTCCAATAGGCATTGATCGGCTACTCTTTTGCTACCTTGCCACACATGGGGGGGGTTACAGATTTTTTAAGAGTAATCTGAAAGGTTTTGAAAAAATAAATTTTCTAAAAAAGCAGCTTCTTTTACCACATGTCTCAATGTAAACTACTTTTTTTTTAAGTGTGTAGCCAAATATTTACGACATAATACTCATACAAAGCCATTAAAATGAACACATAAATAAATCAATTCATTAATAAATAACATATTCCAACTTATTGTACTTCTGTTCCAACTTGAAGACTTAAATCCATTCTCAGATTTTTTCATCAGAGTATCAATGTTCTCTAAAAAAATGTAACTACACTGTAATAGTGACAAACTTGTACAGAGAAAATTAGCTTATTTATTAAATGATTTTTCGTACAATATGAAGTTCCATCATTAGCCAGAAATATTTCTGCAAGACAATTTTCTATGGAACTATATAGAGAATTCATCTGTTCAAAGTTCATAATAAGATTCATCAATCTTCTATAGTCATACGTTTAATAAGTTAAACTGAAAGAACATAATTCATGAAATACTCTTTTGCTGTTCATAGTTTTTTTTAAATCAATCAGCATCTTTTTTTAAGTTGGTCTTTGTACAGTAATATTACAAAACAATAGTAAAATAGATTTTCAAAAATCTGTCTGCAAAGCCCAGTGAAACCATACATGTTAGAATTTGCATAAGTTTGGAAGTGTTCTGCTATAGAAGAAATCTGAGCTTAAATACAGAAATTATAAGCTAGTCTAAGTTTACTTAAAAATTTGAAAAAAAATTAAAGACCTCAATCACAGAGAATGTCGTGTAGGCCTAGTTCTAAATCTCCGCACACCATTTTTATTGTATTTGACATGCATGAGACAACCAAACCAAAATGTTAAACAGAAATTTCAATGGCAACTGTCACAGTAAGTTTACATAAAATGAAGCATGCTTTCTAAAGCTTCTTTAGACAAGTTTTAGCCAATTTACGATAAATAGAGTGTTGGATCTTATCAATAAATCATTGCATCCTGTCTTAACTTGAACAAATAGTTGTTTCTTTTCACTTCTTCGAGACTTACCAAACATACACAAACCAGAGTTGCATGTGAAAATAAAATAAAAAAAAACACCACCACCAACGTTTACACCACATGAATCAACCGCTTCTCGTGTCTGAAAAATCCTAGATTCAGAAATATTCTGTTTAGGGAATTTTTTTCATTCAAATAGTGATGGACTTATTCTGTACCCCCCCCCCCCCCCCCCCCCCCCCCCCTTGCCTCATAAACCAATGGTAAATTCGTAACCAAAACCAAAATAATTTTGAAAATGATGGCACACATTTCTGCTGGAATGTTGCAATATACATCATAAACATTGATATCAGTTCTACAGAATTGTTAAAAAAAATATCCAGGGATAGGATGATTCCAACAAAAAAACTTCTTTATGTAGTGGTAGATATCAGAACAGGGCTATGTTGATGTAGAGTATGATGCATACAGTTCAATGTCAATATGAGTGTTGAATCGCACCATGATCAGGCAATTCAGTTTGAAAAAACCCTACATGGCTAAAAAAAAAAAAACTAAAAAAAAAAAAAAAGCAGCCACTGTAAAAACAGCAAAAAATACAAGTATGAGACCAGTTTTTATCCAAAATGTAGTTTAAATATGGAAATGTAGCTATCTTATGTCTTGATATGATTCGTATCAATATCCCTGTCGATATTGCAAATGCCCTTCATAGGATGATTACAGTGTTTTTGACTTGACTTGAATTGACTGGACTGGACTGGACTCCAAACTCCACAGTAGTTCAGGACTGGTCTTCAGCCCCCAAGCTCCTGAAAGTTAACAATAAAGAAAAATAAAAGTGAGGCAGGGGTCTGAGGGGAGAGGAAGTCGGGGAGAGGGGGAGGGGAGGGACAAGGAAAGACCGCAGTGATTGGGGGGGGAGAGAGAGAGAGAGAGAGAGAGAGGAGAGAGAGAGAGAGAGAGAGAGAGAGAGAGAGAGAGAGAGAGAGAGAGGAGGATAGAGAGAAGAGAGAGAGAGAAAGAGAGACAAGGCAAGCAAGGAGAGGCAAGAAGACAGAGAGAGAGAGAGAGAGAGAGAGAGAGAGAGACAGAGACAGAGAGAGACAGACAGACAGACAGACAGACAGACAGACAGACAGACAGACAGACAGACAGAAACAGACAGACAGACAGACAGAAACAGAGACAGAAACAGACACAGACAGACACAGACAGAGAAGAGAGACGACAGAACAGAAAGAGAGAGGAGGAGGGGCAAGCAGCAGACAGAGACAGAGAGAGAGACGAGAGAGAGAGAGAAAGAGAGAGAGAGAGAGAGGAGAGGAGAGGAGAGAGAGAGAGGAGAGAGAGAGAGAGAGAGGAGAGAGAGAGAGAGAGAGAGAGAGAGAATGAATGAATGAATGAATGAAAATCTTATTTTTCAAGGGTAACAGAGTAAGTAGCTTACATACTTTTTTCATCGGCCTTAAGAGAGAGAGAGAGAGAGAGAGAGAGAGGAGAGAGGAGAGAGAGAGAGAAGAGAGGAGGAGAGAGAAGAGAGAGAGAGAGAAGCAAGCAGAGAGAGAGAAGAGAGAGAGAGCAGAGAGAGAGAGAGAGAAGAGAGAGAGAGAGAGAGAGAGAGAGAGAGAGAGAGAGAGAGAGAGAGAGCACTCTTTTCTCGACGAATTGATACTGATCTATAAAATAAATGAATGAATAAATAAATAAATAAATAATAATAATAATAATAATAATAATAATGATAATAATAATAATAATAATATAATAATAATAATAATAATAATAATAAAGATAGATTTTCACTAAACAAAAAATTCTCTAATCAGTATTACTGAAAATCCAATATTGCTATCTGAAGAATTACTCGTTTGAACATAACATTTTAAAGCAAAGTGAAATTAAGTGAAGTACAAGTCATTTGATTTTATTGCTTTTAAAAATGAAAAATTATCTTAACGCATCTGTCACAACTTTCCATTAGTTGGTTTGAAAAGAAGTTGCCGGAACTGACTTTTAAACAAATCTCTCCTTTTAATACATCAGTCACCAAAATTATCTCCACATCAATATAATTTTTCTACCAAGAACTTAATCTATTGCAACAGAACAGCTTACTCATTTTCAGCCTGCATAAATTACATTTTTTCTTGTTAAGTCGAATATGAGAACAGCAATTTTCTCACCTGTAGAAGCACATCTTGGTTCCCTCTCCCCCCCCCTCATGAGGCACTTGCAGCATCAGTGGTAGCAACAAACTGTAGACAGATTCTTCAACACAGGCTGAGGTCTGTTCCAACGAAATGCGGCCCGGGAAGATCTCCAGTGGTGTCGGTTTTTTCTCTGGATGAACATGGAACAGCGCCTGCGATAGTCGACTTCGGCGGAACTCTCCCGGTTCACAAGGTACCTGGTGAAACAGACATACATCACAACGTGAATAATAGGGAAATAAGCAACAAAATGAAGAAACAATGGGCCAAACAATAGATGAACAAAATAAACAGAAATAAAGACTAGACCAGGAAAGAGCTCATTAAGAAGAGAAGTTTATGAGTTAGAAGAGAGATAAGAAGAGAGGTAAGAAAAGAAAAGAAAATGTGTAGGAATAGAGAATAAAAAAATTTAAGAGGGACAATTGGCAAGTCTGAAGTAACAAATCTCCAAGTTTAAGGAGCATTAAAAAAAACTACGATTGACAGAAACAATGGACAAGTGACTCACAAAGACAAAAACAGATTGGACTGAAAAAAAAATCCCTTCGGAAAAAAGCCAGACATGGACACGAAATTATAAAACGCCTTACCTTCATTTCAGAAATCGCAGGTCCTTATGGTTGTGATCACTTGTCAGGTCAGGTCATAGGCACTTGATAAGGCAGGTCCTGATGGCTGTCATCACTTGTCAGTCAGTCACAGGCACTTGATAAGCAGGTCCTGATGGCTGTCATCACTTGTCAGTCACAGGCACGTATGATCCACATGACTAACAACCCGGTTAGGACCCATGTATCAAAGGATAAAAAGGAGAAGAAATCTATCCCAAGAAAACAGGAGTTACAGCCTCTCGAAACTACTGAAACAATGTAAGAATAGAGTGACAAGAGTAACAACCCCTCGTGATCACTGTAATGATTTAAGAATAGAGTGACAAGAGTCCCAGCCCCTCATGACCACAGTATCAAAACCTTTGTAGATGGAGACACCAAGATCACTGGTACCAGGATTGCTCTCCTCTCAACTCTCCTTCCCCCTTTTTTGGTTCTAGTTTTATTCTATTTTGTTTCAGCTAATCATTTTATTCTATTGTGGTGTAGTTTTATCTTAGTTTTGGTTTTATTTTGCTACATTTTAGTTTTTGTTCATTTCTAAATCTATTCTCTCCTAACTTTTGGGGGGAAGGTGGAGTTGTTTACTTTTTATTTTTCTTTATTTTTTTCAATTAAAATCTATACTTTTTGTTTTTTTAACTTTTAGTGAGGAGCATAGATGCAACCAGAAGCTTGGTGTCCAGTGATCATTTGAAGACAACCGTTTTCGCAACCATGCAGAACAGACACAGACGCTCTCCAAAAACCATGAAGCACAACACACCTGAAACTATGAGGCACACCACATTTCCGAAAACAAAATATCCCCGAAAACTATTGAGCCCAATATATCCCCCAAAACCAATCTCCAAAAAGCGAAGAAGTACAACACACCTCCGAAAGCTATGGAGCACAACATACCTCCGAAAGCTAGGAGCACACAGCATATCACATCCTGAAGCTATACATCTCGATCTAATATCCCAGATCCGAAGATTTCCTTTATTCCCTATTCTTAATCCTTTGATAACTAGGGCCGATCAAGGTTAGGTTATCATCACGTGTCACACAGTACAAAACTGATGGGAAGTATCTGGAAAGCAAAAACAAATGTGTTACAGATATGACACTGTCAACTAGCGGGGAAAGTGTGCACATTGTATATGTGGATGTCTATAGATGTTTATGTCTCGGGAGAGAGAGAGAGAGAGAGAGAGAGAGAGAGAGAGAGAGAGAGAGAGAGAGAGAGAGAGAGAGAGAGAGAGAGAGAAGACAGACAGACAGACAGACAGACAGACAGACAGACAGACAGACAAAGACAGACAGACAGAGACAGAGAGACAGAGACAGAGAAGAAGAAAGAGAGACAAGAGAGGAAAGAGGAAGGGAGAGGGATCGTGAGGGGAAGGAGGAGAGGGGATAGGGGAGGAGGAGAGAGAGAGAGAGAAAGGGAGAGAGAAGAGAGAGAGAGAAGAGGAGAGAGAGAGAGAGAGAGCGAGAGCGAGAGAGAGCGATAAAGAGAGAGAGTGAGAGAAAGAGAGAGCGAGCGAAAGAAAGAGAGAGAGCGAAGAAAAGAGAGAGAGGAAGAGAGGAGGAGCGAGAGCGAGAGAGAGAAGAGAGAGAGAGAGAGAGGAAGAGAGAGAGAGAGAGAGAGGTCTCAAAATGAATTCACATTTTAAAAACTGAAAACCTATTTTTAAGAAACATAAACTTCTGTATCCACTAGATCATCTCAAAGATTGACATTTAAAACAACTGCCATAGGAGCATAATAAAAGTAAAAAGAAAACTAAAAAACAAGAAAACACAAACAGGTCAAAATGTAAAGAGACCACCCAGTGAAAGTGGAGAAATATAAGAAATCTTGATGGTTTAGCAGCTGAAATATATTTTTAAAAACCCAGTTCCAAATTTGGTCATTAACTATCAAGATTCGTTTTAAACAAATGGAGTTATTGGCATACGTTATCAAAACTTAAAATGTAAACTTCGTTTTCAATTCTTAACCTCAAATGTTAAATTTATTCTACATTAGACCAATGTCAAAAAATGGCAGCTTATGCTCAAAAAAGACGATCACCTCGAAGCTACGGCTCGTACAACGAAAATACACGTTATGAATAGTACTTATCCTGGTACAACATTTCTGCTCTGCGTGTGGAACAATGGCTCCATTACATTCGGAACTTGCTCGAAAACCGCAAAGACGACTAACCTGCGTTACAAATGAAGTCTCTATCGCAGATCTGTGCAAACTGACGCCATCTTCGCACTCAAAACGTAAGGATTCTCTATCACTTCCCAAGGCAGGTAACTCGGTGCATTGGAATAATCCGTATCCAGCTGATAATTTTCCTCCGGAATACTTGTCAAACTAAAAGCACAGCAATAAATTGCAAGCGACCATTTAAATCGCTCAAATCTTTTAAGGAACATGTCATCTTAGTTTTTTGGGGGGAGCGGGGAAGAATCTTTGAGAAACTGGAATTATGTTTATAAGCTGGCTTAACGTAACACTGGCACTACAGCTGCAAAAGGGTAACCTATTAATACATGCAGACTACCCCACATTCCTCAGTTTACAAGGATTTTTCATTAAAGATTTGCAGTGACAAAGAAAGGTTTCCAATTCAACCCCTCCATTACCTTCTACAGACCATAGAGTTTACTTTATTTAGCCAGTCCATATTCAAGACATGTAAGTAAATAAATAGATAAATAAATGAATAAATAAATAAATAAATAAATAAATAAATAAATAAATAAAAGAAACACGGAACAGGAGAGAGACAAAGCATCACGTTTGTTGGTCATTGAACAGGAGAAATTAACTTTGAGCTGAACAAGAAATAGCCATGTAACTTAGCACCAGCTGAAGTATACAGTTAAAAGGTTACTGTCCCGATTTCTTTTGTTTGTATGGCTAAAAGAGGGGGTGGGGTGGCGAGAGTCTGCGTAAACCTGTTTAAAAGTTTGGGGGGAAAGATGCGGAATAGTTTCGTGATTTCGACATGGCACTGGCAAATAATTCTCTTCAGTGTGAAAAGATTCTGATAGTAGGAATCTGGCTGAGCCACGCAGGAATGGGAGCAAACGGAAGGAAAGTTTGCCCGACTTCGTTTTTTATCCCCGTGTATTTTTTAAAATATTTTTTCATAATTCTCTCTTTTTTCATTTTCAATTCCAAATCTGTAAAGGTAGTTATGAATAACTAGTCTGAGATCACAAAAGAATGGCATCTCTTACCTGTGGCCTTACAACAAGTCTGCAAGGAGCAGCAACAATGAATGTGTCTTGTCCAGTTAAGCAGCAAACTGGAATGAACTGAACAGTGAAGTGCGCGGGCTTGTAACTTCAGTGCCCTATGTGGGTGAACAGAACTGAGTTTCCACGTGCATCACGGACCATGGCCCTGCTGATGGCGATATCAATTACTTTTACCAGCCGCCATGGCGCAGTGGTTAGTGCCTTGGATTTTGGACTTGAAGGTCTCAGGTTCGATTCCCATAAGAGTCATAAGGATTTTTCAGACTTCGGCTGGCTGCTTCCCAGAGTGTGCTGTGGGCCCAGTGGGAATTTTGGGACCACACTTCGAGCTTCAACAATTTTAGGGATGCGAGTTTGAGTGTTGCTCAAATCACCTGACCAACACTGCAGGTGTCTGTTTCTCTTGGGCCCGATTGACGCCGGAATATATTATGATAGTAGCGTAAAGTACAACTCTGTCAAGTAGTCAAGTGCATAAGCACTTCCATAGCAGCATCTCTCTCTCTCTCTCTCTCTCTCTCTCTCTCTCTCTCTCTCTCTCTCTCTCTCTCTCTCTCTTCTCTCTCTCTCTCTCTCTCTCTCTCTCTCTCTCTCTCTCTCTCTCTCTCTCTCTCTCTCTCTCTCTCTCTCTCTCTCTCTCTCTCTCTTCTCTCTCTCTTCTCCACATCGCGCTAAAAACCGATAGCTCTAGCTCTAGGAGGAAATCTTTGCTTATTAAAGTTACACAGTTTCTGAAAGAAATAATGAAAAAACAATAATTTGATATTTCTTCATAAATGATACTAGTGCATGTATTGTGAATACTCTTTCTTTTTTCTTTTTCTTTTTTATGCCATCCATTGTGTTAGGATTTTTGTTGTGAGTATTTTTCACACGCCCATATCTGCAAACATTGGTTTTGTCAAATTTCATGTACCCCTTGGGGGTTTTTCTTGAAATAAAATTTTGAATTGAATTGAATTGATACCAGTGGCTGGAAACTCACCTGCCTAGGATTTCATCTTCCTGAAGTAGGGTAAAGATAGCGTGGCATATAGAAAACTGATTAAACGTGTCTTGTCTTGAGATGTACAGAGAATTCCTAGCATTCCCTGACATTCAATTAATTTTTGATTAAGAATAGAGTTCTAAAATAGAACGTGGATGTGTGTGGGGGAGGGGTGTTTGTTTGTTTGTTTGTTTGTTTGTTCCTTCCATACAATTCTGAGGTTTACCAACAGTGAGAATTTCGCATAAGCGACTGTTTCTGTCTACCATTAAGGTAGCCGCATTTCGACTTTGGGAATAAAAAAAAAAGGTTTTGAAATACTCGTCATTCATCTCTTTCACTCTTTATATCTTTTGCATGCAGAATTCACAAAATGAATCAGTGTCTATTAATTGTTTTTGTTCTTACTTGTAGTGCTGTTGTTGTTTGCTGTTGTTGTTGCTATTACTGTTGTTGTTGTTGTCAGAACAGAGAGATGCTATGTTTCTGCCTTGTTGATTTGAGCGTTTTCACTCCGGTTTTTTTTTCTTCTGTGTTTGCTTCATTAGCGTATTCTCTAACAAGGCTGAAATCAGCACTTGTGGCTCACAGAAACCTCACAAGATAAAAGAAGACCATTATTTATGCTGAAATAACTGTATTGATTGGCTTTGCCTCTATCTCTTCTTCCTATCTGTGTGTGCCTTTTGAGCCTTCTCAGTTCTGTTCTTCTTTCTCTGCCTCAGTCCTTGTCTTCTGTGTCTTTCCTGTCTCTGTCAGTGTACATGTTTTAAAGTTTCAGTATGTGCAGTTCCTTCTCCCCTATTTCTCTCTCTGTCTCTGTCTCTGTCTCTCTCTGTCTTCTGTCTCTGTCTCTGTCTCTCTCTGTCTCTGTCTGTCTCTGTCTCTCTCTCTCTCTCTCTCTCTCTCTCTCTCTCTCTCTCTCTCTCCTCTCTCTCTTCTCTATCATCTATCTATCTATCTATCTATCTGCCTGTCTCAGCTACACCACGCACATACGCGCGCGTGCACATACACAAACAATCACTCACACACACACCACGCACGCACACAACCCACACCATCACATACACACACACACAGACACACACAGAACAGCACAGACACAACACAACACACAGACACACACACACACACACACACACACACACACACACACCACACAACACACACACTATACACACACACGCACACACACATACACTCATGTGCTTCTAGGCTTCTTTATTTACTTACTTGCTTGCTTCCTTGCTTTCTTGCTCCCTTCCTTCTTTCCTTCCTTCCCGCCTTCCTTCTTTTCTTTCTTCCTACCTCCTTCTCTTCTTCTTCTTCTCCACCTTTCCCTCCTCCTCCCATCTCCCTCTCTCTTCTGCTGTACTGGAGGCATCCCATGAACAAGAGAGAGGAGATAAAGAAGAGAACTGCTCCAACAGACGCGGAGCACACTTCTTCTACTAATGACCACAAGGACAATACCCATCAGCACAATACCTTCAGTACCCATCATCGTGTCAGTCATCGACCTGCAGTCTTGCCATTTCTTCTCCTGATGATCTCTCCGCTACCGTTGCGTTGCATTGTGTGACGCTGCATTGTGTTGATGCTTTATATTGCATTGTGTACATTGCATTGTGTCATCATCATTGCATTGTGTTACTTGCACATGTTGCTAATTGTGTACATTGTACTGTGTTACATTGCATTGTGTTACATTGCATTGTGTTACATTGCATTGTGTTGCATTGCATTGTGTTGCATTGCATTATGTTACATTGCATTGTGTTACATTGCATTGTGCTATATTGTTTTGTTACATTGCTTGTGTTACATGCTTTGTACATTGATTGTGTGACATTGCATTGTGTGTGTTGCATGTGTACATTGCATTGTTTCATTGCATGCTTGTTTTTGCATTGCATTGTGTTACATTGCATTGTGTTACATTGCATTGTGTTACATTGCATTGTGTTACATTGCATTGTGTTCATTGCATTGTGTGTATTGCATTTGGCATTTGTGTTTGCATTGTTCTTGCATTGCCTCTGGTACTGTTGGATAGTGTGAGGAGAGAGTGAATCAGAAAAATTGGAGTTGGTAGATGATAGAAGAGGAACTGAATCCACTAGCCTTTGAGGGTTCGGGGTGTGGTGTTATGTTGTATGACTAATTGGCTATACATGAGCAAAGGTTATTGCCCATGGGAGTCAGAGTTTTTGCCCGCTGTAGTAAATTATAGCTACAGAATTTTTTTTGTGGAGTTTTGAAAAGATGGTACTGTAAATGCAATAGCGATGTAGAGCTGCTGCTAGGATTTCAGGGCAGAAAAGTTAAGTTTAGCCCGTGAGTTTTGCTTGCATTTTCGCTCAGTTCCATACAGGCAGAACGTGTCAGTTACTTTATGCATTTTTTTCTTCACATTGTAGGGGTAGGTTATGGCATATACTTCATTGAACATATTTGACAAAGCCAGTTATTATATTTATCTACAGGTTTTTAATACCGTACTGCTGGACAGACAGACAGACAGGCAGGCAGATAGACAGACAGCGAGAGTAGAGAGAGAGACAGGCAGAAAAGTAAAGTTAAGCCAGGAGTTGTGCAGAGAACAGTAGAACAGAGTAGTACTAATAGAGTACAGGTAATCAGTAGATGACCACATGTAGGAGGAGAGATGGCATAGACATGAGAACATATGGACAAGCCAGTATATATATACAGGTTTAATGACCGTATGCTGGACAGACAGAAGACAGGAGGCAGATAGACAGAGAGACAGAAAGAGAGAGAGAGAGACAGAGAAGGAGAGAGAGAGAGAGAACTGAACACTTAGAGAGGAGAGAGGAGACAGACGGAGAGAGAAGAGAGAGAAGTAATGAGAAAAGAAAAGTAATTGTTCTAACATTGCCCTTTCTCTACCCCTTTAACTGCCGTAGTTTAATGGCCAATGGTGGGAGTCTGTTCCCACTGTCAGTCAGTCACTGGTCAATAGTCCCGCCATTTGTCCTCCTGACGATTCCTCGTACTGTTGTGTTGCCTGGATAGAGGCAATGAATCAGAGCATTGAGCCGTATGAGACAAGATCAAGAATAGGATCGGTAGCCTTGGGATGTGGTTACCGTATTTCATAACTGATACCATTTTTAACTTTGTCATCATAGTACAACTGCGTAGTACCTCTCATTGTCATATGTTTGTCCTGAAAATTTATATACACAGAAGCAAAACAATATCAAAAAAAGAAGAAGAAGAAGAAGAAATAACGTATACATCAAAATAGATTCTCTTTCCATCTTCTTCTGCTCCTCCTCTTACCATTGGCTCAGCTACATAACAAAAAAGAGGAGAAGACAGATAATCCAGACTGGTCATTCCATGGACCATGCCCTACCCTCTAACAGCCCTAGTTTAATGACCGCTGGTCAGTCTCTGCTCCCGCCATCAGTCACTGTCAATAGTCCAGCCATTTGTCCTCCCGACAATTCCTTTTATATTGTTCCCTTACACGGAACAAGGCAGTGCATCAGAGAATGAGAGTTGCAGTGGACAGGAAGAAGAATAGGACGTTGACCTTGGTATCTAAGTGATATGTGGTGTTACGTTACTGAATTGATTGGCAAGATGTGTGCTGATATCAATGTCCATAGCCGATTTCGCTTTCATCCACTTCTCTGAATCAGAAGTCTACAACATTGTATTGATTCATAATGGCTTAAAAAGTAGTGACAGTAAGTCTGATGCCTATCTAGAGTTGTTGCAAGTACTTGAATGCAGGAAAGAAAAATCTACAAGTTTTGTTTGCACTTTTTTCTTTTGTTTTTTTTTTATCTTGGTAGAATAAGGTAAACTAACTATGTCTATGTGAGCTGACTAGTTTTATTCATTAACGGGTGTTAAAAATGATACCTTTTACTGTTATTAAATGATGACTGGCACAGTCTTAATATGCTGCAGCCCTGGGGGGCTAGTTGGTCTTTGGAGAACATCTCCAACGCTGACTGTCCGTATGCCTTCTAGGCTGAGAGGGAGGGGGTGTGCTGTGGGCATGGCACTTCCACTACAATCAAATTTCTGCCTCATTTAGGAGACAGCAGCTGCCTCCTCTGCTGTTTTATAGGGCATTTTTGGACACGACGGACAAAAGACACAATATCTTGGTGACAATCTAAGAACACATCAAAGCAAAACACATGAAATCAAAAACGTAAATGTCCCCTCATCTTTTTCCTTATACTAATCTTGTGGCTTACGCAGTAATGTGACTAAGACAACTCTGAACTCTAAAAAATTTTGATATTGTAGAAGGCCACCGAACCCATTACAATTTTACACACTTCCTCTCCATCCCCTCGCAACCTCGTTCTTATTCCGTACCAAGAATGCACATGAAAACACTTCAAGCTCACCGGTTGTTTCATTCACTTATGGTATTAGCACACATCTGCTTGGACTGTTTGAAACATCTCAGACAAAAACAATTAATCAATCAATAAATGAATAAAATTGATTTTTAAAAATATGATTAGGGTACAAACTGTATGCAGCGCAGCATTAGGCATTGAAGCAGCTTGAGTAGTAACATATATAGTAGTAACAACTCTATAGTAGTAACGTGACTAAGAGAGAGAGACGGGGGGGAGGAGGAGGAGGGAGAAAGACAAACACAGAGAGACAGACAGACAGGCAGGCACACAGGCATAGAGAGACAGACTGACAAAGACAGAAGAAGAGTACTTGTTCTAGCACGGCTCATTTTCTGTCCCCTAACAGCCGCAGTATAGTGGCCAATGGTTGGCCTCTGCTCCCTCTATCCCATACTGGTCAATAGTCCTGCAATTTGTCCTCCTCCCAACAATTCCTCTGGTGCCCCTTTACTGCCTGGATACAGCCAGTGAATCAGAAAATACAGTTAATAGTCGACCAGATGAAAAAGACGAGGGTTGGCCTTGAAGACATACAGACATTGTATATGGTTCTTCACTTCTTCCCTCGTTCGCTTTACACTATCAGATGTGTCTGGGGAAAATAATGGCATGTCATTTCCAGCTCCTCTCGTTGGCCGTACAACTTGGTCGTATGTGGTTCTGTATTGCATAATTAATTGGCTGGAAGTGATTAGAAGCCAATGCCTGCCACAATGTTTAGCTACTGTTGCCTGCAGTGCTAGTGTTTAACATGCATATGCAGAAAAAAAAATCATGCTTGTTTTCACCTGCGGGAAGATGACAGGAGTCAGTAAGATTGAATGTTCCTGTGCTGGTGCTCATGCTGCATGAGGCAGGAAAGCCATGCCCACATGTTGCGTTGTTATTGTTATTTCTATTTTTTGTATATTGGTAGAATAAAACAATCACAATGATCAGCAAGTCCCTTTCTAGTTTATTTCATTGTAGTCTACACCATTCGTTTGATGACAGCATGGTGATGAACTCATGGGTCTTTTCTTCTCAAAATGTTTATTCCTTCTTCACCTTCACCTGTCCCGTAATCCTGTGGACCGTGGAGGCACAACCGAAGATTTTGCAGCCAGCTTCCTCCACTCCCCACAGTCCTCCGCCCTCCGTAGTAGATCGTTCCACCCAAGGCCTGTCCAAAATGTTTATTAGTATTAGTATAATGTTCTGTTTTCGATACGTTTTAATGTTTGCTTTACGAGATTCGGCGCTATACAAACTCCATATAGTATCATCATTTTTTGTGTGTTCTACGTCTTGCCCACTTACTTCATCCTCCATTCGTCCCCACCCCTCTCCCCAACTCAAACTCCTCACCATATCATCCTATCTTTTATCTTTTTCTGAATATTGACATTAGGTCTGTCTTATACACGCGCACGCATGCTCGCACACACACACGCACACGCACACACACACACACACACATACACACACAAATACACTTACACACACAACACACACACTAACACACTAACACATACACATACATAAATATATACACACGCGCACGCGAGTGTGCGATCATACGCACGCGCATATATTTTCGCTTAACCGTAAAAAACCATTATTGATAATCGGAAAGTCACCTGCTGACTGCTAAACGTGTCAACTTGCCGATGCACAGAGGAAAAACAATGCAGCATAGAGGAAACCTCTTACAGCTGTCTTGAACTATTATGAACATTCTTTTCTCCCCGCCACTCAAGGCATTGGCAAGATTAATGTTCTGAGAAAGTGTTTGAAAATGCCCCTGTTCAACCCGCTCCTCCCTTGTTTTACAGGCTAACTTTTCTGCCGACAGTGCCTTGAAGATACATGGTGTGTGTGTGTGTGCTTGCTTTTGGAGTTTGGTCTTGTTATTAGCGCGCGCATGTGTATGTGTGTGTGCATACGTGCGTGCGTGCGTGCTTGCGTACGTGCGTGTGGGTGTGTACGGGTTGTGTGTGTGTGTGTGTGTGTGTGTGTGTGTGTGTGTGGTGTGTGTGTGTGTGTGTGTGTGTGTGTGTGTGTGTGTGGTGTGTGTGTGTGTGTGTGTGTGTGTGTGTGTGTGTTGTGTGTGTGCGGAGTTGTATCCTTTAACCACTATACCGTGTTGCCCCAATTGTCAAACAGTTGACCAAAAGCATCTATCACCCAATCACGTGTCACCAAAGTAATTACAATAAATCATCTACCATTAAGCCACTCATCATCATAACCAAACCATGTCGCATAAAACCATCAATTTCCAGATCAGTTACCATCACACAACTTGTCACCAAACCAATTACCAGAAAAACTACCAATTACCATACCATTTGCTACCAGCTTTCCTATCACTATACCACCCATCGTCGTACCATCTATTTCCAAACCACTTGCAATGAAACCATCAATTACCAAACCAAAATTTATCATACCACGTGCCACCAAACTACCTTTCATCAAACTATTTAATACCAAATCACTTACCAGAAAACCTTTTACCTTCAAACCATCTTTTACCAAACTACTTACCACCAAACCATCTTTCACCATACCACTTACTACTTTTCATCAAACCGTTTACTACCAAACCACTTATCACAAAGCCGCTTACCACAAAACTACCTTTCACCAAACCACTTACCACCAAACTACCTTGTTACCAAACCACTTATCACCAAAAACCACTTACCACCAAACCACTTACCACCAAACCACTTAAGGGCCAGCTGCTTACCACTAAAGCACTATTTCACCACTTTAAGGTCCAACTAGTAACACCCTCCTACCAACTCCTAAAGACCTAAACCACTTACCACCAAACTTATCACCACCAAGTCAAAAAAAAAGTGGTCAGCGAGGAGAAAGAAGGAAAGAGGGAAGGACAGTGACCAGCCGTCAGTAACTGACCAGAGAGACTGGTCAAAATGGATGCCCACCCCATGGAAATTTCCCTGCGGACATTCAGACTGATTCTGTCAGGGCCATTAATGTTAAGAGGGCCAGGAATAGGTATCTGGGAACCTCTTCTTGCTGGTGCTGGTTCTGTCCGATTAGGTTTTCTTCCTGTGCCTCTCAGTGGCTTCTAAGAGAGATGTGTGTGTGTGCGTGTGCGTGTGCGTGTGCGTGTGCGTGTGGTGTGTGTGTGTGTGTGTGTGTGTGTGTGTGTGTGTCTGTGTGTATGTGTGTGTGTGTGTGTTGTGTGTGTGTGTGTGTTGTGTGTGTGTGTGTGTGTGTGTGTGTGTAGTCTGTGTGTATTTTGTGTGTGTGTGTGTGTGTGTGGTGTGTTGTGTGTGTGTGTGTGTGTGTGTGTGTAGTCCTGTGTGTTTTTGTCTGTTGTGTGTGTGTGTTTAGAAGAGAGAGGGGGGAAAGAGGGGAGACAGACACAGACAGACAGACAGACAGACAGACAGACAGACAGACAGACAGACGGAGGGAGGGGGGAAAAGAGAGAGAGAGAGAGAGAGAGAGAGAGAGAGAGAGAGAGAGAGAGAGAGGAGAG
>CM060316.1:46615188-46630188 GCA_030674155.1 Stramonita haemastoma | reverse complement strand
TTCTTACTTCTTCTTCTTACTAGTCTTCTTCTTTTCCTTACTATTCTTCAGAATTCGTCTTCTTTAGAATTCTTCTTCAAAATTTTTCTTTCCAATTCTTTTTTAAATTCTTTTTGTAATTCTTCTCCTCTTGGCAATTCTTCTTCCTCTTCTTCGCAACTCTTCTTCTTCTTCTTTCTATATTTGCAATTCTTCTTCTCCTTAGCAATTCTTCTTCTTTGAATTTCTCTTCTTTTTTTGCAATTCTTCTTCTTCTTCTTTGCAATTCTTCTTCTCTTTCTTTTCAGTAGTAGTAGTAGTAGTAGTAGTAGTAGTAGTAGTAGTAGTAGTAGTAGTAGTAGTAGTAGTAGTAGTAGTAGTAGTGGTGGTGTGGTGCTGGTGGTGTGTGGTGCTGGTGGTGCTGGTGGTGCTGGTGGTGCTGGTGTCATTGTTATTATCACTATTATTCTTGTTATTGTCATCATTATTGTTATTTTCATTATCATTATCATCAGCATCACCAAAATCTTCATCATTTTTTAATTTCACACTCTAAACTGTTTGTGATATATTGCAATATAGACATTACAAGATGTATTGCAAGATAGATATATTTCAGTCTCAGAACGGCCTTAAATATTACCAACCTAGCTTTTTCAGTCTCATGGGTCCAAAAATGTGCAGACTCGCCAGTGCTTTATTTTTTTGTTTCTTTGTATTGTTTTGTTTTTGATTTGTTAGTTTTTGTTGGGGGGGGGGGGGCTTGGAGGGGAGTGTATCCCGTGCTTTTGTATACTGATTATGCATCTAAGGATGGGATTTTGAAACAGGACACTTTTTCAAGACCAACTCTCTTTTTTTGCCTCTAGTTGTTATATATGTCAAGCGTTTGTTAGATACGGAACATTTATCGTTTCCTACGAAAGAACAGCACCGACACCAAGACTTACTTTTTTGTAGAATAAAGAAAGTAGAACGGGAGGAAATATTCTGCCTCGAACTATACATCTTTTGTGTAGCTGATACAAGCATGTGAACCCGTAGGAATTTTTTTTAAACACGGCAATAAGATAGTTGTCCCAAGCAAAAATATGTCAAATAAGCTACCGTTCTGATATGGAAACAAGTACACATGCAGACAGGAGAGAAAAAAATAATGGGTGACGCTGCTTTTGTAGCGACGTGCTGTCCGTAGCGGAGAGCAGCCTGCATATCACACAGAGAACTCTGCTGTGACTAAAGTGGTATAGATTACACAAATACGATACCAAAAGACTGCTTATGGTGATGGTACCAAAAGCCCGAAGGGAAAGATCCCTTTGCCAGTTGTGGCATCACTGGTGAGCAATGTGGCGGGGTGGCACAGTGCCCAGGGACCCTTGTTCAGCAAAATGTTTGTCCTCATCTGTCTGAAATAAAGGCCCTGTCTGGCGGTGACTCTGGCATACAACCAGTCTGGTCGATCTTCCCTTGGGGGTTGTGCTAAGCGAGACTGTGCTTTGTCTTAGGGTTGCCTTGTCTTTGTGTTGGCTTGTCTTTGGACTGTTTCGTTTTGGGTTGGTTTGTCTTTGGGTTGGTTTGTCTTTGGGTTGGTTTGTCTTTGGGTTGGTTTGTCTTTGGGTTGCTTTGTCTTTGGGTTGGCTTGTCTTTGGGTTGGTTTGTCTTTGGGTTGGCTTTGGTCTTTGGGTTGGTGTTTGGCTTGTCTTTGGTTGGTTGGTTTGTCTTTGAGTTGGTGCTTGTCTTTGAGTGGTTGGATTGTCTTTGAGTTGGTTTGTGTTGGGCTGTTGGGTTGGTTGTCTTCTTGATTGGGCTTGGTTTGTGGTTGGGTTGTTTGTCTTTGGTAGGGTTGGCTTGTCTTTGAGTTGGTTGTCTGTCTTTCAGTTGGGTTGGTTGTCTTTGAGTTTGGATGGCTGATTTTGAGTTGGATTGGCTTACTTTGATGGGTTGATTGGATTGGACTGCTTGTCTTTGAGTTGGGTTGGTCTGTTCTTTGAGTGGCTTATGTTTCTTAGGTTGGTTGGTTTGTCTTTGAATTGGATTGCACTGATGTTGGTTGGTTGGCATGTCTTTGAGTTGAGTTAGCAAGCCACAAAAAACAAGTAATGTTTATACATGCTTTCTTCAAAAAACGGCTAGCTCTTGTGAAAAACATTCAAAAACAAAAAACAAATCAAGTGCAAAGGTACAAAAGCAGGGAAAACAACAAAAAAAATCTTAACTCACAAATCTTATTAATTTCTCTTAAGCCGTTAACCTGTAAAAAGGTTTTCTGATTAAACAAATGAGATTTTTTTTAAAGTAAACATCCATACTTAAGTTAATGTGTGTATCTACTCCTTAAAAATTGTAATGCAAGGCATATAAGAATTTCCAATACGCAAAGATTAAAGGTAATCATGGAAGCATGTGAGACTGCCCACCTCTAACACTCCTTTAAGATGCATCCATGCAAACGGGACAAAAGCAAATCAGTAAATAGGGGTGGGGGGCGCTGATGGTGGGGGAGACATGATGGTGGTAAGGAGGGGGAGGAGATTACATCAAAAAAACTTTTTTAAGTTGTGGTTGTGGAAATAAAAGAACAAGAAGAACTAGTCAGCGCCCTAGTTTATTTCTGGGTTATTGATCAAAGAACAAATCTCCCTAAGCATAAGACAGAAAGGGTGAGCATTGGAAAAGATGAAAAAATAGTTTTTTTAAAGTAAAGGACTGGAGAACGAAAACGAAAGATTGGAAATGAGGAAGATGAAAAGCACACGGAATGGATAAGCCGACAACATTAATTAGCATAAAACTTGAGCTGAATCTTAATTAGTGATAGAAATGACGAGAAACTAAAGCATCATTAAAGGTTTATTGCGTGTCATTTTTGCTATTGAATTTCTTGGGACAAAATGGCTTTGTAGTTCTACAAGGCAAACATCCTACACTTAGGAACAGTTGAAAAACATTTCTATTTTTTAAATAGAATCTGTATTCCTCTTTGTAGCCCGTAGGGCTTGTCTTTTGCATGTGTTACTTCGGGCATTCATGCTATGAAAACAACTCTCATCTCTATCCCTCTCTCTTCTCTGTCTGTCTGTCTGTCTGTCTGTCTGTCTGTCTGTCTCTCTGTCTTCTCTCTGTCTTCTGTCTGTCTGTCTGTCTGTCTGTCTGTCTGTCTGTCTGTCTGTCTGTCTGTCTGTCTCTCTCTCTCTCTCTCTCTCTCTCTCTCTCTCTCTCTCTCTCTCTCTCTCTCTCTCTCTCCCCTCTCTCTCTGCATTGTCTCTGTCTTGTATTTTCATCAGTTTAAAGAACAACTTTGAAACGTAGGCTTGCACGTAGCATAGGGTACTGCCCTGAATCTCACAGGCAGGCTGTTGTGGGCCAGTGGAAGTGTGCACAGCCCATTCCTGCACCAGGCAGAAGGACGAAGCTGTATAATTATGTTTATGTTCATCTCTGCCACCGGACCAGGCCAACAGCTTAGTCAGTTAGTGGCGTAATCTATTGCAGAAAACCGAGTACCGGGAAAAGTACAGGAAGCTGGTTACAAAATCTTTAGTGGCGACCCAACAGTCTAACAGACTATTAGGGGGGGGGGGAAGGGTTGTGAGCTAAGTGCCAAGGTTGAATTTAATTTGTTCAGATTGTCTTCATCTTGACAAGCTACTTACCTTAGCAATCTGCATACTCCTATAAAAGAGCAACAAAACCTCTGAAGTCAGACTATGGCTGCCTATGTGGTTAGGTACTTGATAACACAGCCAGGCGAGCAAACTTCTCCTCCAGCAGTGTCCACTAAAGTTTTCACATTTATTTTCTTCAACTATGGGAGTGAGACAAGTGCATATTCTGGATGACCCTCAAGGTGTTAACCTGGGTAACGCCCAACAACAACAGCAACATAAACCGGCCTCTTTTGCTTGAAAAAGTAGGCAGCTTAGCAGCGTTGAAACCTTCCTCTTATCACAACGAGCAGCAAGACAGTAAAAGACACCGACTAAAACAAAACCGAGAAAAAGAAAACCAGATTTTCAAAGGAGTAAGGCTGGCAAGGAATTGATTTTACAGTCCTCTCTGTCAGAAAATGGGATTGCCATCTGTCTGAACACTCGGAAACTCTTGACAGGGAAACGATGCTCAATGTAGTCAGATTCTAGGTTAAGAAAGAAAGAGTACTTTATAGCTACATCACACTGCACCGCGCGTAGCAATTTCAGGGATTTGATGGTTCAGTGCTAACACATTTGTCTTTAAAAATTAAAAAAAAACAAGGTGTTGATTTTGAGGGTTCCCATCTGAAACTAGACACATACCCTCCACTTATGCAGAATTGGTGTGTAAACTCATTTGCAATATGCATCAAGCATAAGTAAGAGATTACACGGCAGCAATACAGTTGTACCAGATACAAATGTGAACCCAAAAATGTCGCTGCGCTTTGGTTATAGAAACAAGGCCACATGCAAACATGGAAACATGGAAAGCTGGGGTTACAACACGCTTTGCTTGGTGAAGTTTTAAGCAAAGAAGTCTGCTGAGACTAAAAGGGGTGTGCACTACTTAACCATACAATACTAAGCAGCGCAATATGATGCAAATCAGTGCAATGCAAACACAATGATACTGCAATAAAAGATAGTGCAATTCATTTTAACGCAACTCAATGCAATATAACATCACCAGGTATACAGAGGAAACTTTCCCATTACCCAGACCCATGTCTAGGATCTCAAAGTGATGCTTATTACTGCAGAGTGTGACGAATAATACAGCACTGCTGCGATTCTGGACGCTTAATATACAAATTTCACATTTACTCCAAAATAGTTTTCGTTCACGGTCCACATTTTAAGATCACGATAGATTGTTTAATATGGATGCATGTTTTACTGGTATAAACTATTGCATGCAGTTCCCTGAATTGTCGTCTCATGGAAAAAACAGGTTATCCACGATGCCTTTAGGTCTTGGGAATAGGAGGGAAAAAATCGTACTTCAAAGAGGATTAGCCCTCACATTTTTCTCTTTTAAAACAAAACGCGTAACTGCTAGACCACAAGCCATCGCATATCTAATGATATCCTCATCCATCCATTCCCCCACTATATATATTCACTGATTTTCTCCCTGATCACAACGATATTGATCCACTTCAGATTTTCTGGGTTGAGCCTACGTCAGAACAAAAAAAAAAGTTTTGGACAGTTTCCCACTCTTAGGACAATAATTCGTTGCCGAAGCTCTTAAGGCTGGCCTATCACGTCTTTTCCATTTTGTCCCTGTCACTCCACCCGGCACATCGTCAGTTTTCTCACATGTCCGCTGTACAAAAGTTTTAATGGTCCATCCTGGAAGAAACCTTTGATTTACAGTCTGCGCGGAAAGCCGGGGACTTTGGATACTGCCGACACGGAGATGGTTCAGACACTGCTGTGTAAGGTTGCCTCTGCTCCTCCTCCTCCTTCTTCTTGTTGACATTGTTCATTTTGCTTCAGCCATCAGTGTGTGTGCAAGGAGAGAGAGAGAGAGAGAGAGAGAGAGAGAGAGAGAGAGAGAGAGAGAGAGAGAGAGAGAGAGAGAGAGAGAAGAGAGAGAGAGAGAGAGAGAGAGTGTGTGTGTTCTCTCTCTCTTTCTCTCTCTCTCTCTCTCTCTCTCTCTCTCTCTCTCTCCTCTCTCTCTCTCTCTCTCTCTCTCTCTCTCTCTCTCTCTCTCTCCCTGCACTCTCTTCTTAATTCTCTATCTCTTGTATTTACACTGATCTACGTTCGAGCTTAGGGTTCTTTTGATGTGTTTGTGTGTTGTGATGTGTGTCTATTGTTTTTGTCTATGGTTTTTCCTGTAATACTTTTGTATCTGTGTTTTTATATTATTGTTGTTCTTTCTTCTTTTGATAGCTTTTTTACATTATATACTGATATTATAAAACTTTGTCAAAAACAAAAAATAAAAAGAGTGAGAATAACATTTTAAAGACTGCGAATCTGACAACGACAAAAAACATATTACTAAAACAACAAACGACAAACCAAACATACACTATAACATCTGTACACATCTAAGAAATAATATCAAATTAACAGAAGAACAAAGTGGAAAATATAACGTGAGAAAACAGAGCACGTTGAAAAACGAAGACATGCATTAATATTTCTTTCTCTCTTTCCTTATTTTTCGAGTGAGCCACACACCAGGACAACGTTGCATTTTTGTATGACACAAAACTTTAGTAGGAGTTGAGACATTCTGATCATGCAACAAAAGAAGTGTTACACAAAAGCAATATAAAATAGCAAAATTGCTGTAATTTGCTGCTCTCTCTTGTATTGTTATTGCTCTTTCTTATACAGAACTATAATGATTTTCACACACACACACACACACACACACACACACACACCACGCACGCACGCACGCACGCTTACACACACACACACACACACACACACACACACACACACACACACACACACACACACACACACACATACGTATGTACATGTACAAAGAGTTCATGTGCTTGTTGGCTTTGGTTCGGTTTTTTTTTTTTTGGGGGGGGTTGTTTGCTTGCTTCATTGACAGCAATATTGAATGCTTTCTTCTTTATGTATTCTTCTTCTTCGCAATTCTTCTTCTTCTTTGCAATTTTTCTTCTTCTTCGCGATTCTTCTTCTTTTTTTGCAATTCTTCTTAGCAATTCTTCTTCGCAATATTTCTTCTCTGCACTCCTTCTGCTTCGCAGTTCTTATTCTTTGCAATTCTACTTCTTCTTAAGTCTTCTTTTAAGTTCTTCTCCGCAATTCTTCGTCTTAGCAATTCATTTTGGCAACTGTTCTTCGCAATTCTCCTTCTTTGCAATTCTTCTTCTCTTTCTTTGCAATTCTTTTTCTTCGTCGTCGTCGTTGTCGCGCAGTCTTTGCATTCTTCGCATTCTATGCATTGTTCTTCTCTTCGCATTCTTCTTCTTCGTATTCCTCTTTGCAATTTTCTTCTTCGCATTTCTTCCTTTCTTCTTCTTGCAATTCCTCTTCTTCGCATTTTTTCCCTTGGCATTCTTCTTTGTATTCTTCTCGCATTTTTCTTCGCATTATTCTTCTTCTTCTCGTCGTCGTCGTCGTCGTCATCAATGTCTCGACGTAGCACAGAATTTCCAGAAGGTGGAGATGCTATTCATTCATACTGACAGTCCCCAGGAATTCCCATGGGGGAGAAAGTTTTTGAACCGACATTTTCCAAGACTTCAGACTCTTTAGAGAACCCTGTAAGAGAGTGTAGTTTTAAACGTGACCTGTTACCAGGTCAAAGGCATCTACACTGCTCTGAGGCACAGTAAGAGAGGTAAGCAAGGCAAGGCTTTATAACAACACCATCCCTAAAAAGAGAAACACACACACACACACCACACGCACACGCAGCCGCACGCACGGACCACGCGCGCGCGGACTAACACTAACACTAATACACTAACACAACACTACACCACACACACACCACAACACACACACACAACACACAACAACACACACACACACACACACACACAACACACACACACACACACACACACACACACACCACATTCACACACAACACACCACACACACACACACACATTCAAACACACACATTCAAAAACACACACACACACACACACACACACACACACACACACACAACACACACACACACACACACACACACACACACAACACACAGATGGAGGAGGACTTGGCCTGTTGATCTACTGAACAAGTGGCCCACTTCACATGCTGTCTGTCAGGAAGAAGGAAAAACACATGTCTACCTTCCCTGCCTGTCTGTCCTGACTGACTTCTTCTGTAGAATGGGCACTGAATTTATGGTGGTTTAGTCATATAGCGGAGAGAGGGGGTGGAGAGAGATGTATTAGGAAACGTGTGTTGTGTGTGTTTGTGCGTGCGTGTGTGTTTGTGTGTGTTTGTGTGTGTGTTGTGTGTGTGTGTGTGTGAGAGAGAGAGATGAGAGGTGTGAGTGTGTGTGTGTGTTGTGTGTGTGTGTGTGTGTGTGTGTGTGTGTGTGTGTGTTGTGTGTGTGTGTGTGTGTGTGTGTGTGTGTGTGTGTGGTGTGTGTGTGTGTTGGGTAAGTGTTTCTGCTCACAGAAATGTATAGAAAACTGCTTGAAGACGTCTACATGCTCCATTTATTTTCTTAATGGGGGCAGAGTCATTTCTCTCTGTTCTCTCTGTCTCTCTGTCTCTCTTTCTCTCTCTCTCTCCACACACACACACACACACCACACACACACACACCACACACACACACACACACACACACACACACACACACACACACAACGTTACAATTCCATACACTTAAGAAGACATACACCGTGATTTCTTTTGCACCTTGAAGCACTTCAAAGCTGTGAAACTCTTTTCTGTCCACATTACACACACACACACACACACACACACACACACACACACACACACACACACACACACACACACACACTAAACACTACACAAAGCACACACTCACCCACACACACACACCGCGCCACGTCCAAGAGACACAACACAACAGACATGATAAAATGTTATTATTTTAACGGTTAAAAAGCACACGACTTCATCCGCTCAAAGCACTCACGCACACAATGGCCTACCCAACGGCCAGGATTAAGTGATGCGAAGAGTCTGCGGCGTCGAGGGACCGGAGTAGAAGATGGGGAGAGGGAGTAGATGATGTAATCCAGGAGAAAGAGGACGAACTGGCTTTAAATTGCAGGAATGTTCGACAGAGGATCGAGAGAGAAGAGAGAAGAGAGAGAGAGAGAGAGAGAGACGAGAGACGATGAGACAGAGACAGAGAAGAGACAGACAGACAGACAGACAGACAGGACAGAAGACAGAGACAAACAGACAGACAGACAGAGACAGACAGACAGACAGAAGACAGAAGAGCAGAGACAGAGAGACAACAGAAGAGAGACAGACAGACAGACAGAGACAGAGAGAGAAAGAGATAGAGGGAGGTGCTTTTCAAACTAAATCGTCTTGATAAGCAATTTTTACCTGCTCTTACTCTATGGTCTTTTGATGGGGTTTTTTTCATCCAAAATACCCATACAAATTTGTGACCCTGCATCTTCAAAAATGCAGAAGTATTACTGCTCTTTGTGTGTTTATGATCTTTAACAACATTCCTTTGAGAATAAAACGATGCCCGTTACACGTTGCTGAATTGTGTTGTAAATAGTGATGCCTTTTATGTTCTGTTTAAAACAAAACGAATTAGCGAACCTAAAACGTTATCTAATATCTTATACATTATTTCTATTTTACGAGCAGGCGCAAAAGATCTAAGGATAGTAGTGTGATGCTATTCATGTGTTGGTTTGTGTATTTGTAATATTAGCTTTAATTTATAGACGTGTGCGCGCGCACGTGTGTGTGTGTGTGTGTGTGTGTGTGTGTGTGTGTGTGTGGTGTGTGTGTGTGTGTGTGTGTTGTGTGTGTGTGTGTGTGTGTGTGTGTGTGTGTGTGTGTTTCTTATATCACAGCTTTTATTCCTGATATTGTATTAATTGCTTTTTTCTCAGCAGAGGGTTATTTCATTTTAATTGCGGTAATTATTTATAATCCTTTGTTCCGCTTTTAAAAAAAAAAAAAAAGAATAACTGCATTTTTTTCTCTTGAAATTTTCAAGCGGAAACTTAATTACAGCATTTTATCATCACAATCTTCTTTAAATTGGAAGATCACAGCAGAACTTTGAAAGAAACGAGTGCACACAAACATCAAAGTGGAGTTTCAAGAACAATTTTTTTAAAGGCAGGGGGCAGAAAAAAGAGGATGAGGTAAGGCACTTGGCCCGCTGATCTACTTTACTTTGCAAGTGGGCCCTCTCGGATGTTGTTAGTGGGTATGAAAAACAGGTGTTTCTGCAGTCTGGAACTGCTTCCTCTGTAGTGTAGTGTCAGGTTAGGTCTTGGAGGAAAACTCAGAGATAAGTGGGTGGGTGGTGTGGGTGTGTGTTTTAGTTTGTGTGTGTGTGTGTGTTGTTTGTGTGTGTGTGTGTGTGTGTGTGTGTGTGTGTGTGTGTGTGTGTGTGTGTGTGTGTTTGTGTGTATTTATGTGCGTGCGTTGTGTGGTGCGTGGCGGTGTGTGTGTGTGTGTGTGTCTTTGTCTGTGTCTGTACACAATACATTTAGTGAAAAACAAAAGAACACAAAAACAAATTAATCGACTGACGCTTGACACATACATATGTGTGGAGTAGTCCAAAACAGAACGACCATAAAGGAGTGTTAAATGTATATCCCACTGACAAAACTAAAGAATGGAAAGAGAGAGGGCAGAGCGAGAAATGGAAGGACAGTAAAGAGACAGATTTTGACAGGGAGACAGACAGATAGTGACTGAGAGACACGACAGACAGATAGTGACTGAGAGACACAGACAGACAGGTGTGACTGAGAGACACAGACAGACAGGTGGTGACTGAGAGACACAGACAGACGACGGTGACTGAGAGACCGACAGACAGAGGTGACTGAGAGACACAGACAGATAGTGACTGAGAGACACAGACAGATAGTGACTGAGAGACACAGACAGATAGTGACTGAGAGACACAGCAGACAGATGTTGAGGACTAGAGAAGAAGACAGATGTATCAGAGACAGAAGTTAGACACGAGACATGGATAGGACTAGAAGAAAATAGACAGGAGCAGAAGTGGTGACTGAGAGCACAGACAGACAGATGTGATGGAGAACGAGAGTGGTGACTGAGAGACGCAGATAGTGACTGGAGACACAGAGCAGATAGTGACTGAGACACGACGACAGTGGGACTGAGAGAGCAGCAGTGTATGAGAGACACAAAACATAGGACGAGAACAGCAGAATGAAGTGACTGAGACACAGACAATAGTGATGAGAGAACAGCAAAGATAGGATAGGAACAGACAGACAGAATGACTGAGTAGACAAACACGATAGTGAGAAGACACAGACAGAGTGGTGAGAGACAGACAGACAGATGTGACATGAGACAGAGACGAAGTGACTGACAGACAAGACTGACAGAAGACAGAGTAACTGAGAGACAGACAGATAGTGACTGAGAGACACAGACAGACAGATGTGACTGAGGACACAGACAGCGAAGTGATGAGAGACACAGACAGACGAGTGACTGAGAGACACAGACAGACAGAGTGACTGAGAGACACAGACAGATAGTGACTGAGAGACACAGACAGACAATATGACTGAGAGACACACGACAGATGGTGACTAGAGAGACAGACAGACAGATAGTGACTGAGAACACAGACAGATGACTGAGAGACACAGACAGATAGTGATGAGGACACAGACAACAGAAGAAGAAAGGACAGAGATGAACACAGACAGACAGATGGATAGAGACAGAAGACAGACAGTGATGAGGACACAGAGACAGATGTGAAGACGACAGATCGTGACGAGAGAACAGTAGATAGGACACAGACAGACAGATGACTGATAGACTGAAGACAAGTGACTGAGGACAAGACAGACAGATAGTGACTGGAGACACAGACAGAAGATGGTGACTGAAGAGACAGAAGTAGAGCAAGACACAGACAGATGTGTGACGAGAGACAGACAGATGTGACTGAGAGACACAGACAGACAGAGTGACTAGAAGACAAGAAGAACAGACAATGTGACTGAGAGACAAGACAGACAAGTGACTGAAGACACAGACAGAGATAGTGACTGAGAGACACAGACAGAATGACTGAGAGACACAGACAGACAGATAGTGACTGAGAGACACAGACAGACAGATAGTGACTGAGAGACACAGACAGAGATGTGACTGAGAGACACAGACAGATGTGACTGAGAGAACAGACAAGATAGTGACTGAGAGACACAGACAGAAGTAGTGAGAGACACAGAAGACAGATAGTGATGAGAGACACAGACAGAAGGACTGAGAGACAGACAGACAGATAGGTGACTGAGAGCACAGACAGAAGTGACTGAGAGACACAGACAGACGATAGGACGAGAGACACAGAGACAGATAGTGACTGAGAGACACAGACAGAAGTGATCGAAACACAGACAGATAGGACTGAGAGACACAGACAGACAGATGGTGACTGAGAGACACAGAAGAGGTGACTGAGAGACACAGACAGATAGTGACTGAGAGACACAGACAGACAGATAGTGACTGAGAGACACAGACAGACAGATGTGACTGAGAGACACAGACAGACAGATGGTGACTGAGAGACAACAGACAGAAGATGGACTGAGAGACAAGACAGAAGGACTAGTAGTACTGAGAGACACAGACAGACATGACGAGAGCACAGACAGACAGATGGTGACTGAGGAACAACAGACAGAGGGTGATGAGAGACACAGACAGAAGTGACTGAGAGACACAGACGACAGATAGTGACTGAGAGACAAGGACGAAATGGTGACTGAGAGACACGACAGACAGATAGTGACTGAGAGACACAGACAGAAGTGACTGAGGAACACAGACAGACAGATGTGATGAGAGACAGACAGAAGATGGTGACTGAGAGACAGAAGAGAAGAAGACATAGGACGAGACAGAAGCGACGAGGACAAGACAACAGACAGAGAGACACAAACAGACGATGTGACTGAGAGACAAGACAGATAGTGACTGAGAGACACAGACAGAAGTGACTGAGAACACAGACAGACAGATAGTGACTGAGAGACACAACAGAAGACGAGAGACACAGACAGAAGGACGATGGAGACAGACAGACAAGGACTGGAGAAGGACAGACGATAGTAGAAAGAAACAGTACGAGGACAGAGACAGACAGATGAAGTGACAAGACAGACAGATGTGATAGAGACACAGACAGATAGTGACTGAGAGACAGACAGATGTGACTGAGAGACACAGACAGATAGTGACTAGAGCAAGACAGATAGTGACTGAGAACACAACAGACAAGTGTGACGAGACACAGACAGATAGTGATGAGAGACACAGACAGACAGTGTGACTGAGAGACACAGACAGAAGATGAGAAAAACGAAGAGTACAGACAGAATGTGACTGAGAGACACAGAGACAGATAGTGACTGAGAGACACAGACAGATAGTGACTGAGAGACACACAGGATATGAGAGAGACGACAGACAGATGGTACTGAGAGACACAGACAGAAGATAGTGGACGAGACACGACAGATGTGACTGAGAGACACAGACAGACAGTATGACTGAGAGACACAGACAGACAGAGTGACTGAGAGACACAGACAGATAGTGACTGAGAGACACAGACGATAGTGACGAGAGAAGACAGACAGATAGGACTGAGAGACACAGACAGATAGGAAGAGACACAGACAGAAGATGTGATGAGACACAGACAGACAGATAGTGACTGAGAGACAAGACAGAAGTGACTGAGACACAGACAGACAGATGGTGACTGAGGACACAGACAGACAGATGTCGAGAGACACAGACACAGATGGAACTGAAGCAGACAGATAGTAGAGAGAGACAGAGACAAGAAAGACGAGAGACAGAGACAGACAGAAGTGACTGAGAGACACAGACAGAAGTGACTGAGAGACACAGACAGACAGAGGTGACTGAGAACAGACAGATATGACTGAAGACAACAGACAAAGGTGTGACTGAGAGACACAGACAGATAGTGACTGAGAGACACAGACAGATAGTGACTGAGAGACACAGACAGATAGTGACTGAGAGACACAGACAGACGGATCAACAGGTAGACAGAGGGTCAGGAGATGGGACACTCGTCAGATTCTGCCATAGCAGTCTGGTCATTTCTTTCCTTCCTTCTATGAATACGTTATAAGCTAAACACAAGTCTGTTCTCTGTGTGTGCAGATCCACAACGTGACAGAAAAACAAGCACAAGACTTCCACTACCCTCTTCCTGCTGAAGATACCAGCATTTGTACTACCAACACTACCTGAATGTGATTTCTGAGAAAATTTCAAACAAGATTTTTATTAGCATTTCTCAAAGAGTTCCACACAGACGTTGTCAGTTATAATTTCAGTCAGAACTTCAGTTCGGATTTTTAGTCCATTTCTGCGCAGATTTTTTAGTAGGGATTTTAACGGATTTATTATACAGAATTTTTAACCATGTTCCAGCGTGTTTTAGCCAACAATCTCAGTTAGAATTTAGTTTAAAATTTTAGTCAAAATTCCAATCAAGGTTTTTGATCAAAACTTTGGACAGGATTTCAACATAAGTATCAGACAGACTCGACCTCAACCCATATTCCATTTGTATTCCAGACAAGACATCAGCCAAAAAAAAAACAAAAATCCCCCTCTAGCCTTCATTCCTGCCTTCCTAACACATAACTGAACCCTAGCGATGGAGGACGGCAGCGCAGCTCCGGTAGAGAGCATCGTGGTTCAGAGCGGAGCACTGGGCTTCTACCAGAAACGCCTCTTCCTGTGCACCTGCTTTCTGCAGGCTCTCACAGTATCAGCCCTCATCTACGCCTCCCACTGCCGCCCCCAGCTCTCTCCCCCAGTGTCCCCCACAGCCACCAACGGAGAATTCGCGGCCTCGTCCAAATGCAGAGTGCGCGTAAACGTCGGCGGGGAAAAGAAGCTCGTTGAGAACAATGATACAGAGATGGTGACACAGCCTGAACACTTGGGTGGTGGGGTTAGGAATGTATCAGGGCATCACCTGGGAGAGAACGGGAGTGTGTCCGAGATGGTTAGTTCGGGTTCAGTGCCTGGTGAAACAGGGAGAGGAAGTACCAGTGCTACCAGCCTCCCTGACGATGATGATGTGACGAGAAGGAGAGTGTCGGGTGTACAATCTACCGCTAGGGACGTTCACAGAGACAAAGCTTATTCAGCGTCTTCTGTCCCCCACAAACATCTACGTCACTTCTCACACTCCAGCCATCATGGCGTCACCGTACAAACCTCGTCAGAGAAGGTAACGTTATCGGGTGACGCCAGTGTGAGAACTGTTTCTTTT
>CM060316.1:46595188-46610188 GCA_030674155.1 Stramonita haemastoma | reverse complement strand
ATGACGTCACAGACTGAATGGAGGCAACGTTACCGAACAATCTTCAAACTGATTTTGTTTCTCTTCTTATGTTTATTGACCAATGTACAACCGCTGAATATGATAAAATATGCAAGATAATGTAAAGAAAAGTTCAACAGATGGTGCCAGTAAAGAAATATGAAATGAGAGCAAACCTTCATTTCATATGACTCCTTTTTACATTTCCACACATCTCATTTTTGTCAACCACATCAACACAACAGACTCACAGAACAAAGAATACTGACACAAGAACATGCATAAACATATTATTTGCCTAATCCATTACAAATTCAGAGAAGTACACTTACCAAAAATAACTATTTTGCTGATTTGTCCTCAAGACTATTGTTCCACACACACAAGTAACAGTGCACTTCCAGCAGAGAGAAGGTGTGACACAGCACTCATTTTTACCTAATACGTCACTTTCTCCCGTCAAATTCGCAGAAAAACGTCACAGACGCGTGTTCTATTCCACAATTCATCGAGGCAAACAGCAAACAGTGGACTGCCCTGTGTGATATAATTTTGCTAATCACATTAATTCTGCCAGTAACGTGTATATGATCTGTGACGCAAAACAGATTTTTTTAGACTACATTTACTCATTTGATTTCAAGCATGAAACTGCAGCTTGATATTAATTTTCGCTCGATAAATAATCGATTTGTAACCAAATTTTGTGCAATTATCGTCTGCTGACTTGGTGCTGAAAGCAAAAAGTTGGTCATGATCTGTGACGTGGCTGGTAACGTACAAACCCGAAATTCACAATCTTTGTTTGTCAAGAAAACTATTTAAAAACACCAGTTCTTTACGTGAGTATTTCAATGCATCTTTAATCTTTAGTTCTATGAAAGAATTTTTGACTAGGGGTTACGATCTTTGCAGTAGTGAACTTTAGAAGCGAGTAGGGGTAAGCGTTCCGGTTTTTCGTCGCCATTTTTAGGCCATTTTCGCCAGAAATTTCTCTCTCATAAACATAATTTTCTGTTCTGGGTCTTGTTTCTGCTCGCACTGTTTCCTTGATATATGTGAAATGTATTGAGTGATGATAAATGGTTCAAACTTATTTTGTGTAAGTGTAATGGAAAGTTTTAGAGGGTGACCCCCCAATGACCCCAACAGTGGAGAAATAGTCATTACCAAAGATAAAGAGAAAAAAGAATCACCATTCCTGCCCCACCAGCACCACTACAAACTTCCACTACCTCCCCCATCAAATACAGAGGCAACAACATCAATCAAAACAAAAACAACATTACCAAAAGTACGAAATCAGCTTCAATTCAACAAAAAAACAAAACTGAAAAGGCATGGAAAGAAACAGATTTTCTCTTTAAATCGAGAACACAGGCACTTATATAAATATGATAATAATGACAACAACGACGATGCCAACGACAGCATTGAGAAAAATAACAAGGACAATGATATAACCATTAACACCCCACCAGCAAAGGTAAAGATGTTCCATGTTAGGTGAGGGGCGAGATGTTAAGAGACCCCTCAGCTTCTCCAGGGGCCAGCATATTGAGGGCGGCGCCGTCTCCTCTCCCTCCTTGTTTTATCTTGCCTGACCCTGAAGAGAGCAGGTTCCCATTTATAGCTGGGTGAACTGGGGGACTGTGTTGAAGCCAAGGCGTGCGAACGGTCACCCATTCACTTGGCAACGACGCTCAACGCTGCTTAAACTTAGCTAAGGGAATGTGAGTGCTCTGACCACGGAGCTATGCCGTCCCCACCCCGCCAGTAACAACAGCTAAAATAGCCACAGCAGCAACTCTGTATCACTGTTTTTAATGAAAGAACGTGCTGGTCAGCCTCTTTGCTCCGTATATCCAAATGCTGTGTTCATTGTTCATTTCTTCTGGTACCCTTCTTCAGTATTATAGGTAAAAAGGTAAAGGTATCCCGCCATAACCTTTGTGATCATAGGGGAGCGAGGCATCAGAGACCTCAGCTTTTCTAGAGGCCAGCATATTTGAGGGCGGCGCCCATCTCCTCTCCCTCGCTGCTTTACCTTTCCTGTCCCTAAAGAGGGCAGGTACCCATTTACAGCTGGGTGAATTGGGGGGGGGGGGGACTGCACTGTAGCCAAGGCGCGCAAATGGTCACCCATCCAACTGGTAACCACGCTCGACGCTGCTTAACTTGTCTTAGGGAAAGTGAGTACTCTGACCACTGAGCTATCCCGCCACCCGACTTCCGTATTCTGCAGTTCAATCAAGTCTCTCTCTCTCTCTCTCTCTCTCTCTCTCTCTTCTCTCTCTCTTTTATTAAGTTGGGGAGGGGGTATGAGGGGGGTGAGGGGACACACACACACACACACACACACACACACACACACACACACACACACACACACACCACACTTCTCCCTTCCCCACCCCGACCCCCAAGCCCCCTCCCACCCACCACCACCCTTTTACCAAATCTCTCCTGGTGCCACGCAAAACAACTTTGACAAGCTAAATAATCACAGAGCGGAGACTGGTAAGACAGTAGGTCTCTGGGGAATGCTTTGCCGTATCGGGCACCACAGCTATGCTAATCTGCCATGGCCCGTTTTCATGCTGTCTCCTTCAGAAACGACCTGTTGTTCTGGAATAAGGGACAGTCTGGTGGTGTCTGTGTAGAGGGGGCAAGGACGTAAGAGGGGTGGGGGGTGGGGGTTGTTTGTTGGGGGGGGGGGGGGGGGGGGGGCCGAGTGTCGGTTAATGGGTGTGAGAGTGTGTATGTATGTTTATGTCCATATACATGAATATAATATGTGTATGGATGGATGGATGGATGGATGGATGGATGGATGGATGGATGGATGGATGGATGGATGGATAGATAGATAGATAGATAGATAGATAGATAGATAGATGTCTGTGTGTCTGTGTGTGTTTATGTGTCTGTGCGTGTGTGCGGGGTTGTGTGTGTGTGCGTGGGGGGGGGGGGGCATGTGTGTGTACGTGCGCGCGCACGTGTCTGTGTGTGTCTGTGTGTGTGAATGTCTCTCTGTTGGTACTTCTCTGTATTTTATTTTGAATAACATTTCTTGTGAAAATTTGCTGTAATGTATTTCGCGATCGTAGTTATCATATATAATTATATAATATATATATATATATATATATATATATATATATATTATATATATATATAATATATATATATATATATATATATAATCTCATCTCGTTGTAGCTTAATCGTGGCAAGACGGCTTTGGAACTGACAAAATGATATCGAAAAAAACTTAGTTGTACATATGCTTTAAAGTAGACAGAGATGTGGAAACGACTATTGTGTCGTGAGCTGTCTCCTGCTAAACATTTCATACCAACTGATTATTTATTTATTTATTCTTTTATTTCGAGGATAATGGAATAAGCAGTTATGCGGTTGTTGTTTTTTACATCCAGTCCTCGTTGTATGCAGTTTTGTACATTTTATTACAATAACACATCACAGAGTTCCAGGCGCAAACTGATATTGACAGAGACTTTATGAAAATCACACCTACCAACTTCAAACGCCATACAAACAAAAATTGCCAATAAGGATAACTATGTGGATCAAAGGGTCCCGACTCTGACCCTGACCCTGACCCTGACTTCGTCGCATTATAACCCAACATCGGGGTCAACCAGAGTGTCGCAAATTATGCGACATCGGCAATGTAAGGGTTAACGCCTGGGATACATCCAGAATATACACTCTTTCTCACCCCCCCCCCCAAACCCCCATTCCCCCGCTGCCACCCCCACTCCCTCCCACCTGGGAATGGCAGTGAGGGAAGGAAGTAAAGGAAGTGCTTCATCCTAAGCTGCTTATTGAGTTTGCTGTCAAAACTAAAGCAGGGAGAAAGATGGATGTTGGTACAAGTCTCCTCGCTCATTTCAGAGGTCAGAGCAGACTGCTTAGAAAACCGTGATTCATAAGCGAAAACAAGCAAACAAAAGACAAACACACAAACAAAAAACAGATGCTGCTTCTTTCTGCGAAGACGTGGAAACTGTATTTTATATAGCTAAATGGCAAAAGAATGCATGCATACGTAGGTGTGTTTTAAACACCATCCCCAATGTCGGAATGCGGCTACCTAAATGGTGGGTAAGATGATCTCATACGCAAAATCTCCCCATTGGTAAGGGCTCTAGATGAGAAACTGGAAAAAACGAAATGCATGAAATTATCGATGTTTTTTTATAAATTAAAATAAATGAGTAGTGAATTAACACAAAAAATGAAACCAAAAAGGCCTTGCAGAACATTATCAGAATAAATTCGGCTCATGTCCTATTGATAGAAAAAGTTGTCCTTTCTCGTGTATATCTTACATGAAACTGGTTTTTGTTTCCTATTCTTTGTTTGCGAGACTGACCATAAAAAAAAAATGTAGATTTCAAATAGGCTTTAGGCGACCACGAAAATTTGCTACAAAAAAATTAACAGCAGAAAAACAGAAAGATATTTTATTTCCTCTTGCGAACAGCTGGGGCACACTTTGAGAGCATCTTAACTAATATCGCTCATGTTCCTGTAACCGATTTTTATTCGATACCCCTGGGACATGGCATCGCTTTAAACGAAGAGAAACAACAAGACCCACGAAAGGCAGAAATGGTAAATTACAAAAGAAATTAGGATTAAGAAAGACAGAAACCCATGAAGCGAAAATATACAGACAAAAAAAGAAATGCAATTAAAAGAAAACAGGAAAGCAAAAACAAAAGAAAATAAAGGAAAAAATGAAGAACGAAAGGAAGGGAGGGGGGAGGAAGATAGGGAAGAAAGAAAAGAAGTCAACATACAGGGAACTGATTCAAACACGTTTGGGACCCCTGACGCTTCGGGGCATTAGTGCAATAGGGACATGAAATTTGTCAGTCTTCAGAAATCATGTCATTGTAGGTTTTCTCCATGTCTGGCCTATTTCCTATGTGTATTTTCATGCAACCCAATGCCCCTTTCCTGTTCCATAACCACCGTATCTCCTGCCTATTCTTATTTACCCTTCCCTGTTCCCCCCCACTATAAACACACACCACCCCACACAAAAAATATGTGCACGCGTGCACACACACACACATTCATGCACACGCACACGTACGCACACATACGTGCGCGCACATATACACACTCACACACAAGCACGCACATGCACACAGCACCACGCTAGCAAACTAATGGTTTATAATCATAGAACATCATGGCTGTAAAACACTTCTAGAAAAAAACTCTTTGAAACCACAGTCCTGCTTGTTTCTTTCTGTGGTGTGTGTGTGTGTGTGTGTGTGTGTGTGTGGCTGTCTGTCCTGGTCTGTCTGTCTGTCTGTCTGTTGTCTGTGTTGTGTTTCGTGTTTAAAGGGTTTTTGTTTTGATTTGTTTGGGGATTTTTTGTTTTAACTGTTTCCATTGTTTGTTTGTTGTTTACTTTTCTTTTTTTGTTGTTGTTACATTGTGTTTTGTTTTGGTGGTAGCTTTGTTTGTTTGATTTGGGTTGTGTTGGGGATTTTTGGTTTGTTTTTTGTTTGTTTGGGGTTTTTTTTCGTTTCGTGACTACACACACACACACACACACACACACACACACACACACACACACACACACACACACACACACACACACACACACACACACTACACCCCTATTCCACATCCCTCATCCCTCCCTCACCAGACACATACTCAACAGTATATATTTATCCATGCCAGCACAAACTTCAAAATCGATGGCTATGTCCCCAGCCTCCCAACGACAGGGGGAAAACAAAACACCGGAGCCAGCTCGCAGTGGGATCATTTGTGAGAACATTATAAACTCGAACTGACAGTTTTCTCCATTATTTTACTGTCTATTGCGTGATAAAGGTCGGTGGTACAGGCAGTGTGTATGGATACAGACTGGGGCACACTGACCAGTAGAAGTGTACGTAGTTGTAGTCTGTCTACTTTATGAACACGTGGAACGAACACACCCTCGCGCGTACAAGTTTACGCGTGTGCGCGCACATACATACACACGCACGCGTGCATATAAACATACAGACACACACGCGCACACACACACATATATATATATATACATACATACATACATACATACATACATACATACATACACATACATACATACATACATACATACATACATACATACATACTTGTATGTGTGTGTGTGTTTTCAGGGAATTTTTCCACCGCAAGTATGTGTTGGGAAGGTTACATGACGTATGATGTTTCTGTTTGTTTTGGAAGGAAGAAATAGATCACTTCTACTACTTTCATTTAACATCAGGCATAAGCAGTATCATCAGTAACAATTGCAACTAGTAATAATGACATCACCTACCATACAAAAAATCCCCTGCAAATTTTCTTTTGGAAAAAATGGGCAAAAACTGGTCGCATATGCAGAATCTGACATTGATAAACCTTGATAAAGCCCAGAAAATAAAAAGGGGGAATATAGACTTCTTTGGTATCCCAAAGATGAAGAAGAAGAAGAAATAACCCCAGTATTTTACATCTGAAAGCTCTTTTTGCTCTGAAAGTCGACTTTCTGATCATTTTTATCCAGAGGAAATCTCCAGTAGGTTTTTTTCCAAAATAAAGCGTCTGCAAAAGAGTCATAAAGTTGGCTACAGTTAGGTATTCTCCCACACATGGACTTCACAATCTATTAGTAGGCTTAGAAATTTATGTGTCTGCTTGTATGGCTTGGTTTTAGGGAGAATTGTCTCGATCAGACTGGCCATCCCAGTTTTTCATCGCACATTTGAGATGTTTGTGGACCTTTTCTGACTGATGTTTACTTAATTTGGTTTTTCTTATTCCGGAAAAGTACAGTACAAGTATTTTTTTTTTCATTTTTGGCCCAGGTCAAAAGCGGTATCAGTTATTGATGTAAGCAAAATTCTAAGGCTTACGTTAAGATGTTGTTATACTTGAAAATGTTATGCTAAGATGTTTTTATCTATTAATGTCAGATATGTGACCAGAATTCGATGTAGATAGTTATTCTTATGATTTGAAAGTTAGTTAGATTTTTTATATATGGCAAGTTCTTGACATAACAATCTGCACTCTCCGTTTAAAAGGAGATCTGCAAACAAAACCAGGGACAAAGACACAAAGTGAAAGAGACAGAAAAAAGACGGGGTTTACAAAAGTGATATACAAATACTAACCATCATTGATAACAGCTCTCACCCTACTTTAAGAAAACAAAACATCCCTGACTCTATACACACTAAAACAGTCAACAAACCCTTTTCTGAACATCCCTCCCTCCCCCCTCCCCTGATGTTCCCTGTCTCTTAACCACGTTGTGGCTGACAGAGCACACTGTTTTCCCACTTTGCTGACGAATCTGTCTGCCCACCATCCGTCCTTGTCACAGCAGTAAACACACGTAGATTAGTGAAGTCCTACCAGCCTTTTACAGCAATATCGCAGGGAGGCATACTAATGGCTGTCTAGTCCCTGAAAGTAATTGCTTGTCGCCTGTTTCAATTGTGGGGATTGTCCTGCGGGTCTTTCTGTATCTGTCGCCATCGTACAGCAATGACTGGCATGCAGAGAAAGGACTTGTGACAGTTCTAATCGGGCTCAGCACTAAAAGTGTTAAACAGCATGGAATAGCTTGATTCTTGTAGAACTTTTACAACAAAAGATAGAGAATATATATTTAAAACTGCATGGATCTTTCTCTTACCATGTATGTAAGTATACTAGTAATTATATTATCATAGAAGTAACTTCTGATTTCATAGATCTCACTGACTGCTTATTTTATAATCTGTGAGCATAACTGTGTCAAAACGGCTAACCATTTTATTGTCCATAAGGAATTATCTTATTCTTTGATGTCAGCAACTTGCATTCTGGAATCTCTTGTATGTGCTGCTCTCAAATTGTTGATATTGATTCTATTTTAGGTGATTGTTTATTTTCCTGTATCGATTGTTTGGGTGACAGTGATCCAATCTCCTAGCTTGAATCATTTTTTCCTTAAAAACATATTCATGATGTTTGCTCTATTTTCAGCTTTTGATTCTGTACTATGTGTCACAATTTAACTATTTTGGATTTATTTTCAGTGTATGCTATAGAGCTTGATCCATGGTAAAATTGACATGCTGGCTTATCAATACTTACCAACGAATAAAGCACCCTGGCATTGTTATCTTTGATCGGTTTCTCAGAAACATTGATCTTTCTTTTCTCACTTAAAAAGATATCAGTGTCCATTCCTTGAAGGAATACCCAAATAATTGTTGCACATGATTGGCCTAACAGAATTTCCATTAACATATAACACAGGTGTGAAAATTTAGGTTTGTTTGATGGGTTACATATGTTTCTTGTTATTTCTGATTATTCAAATGAAATTAACCTTCTAAGGGCTTTCCTCTCCTTTTGCCTTCTTTTTCTTCTCTCTTCTTCTTTTTCGATGCTCCTCTTTGTCCTCTTTTCCTTCCTTCATCTTGGGAACAGATGACAAGATTTACAAAACGCATACACATGGGGACTATTGTAAAAAAATTAAAGCATAGAGTGCTTATTCCATTATCCTCGATACAAAAGAAAAAAAAAAAAGAATAAATAATTCCCACACTGCGCTGTGATTCTCTTAATCGAGCCCATGTCTTCTTCACGAGTCATCTCCCCTTCTTTCTCTCCTCTCTCTCTCTCTTCCTCTCTCGCTCTTATCCTTATATTTAGTCTTCCCCTTCTTCTTGTGTTGTTGTTTGGTTCCACTGCCTAAAGTTTTTTGTTTAGCTTCTTTTCAACTTGCTGTATTCCTACGGCTTGGTCTGATGTACTAAACTCACTCTCTCTCTTCTCTCTATCCTCCTCGTACTAATCTTTCTCTTCTCTTCCTCTCCTTGCTCTTCCTTCCCTTCTTTGTCTTCTCTCTCTCTCTGTCTCTTCTCTCTCTCCTCTCTCTCTCTCTCTCTCTCTCCTCTCTCTCTCTCTCTCTCCTCTCTCTCTCTCTCTCTCTCTCTCTCTCTCTCTCTCTCTCTCTGTCTCTCTCTCTCTGTCTCCCTCTCTCTGTCTCCCTCTCTCTGTCTCCCTCTCTCTGTCTCCCTCTCTCTCTCTCGCCAAGTCAGGGTATCATTTTGTTTTGCCTTTAGAGAATCTGTTTGCCTTTGCTAATCAGCTCCACGTGGCAGTTCTATTCCTTTGCACTACAAACAAACACTGACGATGTCTAAACACCCTCCGTGGTCGTTTACAGACATGCGTTTCCGATGAGATGTAACGAATAATGTATTGTGGTTTGGGGGAAATCCAACAACAACAAAAAACAAAAGTAATACCTAGCGATTAACCAGTGGAAAGGGGCCTTCTGGGTTTCTTTTGGATTTATTTTATTATTCTTTTTAGATTTTGTTTAGGTTTTATTGTTTGGTTGGGGTTTTTGTTTTTCTCTACACAGTGAACAAGAACACTAACGAAGGCAGTTAGCTACAAGCTAATCTAGAGGATTATCCAAGATCGTGATGCAGTACACAGTTCACGCATGCAATATAACATCCTTCAGAACCAGAATGTTGCATGTGGGAAAATGGGAAAATGTAGATACAAATATAACTATGTTGTGTATGTTTCATAAAACAGATTCTGATGAACAAATAGATTTACAAGAAAAACAAGCACACTTTTCCACTCAGTGAAAAAATAAGGAACCCTTTTCCAGAAAAAAATAAACTTTTGCGAATTTTGGAAACGCAAAAACTGTCTCATCTCTGTATTTTTAGGTTTCCATCTATCACCAGTTGGGTCTTGCTCCCATATACACTTGCCTCCCCCACAAGAAAAGTGTCTAAACAAGGAAACATGAATAAAGAAAAGCTTGAAAACACGCTTGCTACCGGAAATAGGCAATCAAGCAATGAACTTTCTGTATCCGGTTTTGTTTTGTTTTTTTTGGTTGGATTTTTTAGGTCAGTTTTAGACTTTTTCCACCTGTCTAACACCTACTGCTCTCACACACGTGACAATCCTTTGCACACATCCCCCTAAGTGCTATGTTGGAGGTTACTGACCACAATTGTTGACCACAGAGAGAAGAGAAGAGAGAGAGCAGAGAGAAGAGAGGAGAGAGAGAGAGAGAAAGAGAAGAAGAGAGAGAGAGGATTTTATTATTTTATATCGAGGATAATTTAATAAGCACTCTTGTGCTTTTCATCCAGTCCCGTGTGTATGCATTTTGTAAATGTCACTGTTCCCACCGCACACGATGGCCTACTCTTACGAAAGCGGAACAGGATTTAACGTGTGCGAAAGATTTCTGCGTGTGTCCCACACGGGCCTCAGTTTAAGTCTCATCCGAAGGACCTTTGGGAGAGTGGAGAGACAGACAGACAGACAGAAGACAGACAGACAGACAGACAGACAGACAGACAGACGAGACAGACAGACTGACAAACAGACAGATAGATGTAGATAGATAAAGATAGATAGATAGATAGATAGATAGATAGATAGATAGATAGATAGATAGATAGATAGATAGATAGATAGATAGATCAGATAGATGTTGTGTGGCATTATATTATGATCATGATCATCAACAACATCATCATAATCATCGTCATCATCATCATCATCATCTCATACTAATCAGCAGACACTATTTTAAATTCACTTTACAGGCTAAAAATCAAAGGGAGGAAAGGCAGCTAAAAATTCTACTATCTCTTTTGGAAGGATGTTTCATCATATACAGATCCTACCACCCAGTCACTATTGATTGAAGAACAGATTCTTTCTTTCTCTGTGTCTTGGAAATGTTCACCAAAAGAAAAACACGAAAAAAAAAACAGACGAATGAAGAAAATCTTGGCCTGTTTTATCTGTGCAATGACTGGCAAACACTTCCTTGTCCTGAGTGTCCACTTGATCTGGGACGAATCGATATGGAGTTGTGTGGTAAGTGTGTTCTGACAGGGAATCTTCCAGATGCTTGCTGTCTTCCTGTATCTAGCCATGAACACACATCGACACAGGGCAAGAAGCAAGCTCAAGTCTGTTGTGTTTGAATCAAAATCCATAGCGTCTGTATGTGTGCATGCCTAGGTGCATGCATGCCTGCAAGCCTGTGGGCGTGCGTGCATGCCTGTATGCGTGTGTGCATGTGTACATGCGCGTGTGTGTGTGTGTGTATGTGTGTTTGCACGAGTATGCCAAAGCACCTGCAATGTGTATCAGCAATGCACGAATTTGTCAAAACAATATACAGACAGTGTAATTACTTACTGACAGAGTTATGGCAATGGATATTCTTTCTGTGACTATTTTCTGGTATTATCCAGAAAAAAAACACTCAGGGAAAGGGGTGGGTTTGTTTTGGTTTTTTAATGATTTGGGATTTTTTGTAAACATGTAAAGAGAAAAACATGGGGAAATGGATAGATTGGAAGACAAATGGATTATTAGATATAGATGGAAGGAAAGACAAATGAATAAACAAATGGATAGGTAAATAAATGGATAACTGTGTAGATGAATGATGAATGGATGAATTGATGAGTGGATGAGTAGACAGGTGGATGAAAAGGAAGATGTATGTATCAATCATCCAATTGATGGAAAACAATTAAAGATGTAGACAACATAAGCAAAACTTGAGACAAAGGCACAATGAGAGGGGCAAAATCAAAGCCAGAGATAAACACAAAGAATGAGAGAAGAATGGAGAAAAAGAGGGGAACAAAAACACATATACAGATGTACGTGCCATTATTGATCACAGCTCTCACCCTACTTTAGAAAACAAAACATCCTTGACTCTATTAGTCTATACACACTAAAACAGTCAACAAACGCTTTTCTGAACATACCTCCCTCCCCCATCCCCTGATGTTCCCTGTCTCTTAACCACATTGTGGCTGACAGAGCACACTGTTTTCCCACTTTGCTGACGAATCTGTCTGCCCACCATCCGTCCTTGTCACAGCAGTAAACACACGTAGATTAGTGAAGTCCTACCAGCCTTTTACAGCAATATCGCAGGGAGGCATACTAATGGCTGTCTAGTCCCTGAAAGTAATTGCTTGTCGCCTGTTTCAATTGTGGGGATTGTCCTGCGGGTCTTTCTGTATCTGTCGCCATCACACAGCAATGACTGGCATGCAGAGAAAGGACCTGTGACAGTTTCAATTGTCTTTGGTGGTTCTAGAAAGGTTTGAATGGTGATGAAAAACTTGATTGTTTGTTGAAATTGACAGTGGGTTTAGCTCAGCAGAAATATCTTTAGAACTGGATGTTTCTATTATTTTGTATGGAGGTTCCAAAGGCTTGAGAGTGTTTGCAGTCTTGGCCTTTTCTGTTTTAGTAAATGCTAGGTCTGTTCCTCTGCCTCACTAAATGCTTGTTTCAACACCTGTAGTGATTTCCTCAACTTAACTGACTACTTGTACTATCATTTTTATCGTTCCTTTGCTAAAGCTTTTAGGTTTACAAATGGGGAGATTTTTTGCATAATTATGAACTCGTTTTTGCCCACCATCAAGGTAGCTGTAATCTGACATCAAGAATGATGTCCTGACACAATACCTGTGTGCATGCATTTTTTTTCTATGTATTTGTTGTCATCTGTTCGTACTGACATGAATGGCCTACTTTCCTGAAAGGCATAACGGGTTGATTACTGTTATCCAGAGCGTTTATCCTTCTTTGCCACTCAAAAGTCATATAGATATTCAGTGCTTTAAAGACGAGCTCAGGCAATAAGCATCCCTCACTTTACTGGTGTAGCTGAAATGGCATTGACCTGTAATGTTGGATGTTTTTTGTTTTGCTGGAATTGGTTTTGATTTTGTTTTTTCTATCTTTTGCTTTCTTTAATCATTTACTTTTAGATTACTTTCAATGCGTTTAGTGTTTTTTCTTTGTTGTACTTATTCTTCTCTACTACTTCTTCCTCTTCCTCATTTTCCTCATCTTCCTACTTCTCCTCTCCTTCCTCTATACCCACAGCTACATGCTGTGATTTCTTTTAATCGAGTCTTTGTCTTCTTTGCACGTTCTCTCTTTTTCCTTCCTCCTCTCCACCTGCCTGATTCCAGTCTTCCAACTTCTCAATAGTATTTAATCTACTTTTCACCTTGTCCTTTTTCTGTGCAGTGTTTTCCTTCTTCTCTGACTGTGCTAACTCGCTCTTATTGTCTGTTGAGACTATTGTTTCACATACGTTCTCTCGTTCTGTCCCTGTTTGCTTGTATGTTTTTTCTGTACACACACACACACACACACACACACACACACACACACACACACACACACACACACACACACACACACACACACACACACACACTGCATACACACGGGGACCGGATGAAAAAAAGCACATGATTGCTTATTCTGTTATCCTCGATATAAAAGAATAAATATAAAAGAATAAATAAAATAAAATAAATAAATAAATAAATAAATAACACACAAACACACACACACAAGCACGCATGCCTATTATACACACATACACATACACATATGCATGTTAAAGAAACTGAAAAGAACATTTTTACACCACTTAAATGCATACATACACACCGAAACACGTACCCCTCTCTCGATTTTATTAGCTCATTATTTGCATGGGGTTTTATCAAATAAGGGATATTATCATCATGATTAATATGATTTTTTTTATTATCATTATTATTATAATTATTTCATTATCGTCGATGTCGTCATCATCATTATTATCATTATCATCATCATCATCGTCAGCATCATCATCAGCACAGCATACTTGTTTTGTTCTTGCTGTTTTCAATATCATCATGGTTATATTTACTATTGTCATCATCATTATCATCATATCATGGCTTTCATATAATTGTTGTTATCACGACTACTGCTATCATCATAAGTTGTATTATGACATCAACTGTCGAAATTGTCATCATTAGCATCATTATATACTATCGGCAGATGTATTTTATCTCCAAGGTTTACTCCCAGAGACAGAATTTAGGGAGAGGGGGAGTTAGCTCAAAAGTTCTGCGCTAGAAAGCATGTGTCGGTTCTACAGGTTTCACAGCCTAATCTACATTGATTGGGAACAGATGCCTTCTTTCACCGGGTCTTTGTGCGCTCACCTAAAACAGTAAAACAAAACAAAAAAAATGCCTGTTACATCTGCGCAATGACTAGGGAACATTTCCTTGTCTTGAGATTCCACTAGATCTGGGACAAATCAATATTTTGTGGGGTTTTTCTCCTCTGCTAGGGCTCTGGGAGATGGTGAGATGTTGAGAATGCCACCGTTCACTCACAATTTAGCTAGCCTCATTTCAACTTCAAGGATGATGTCTGGATACACGACACCAGTGTCCACACGTAAAAAAAAGGTCATATGTTCGTACCAGCACGCAATAGTCCACCTTCTGAAAGGCAGAACCAATTTTAACGTGTGGGCAAGATGTTCTGCGTGCGTTCGTGCTCGGGAGTCGGGACGTCGATTTATAGATTCACCCGATCGGATTTTAGGGGTATGGAGTCGGTAATGATGTTAAGGGGGGGGAGGATTGTCAAACAGGCGCTTTGGTGGTGCCTTGAACACGGGCCATCAGATCACTAGCTCAGTGCTCTGACCACTAGGCCAGCAGAATCTTTGGACAGATTGCTGCCTTCTCCATTTACCTTCGTGCATGTTTTAAAGTATATACACTCCAACATTGCAAGATGCTTTTTGTCTAAGCCTGTTCTGTTTGTTTTTTTAACTGTGTTTTTCTGAAATATTTGGGATTGTCATGTTGTTAAACTGTTTTGTTTGTCAGTGTTGTTAAACTGTTTTGTTTGTTCATGTTGTTAAACTGTTTTGTTTGTCAGTGTTGTTAAATTTTTGTTTGTCAGTGTTGTTAAACTGTTTTGTTTGTCAGTGTTGTTAAACTGTTTTGTTTGTCAGTGTTGTTAAAATTTTTGTTTGTCAGTGTTGTTAAACTGTTTTGTTTGTCA
>CM060316.1:46577688-46590188 GCA_030674155.1 Stramonita haemastoma | reverse complement strand
TCCAGCCCAACTCGTTGCAAACAGTTTATGACTTGTTTTAACTTTGCCTCTGGGGATTAGAAGAAAAACAGTCAGATGGAATCACTTCAGAGTGCTACACTGGCAAAATGTCCACCATCCACATCTATTGGCTAAAGCGAAGAAAAATGGGCATTGATTGGTGAACGGACGCCATCTTTTATTTCTTGAATTGTTCGTATCCATCCCTTCATCGATTAGATTATGAAACTGAACAGTATTTTCCGTTGTAGTTATTTTACTATTGTTCATGTGGAGTAGTGTCTTATTGATCAGTCTGGGAGAGGCCCCTCACGGGAATCAGCAGTTGAGTTTTTGCCCTCGCTGTGATAACGAATGTTGATGTTGGGGTGACGGGGAGTAGAACCATGGCAGAGTTGGGGATTAGCGACGACTCTGTCTTCTGCCTGCTTCATAACTTCACTTCTTTTCAGTTCTTTACTCTTTTTTTTCTTCTCTTTTCTTTCTTTCCATTTTTCTTTTCTTTTCTGTTTTTTTTTTTTTACTTTTATTTTTATTTTTGCTTTCATTTTAAATTGCTTTCAGTTTGTTTTTTTCTGCTGTGTGTGTTTGTGCATGTATGCACATTTTATGTGAGTGTGCGTGTGTGTGTGTATGTGTGCGTGCGTGCGTGTGTGTGTGTGTGTGTGTGTGTGTGTGTGTGTGTGTGTGTGTGTGTGTGTGTGTGTGTGTGCTGGTACACACGCGCCACTTGCGCGTGCGTGTGTACGTGTGTGTGCATGTATGTCAAATCATTGTTGTTGGCTGGTTGGTGGGTTAATTTTAATTCTCGTTTGCATAAAATGTTTAGGAGTTGTGATGGTGGTTGTGTTTGTATAAAGGGAAACGGATAAGTGTGTGTATGTTTGGGGGTTTCTTTAGTATTCTTTTATATCGGGGATAATGGAATAAGCACTCATGTGCTTTTTTCATCCAGTCCCCGTGTGTATGCAGTTATGTAAATATTGTCATCTGTTCCCACCGGCACACAATGGCCTACTCTTACGAAAAGCGGAACCGGATTTAACGTGTGCGCGAGATGTTCTGCGTGCGTTCGCACACGGGGCCTCGGTTTACAGTCCCATCCGAAAGACTTTTGGGTAGAGTGGAGTCAGCACTGATGTTAACTCCAGGGGAAGAATCCCCTCCAACGGGAATCGAAGTCGGGTCGTCCAATTGCCAGCGCAATGTTCTGACCACTAGGCTATCCCGCCTCCTTCCATGTGTGTGTGTGTGTGTGTGTGTGTGTGTGTGTGTGTGTGTGTGTGTGTGTGTGTGTGTGTGTGTGTGTGTGTGTGTGTGTATGCACGCACGCACACACGCACGCACTCAATCTAGCTTAAATTGGTAGCAGAGAGAGAAAGAGAGACATATCAAAAATGCCAGACAACCAAACTAAACCGGTTTGCAGACATGCTAATGGTAAACTAAGCACAGTGGAAGGAATCTTTGTGGTGATCTGCTCCCAATGCAGCGAAAGAGAATGATCTGGACGGGATAACCGGCTATTTACCTCGCTACTTTAGGAGATGGGGAGTCAAATGAATGTGTGGGTATGACACCAGCTGTACTCAGTCTTCTCAAACACTTTGTGTCAAGGGGGAAAAGAATTGTACCCTTAGAGTTTCTGGCCCCCTCGGTAAAAAAAAAATCGGACTGTGACGTGAGTGCAGGTTGAAAGGATGAACTGAATGATTTTATAGCTGAATAGCATTTTTTTTTTTTTGGGGGGGGGGGGTTGTTTCATTGTCTCGCCGACATAATTACTCTGTCTCTGTCTCTCTGTGTCTGTCTCTCGGTCTCTGTCTGTCTGTCTGTCTGTCTGTCTGTCTGTCTGTCTGTCTGTCTCTCTCTCTCTCTCTCTCTCTCTCTCTCTCTCTCTCTCTCTCTCTCTCTCTCTCTCTCTCTCTCTATCTATCTATCTATCTATCTATCTATCTTCTCTTTACTATTTCTTCACTTTTTCTTTTTCTCTCATATATATATATATATATATATATATATATATATATATATATATATATATATATATATATATATATATATTGTGATTCCATCTGGCATGGTTACTACATCAAATTTGCGACTCTGATACAAGTTACCGTTTTTTAAGGTGTTATTTTTCCAACATACATCTTTTTGATGTGATAAATCACCTGGACCTCTGGTAAGTGGGTTTTTTCTAAACACTGATGTTTACATTTACTTTGAGTCCTGTTTCTTTCTTTTCTTTTCTTTCTTTTTTTTTTTTTGGGGGGGTGGCCCTGATATAGCCTCCATTTTAGGCTGGCCATCACAAAATAAATGAATAATACGATATGATAAAATATTATAGTTATGATCTAACATGATAAGACCTTATGATGTGACATGATATAGTATGATATTTGATATGATACGATATGGCCTGATATGCATGATTTGACATGATTTGGTATGAAAAATGACATCACAAAAAATGACGTTATATGCTGTAGCATGATATGACGTGATATTATGTCAAAATTCTGGTATTATTGGGTATGCTATGATATATCTCATGACATGACATGCTATGGTGTGATATGATATATGATATATGATAATTAAATGGTCTGGTCTGGTCTGGTCTGGTCTGGTCTGGTCTGGTCTGGTCTGGTCTGGTATGGTATGGTATGGTATGGTATGGTATGGTAATGTATGGTATGGTATGGTAATGTATGGTATGGTATGGTATTTATGGTATGGTATGGTATGGTATGGTATGGTATATGATATGATATGACATGATATTATATAATTATATTATAGTATATGACATGACATAACATGATATGATATCACATGACATGATATATGATACGATACGATACGATACAATATGCAATAAAACAATACGATATAACATGATTGACAAAACCAGCAGCACTTACTAAATAATTCCCACCCCTGTTTTCTCTGTCCTCTCTGTTCACAGTGGCTGGGAGAAGTGAGCAACGAACAACTGGCGCAGTACAACGCTTACTGTCAAGCTGTGGGCGCCATGTTGGGCGCGGCTCTGGGCGCCATGGGCGCGGACCAGGCAGGCAGGAGGAAGCCACTCTACGTGTACTTCCCCTTCATGCTTATCGCCCATATTCTGTCAGGGTTCGCCGTGTCGTGGACAATGCTGGCAGTGTTCCGGTTCCTGGTGGGCGCTTTTGCTGGTGAGTGCTCGGTGCACCTTTGTCTTGGCTACCTCAGATGTTAATGCTGTGCCGATCTGTCGCGTCGTTTTTTGATTGTCGTTTCTGCCATGTCGTTTTATTGTTTTGGGGTTGTTGTTGTTGTTTGCGGCTTCGGCGGAATTCTTTCTGTTTGTATGTACTGGTGTGTGAGTGTGTGGTGTGTGTGTGTGTGTGTGTGTGTGTGTGTGTGTGTGTGTGTGTGTGTGTGTGTGTGTGTGTGTAGTGGGGATGATGGGAGGACAGTGAGAATGTGGAGGAAGGGCTACCTTTGTTTCCCTTCCTGATGACTGTATGAGTAGTCTGTATGTCTGTGGTTAATGTATGGCTGTCTGTCCGTGTCTGTATATTTTATCATTCTGTTACTCTGTCTCTATCTCTTTGGGGTTTTTTTTCTAAAGGTGGAAGGTGGTGTAATAGAAAAATTTAAAGGGTTTTTACCATCTTTCTTAAAAGAAAAAAGCAGATAAGTAAAAAAAAAATTGCATGCCTAAGTAACATTGTTACGGAGGCGGGATAGCCAACAGGCTAGAGCTCTAAGCTTGCAATCTGACGGCCCAGATTTGAGCCACCACCGAGACGCCAGTTTGAAGAGATTTTTTCCCCTGGTGTTAACATGTGTACCGACTCCAATTCCCCCAAATCCTTCGAATGAGACTACAAATCGAGTTTCCGTGTGCTAACGCACACAAAACATCTTTTTCACACGTTTAAACCCCGTTCCGCCTATCGGGAGAGTAGGCGCTTCCGTACCGGAAGAAACTGCTCACAATTTTTTTTTTTAAACTATAAGAAAAAAACACTTTGCACTCTGGTGTAGTGTTTAGACATCATCCATGAAGTCGGAACGGAGCTACCTTGATGGTGGGTAAGCGTTTGCAAACGAGAAATCTTAACATTGGTGAACCTCAGAGCTTTAGCCAAAGAACAAAAACAAAGCAAAAAAAGAGTGCTCCCAGACAATTTTTACCCTATCAGTACTCTGGACAACTACTTTTTTTCCTTACGTGGGAGAGAAAGGCTTGGGTCTAGTACTCATTTCTAATGACACAAAGTATTGTTGTTGTTGTTGTCTTTATTGTTGAGCGTTCCTCATTTATAGTACCCGGTAAAGAAGGGATGGGGGTCGCCCAGAATATGCACTCTTTCTCACGCATCATTATTTGAAACCACTCTACGACTGTAAGTACGCAAATATACACAGGATGACATATTGGCTTCGTTTTCAAGTGCTTCACCACGATATAGGCGGCCATTTTCCGATTTCAGAAAAAAAATGTCTTCTTCTTTTTATAAAGAATACAGGCTGTTATGCTTGGAGCTTGTGATGTGTGAAGAGGACCTTGATATGACATTTCAAACTATGACAACATTTTTTTTCATGCCTGGGATAGAGCTCCGAGGTTCACCAATGGTGAAATGTTGCTTATGCGACCGTTTACCACCATCCTCCACACCACCCCCAACACACACACACACACACACACACACACACACACACACACACACACACACACACACACACACACACACACACACACTAAGCTGGATGCAGTCTGATGTAAAAATTATGTTTAATTACGACACAAGTGTGTATGCGTTTTGTTTTTAAATTTTGTCACCCGCTCCTACCAGCTCACAATGACTTAGGCTACTCTTTCACAAAGCAGAGCGGGTCTTTAACGAGTGTGCAAGATGTTCTACGAGATGGGAACTTGCTTTATAGCACATCTCAAATGACTTTCGGGGGAATGGAGTCGGTATTGATGTTAACTCTATGGTAAAAATCCCCGCAAAGAGGTGGCTCAAACACCTCGAGTTCAACGCTCGTCCTCCGTTATAGCATTTAGATGTTGGCCTTTGACACTTTATTTATATCAATAACTGACAACGTGTTTGGTTTGGGCAAGTAATGGCAAATAATAACACCGTGCTTTTTCCTGTTATGCTAATGAGCAAGATCATGTAATATACAAGAATTGAAATGGTATGTAAATAACATGCAAATTATTGAAAATGCATGCCACGGGAGAAGGTGCAATTTTAGTTTTCTTTTACAAGGTAAAATCTAGTGTTGCAGAGCAAACATGCCCAAATGATGCATGTGATATGAGTTATGAGAATAATTTTCTCAATGGCTGTGATTATTATGTAGTATCATATTCTGCGTCAGAAACAATCGTAATGTTAACATAAGAAAGGGGCCATTCAAGAGAAAGACAGATCAACAGAAAAAAGGTAATAAAGAACAAGAAGATAGGAATGAAAGAGTGGAAGAAACAAGAAAGACAACAAGGCAGAAAGGAATGGAGGATAAAAATGAATGAATCAATCAATAATCAATGAAGATGGACATACACATACACACATACATACACACACATACACACACACACATACACGTACGCACGCACGCACGCACACACGCACGCACGTGCGTGCATTGCACGCATTGCACCTTCTCTCATGGTATGCATTTTCAATAATTTGCATGTTGTTTACATGCCATTTCGATTCTTGCATATACATTTTCTTACTCATAAGCATAACAGGAAAAAAGCTCAGGGTTATTATTTGCCATTACTTGCCCAAATCAAACACGTCGTCAGTTATTGATATAAATAAAGTGTCAAAGCCCAACATCTAAAAGATATTACGGAAAAGGAATTTGAACACGCACGCATGTACGCACACGCAAACATATAAAGCAAATATCAAAACCGTATATGAAGGAAAGGGAAAAATTGGAAATCCCAAAATTGTGGATAACAATTATCAAACCCACACAGAAGAAAGCCAACACTTCTTCACCATTTTAAACACCCGTGAAAAATCAACTGCTTCGACAACGGATATCACTACATTTCATCATCATCCACACAAAAAATAATAAAACAAACCAATACCCACTAGATAAAGGACGCAACAAATGGTTTTACTACACATACCATAGACTTCCACAGTTCTCACGCGATGGGACAAAATAGACTGCTGCAACATAATCCATGTGGTGCCTCTCTTCCGGTTCCGTTTTCCCCTGGAGAGAGCAGGCCAGCTGATTGGATAACGTCCCCGAGCTTTGCCTGTGTCTCTGCTGTGTGTGTGTGTATGTGTGTGTGTGTGTGTGGTGTGTGTGTGTGTGTGTGTGTGTGTGTGTGTGTGTGCATAGATCAGCTTTGACAGGATGCCAACATGGCGGTGATGTTGCTTCTGGGTGTCTCATAAGCTAATTGACTTTTATTTGCCTGTCTCTGTCTGTCTGTCTATCTTGTTTGATTCTTTGCTCTGCTCCTTCTTTCGTCTCTCGACTCTCTTTCTCTCTCTCTCTCTCTCTCTCTCTCTCTCTCTCTCTCTCTCTCCTCCTCTCTCTCTCTCTCTCTCTCTCTCTCTCCCTCCTCCTCTCTCTCTCTCTCCCCACTATATCTCTCTCTCTCTCCCTCCCTCCCCCCATCTCTCGCTTTCTCTTATACTGGGCTTTGCCATGGTCTTTTGCACACAGACTTTTTATTTAGTTCTTTTTTTTTAGTTTTAGTTTTCAGGTCAGCTGGACAGCAAATTTAATGTCATACAACGCGGTCCAGCTCACTGGGCTGAACGATCTCCTTTCTAACTGATTCCCCCAAACACTTCTCTGTTGCCAATCACATTGTTTTTCAGCCACATTTTTTGTCAATAAAAAGATAGGTAAACAGATAAAACCATCTCCCCTACCGGGTCCTAAGGGTACAACTACTAGGACAGGCGCTGTGGCAAACCACTGAGTACTCCTCGTGGACTGTTGGCTCCTATTTATTTTATTTATTTATTCTTTTATATCGAGGATAATGGAATAAGCACTCGTGTGCTTTTTCACATCCAGTCCCCGTCGTGTGTATGCCGTTTTGTAAATCTTGTCATCTGTTCTTCGGTGTGCCCAGAACAAGTCTTGTGTCAGGTGTACAAATGGATGTGACAAGATCGAGATGAGTGGTGTAGGAACACTATTGCTGGGAATCACAGGGGATAGTATCAGGGAAAAAGTATACACACAGTATACCCTCCCACCTAAACTTTAAACACGTGCATGCGCACAATGGTCATATACACGCATTCAAATATATGAATGCTGCTTATATAACATGTCCGCACACAGGCACATGTGTTCATGCATGGACGTTTGAGTTTGTGCATATATGCATGTACAAAAGTACATATTCACGCACGCGTGTGTGCATGCGTACATGTGCACATATACACGCACACAACTACACACACACTTACACACACACACACACACACACACACACACACACACACACACACACACACACAACACACAATATATATATATATATATATATATATATATATATATATATATATATATATATATATATATATATATGTGTGTGTGGTGTTGTGTGTGGTGTGTGTGTGTTTGTGTGTGTGTGATATATATATATACACGTGCGAATACAGTATTCTTGTATGTTTTTTTTTGTAAAGATAGCAGTTGCACTATGATACCACCCTGTCTTATTTCATTGCATGGTACACACACGCGCGCGCGCGTTTGCGTGCGCACACAGTATTCTTGCGTTTTTTAAAGATACCAGTTGCACTTTGATACCATGCTGTCGAAAACCATTATTGGTACAAAGAAATCGCGTACGTTAGACTGAGACAGAAATGTATCCACCTTCTGTATGGACAAAGAAAGATGAGAATTCCCCGGGCAGGACAAGTTTGAAACCCGAGCTCTGTTTTCACATTTTGTCATGTCATTGGCTACTTCCATCCCATCCCTCCACTACCCCTACCCTCAATTCACCTCTTTCCAACAGTTCGTCAGCTGAACCGCTTATGGAATTGTCGTTCGTTTCTGGGAGATTACTTTGAAATAGAAACGAAGCTAGTTTGCTGTTTGGAATTTTTGTCTTTTTTAATACAAACAAGCTTTATAGGATGCAACAAGTGTTCTATCTGTTTAATCAATAACAGTTTTGATTCACCTTTAGCCCAGAGATAGGACAAGGGGATGAGTGGGGGGGGGATACTTGTAATCGAAAGACAGACCAACAAAACATTTAGCAGAAGTCAATACATTTAATACGCGCTCTTCTACAACCATCACATACTTATAACATCTGACAAAAATATAGTATGTAAAAATGTAGCATTAATTGTCAGTGCTATTAGAAGACAATAAAGCGGTAACAATAAGTCAAATTAATATTACATAGCAACCATGAAACATTGTCAGTGAAATGGGTATATAAATTAGATGATGTAATGGTTTTGTTGTCTATAGAAAAGCTGAAATTTGCCTTTGCAGATTGTGATACCTTTTGCTGTTCTGCAAACCATGTCAAACAAGAGTGTAGGACGCAAGATATGATAGATAGATAGATAGATAATAATTAGATAGCTTAAAATGTGAATAGATAGATGAGATGAGAGAGAGAGAGAGAGAGAAAGACAGACAGCAACAGACAGACAGACGCAGAATGACAGACAGACAGACAGACGTGATAGATAGATATGATAGATAATAGATAGATAGATAGAAGTTAGGTACTTACCACGTACTACGACTAGATAGATAGATAGATAGATAGATAGATAGATAGATAGATAGATAGATAGATAGATAGATAGATAGATAGATAGATAGGTACTTACCTATACGTACCTGAGATAGGTGATAGATAGATAGATAGATAGATAGATAGATAGATAGATAGATAGATAGATAGGATAGATAGATAGATGATGATGGATGGATGGATGGATGGTGGATGGATGATGGATAGATGGATGGATACATAGATGACAGACAGACAGACAGACAGATAGATCATCTTTTCTGACATCATGAAGCAAAAAGAAGCAATTCTTGCACAAAAATGGTTTTTGGCTCCTCAGTGTTGCATTTCTTGACAAGGTCAAGAAAGATGTCAGCCACTCAATATCCGGGTGGACGAAATATTTACCGGACACGTCTGACCTCAGCGTCTTACACGCTATGGGACATAATAGACTGCTGCATAGATCGTCTCCCCTGGAGAGACTGCGCCAGCTGATTGGAAAACAACGCTATCGCTTAGCGTTAGTCTCTGGTTTTTGTGTGGGCAAATGGACTTTGACACAAGCCAAAATGGCCACGCTATCCTTCTGGGGAGTGCTCTCTGGCCTGGTTTTGTCTTTCCTGTAAGAATGGAAGGTGTCGGGTAGGGGGGGGGGGTTACGAAAATGGTGGATGGATTTTAGTTTGGTATTTTTTGTAGGGAGGGTATTGGACCAGCGACTTAAGAGATGTGTAACTGCAAACTCTAAGCTGTCTGACTCAGTTTCTCATTTAATTTCATCAAAAAATCGTGTTCATACAAAGTAATTAAGCAGACATTTCAGCAACAACATCAATACTGACAGTAGTAGTGTTAGTCTTAGTATTACTTATACTTATCATCATTATTGTTGTCGTCGTTATCATCATCATTAATCATTGTCGTCGTTATCATCACCATTATCATAATTATCACAAGAGATACCATAAGGTAAGAGACAGAGAAAGAGACAGACATAATGCAGACAGATAGAAAGAGGGGGATGAGAGAATGAAAGAAGAGAGAGTGAAAATGGACATGAATTTGAAGGAGTAGAAGATAAGAGAAAGAGCTGTACAGAATGTGTGTATAGAATGTATAGAAGAAAAGAGCTACAGAGTAAAATTTTGCAGTAGATGCATACTGACAGGGGACGAGAAGTAGGTCAGCCAGAGTGGACGCTTCCCTGCCCATATCTATTCACCCCTGGTGGTCAGACCTCTGCCCCCTAAATGTCACAATGTAACATCACATCCTGCAACGTAGTTCCCTCTAGAGACACTGGGTAGCTTAGATGGATCGTATCACATCAGCATGGTGCATAACCATGTTTATTTCTGTGATAATCAACTTTGATGCCCCCCCACCCCACCCCCCAAATAGTCACATATATGCTTGCACAGGGGGGTGTAGTGTGTGTGTGTGTGTGTGTGTGCGTGCGTGCGTGTGTGCGTGTGGTGTGTGTGTGTGTGTGTGTGTGTGTGTGTGTGTGTGTGTGTGTGTGTGTGTGTCCATAATGTCTAGAGAGAAAAAAAGAAGAAAAATATTGCTGAACACCTAGTTCATAAAAACACATGGCAAAAGAAAAATGTTCAACTTTCCTTTTGTCTATCCTTGTTTCTGCACTTTTTCTTCATTATAGCTAAGATCAAAATCTTTTAAACAGTTACAAACTTTTTATGAATGTGCCTGTACGTGTCGCAGTTTCCTTCTTGATAAGAAACAACACCCAAACAAATGCACACACAAAAAAGCACCAGAGAAAACTTCCTAGCTGTAAGCTGTTGGCAGACCCGCATTCTGACAAGGGCAAGAACACAGATCAGCCAATGACCCAGTCAATGAATTATTTACAGCCAGTCGCTTGACCTGCGCACCTTCCACGCTAAGGGGGGCATAATAGACTGCTGCATGGATTGTCTCCCCTTGGAGAGATTGGGCCGGCTGATTGAATAACAATGCTATCGCTTAGAGTTAGTCTCTGGTTTTTGTGTATGTAGATTGACTCTGACTCCGGCCAAAATGGCCTTGCTGCTCTCCCGGGAGATTGTGTCCTGTTCTGTCTTTTGGAGGGCCTTTTTTTTTTTTTTTTTTTTTTTTACTGAGGATGTGAAATAAAGAAAGAGCGGTGCAAGGGTATGCTAAAAGAAGAAAGCATGGGATGGAATTGTGATATTTCCAGAGGGAATGAAAGAATGCATAAATTGTGTGTGTGTGTGTGTGTCCATGCGTGCGTGCGTGCGTGTGTCTTCGTGTGCCTCTGTGTGTGTGTGTTTGTGTGTGTGTGTGTGTGTGTGTGTGTCTGTGTGTCTGTGTGTCTGTGTGTGTCTGTGTGTCTGTATCTGTGTGCGTGTGTGTGTGTGTGTGTGTGTGTGTGTGTGTGTGTGTGTGTGTGTGTGTGTGTTGTCCGTGTGTTGTGTGTGTGTGTGTGTGGTGTGTGTGTGTGTGTGTGTGTGTGTGTGTGTGTGTGTGTGTGTGTGTGCACGCGCTCAATACAGTGAGAGTGAGTGAATGGATACTGTATTGTCCCGTACACTGTTTTCAGCAGATTTATCTGCTGAAATCTAGGCTTTTGTCCCGGAGGAGCGGGGGTTGATGGGAGTGCATCGCTAAAAAAAAAAGTGATACCCATTTTTTTCTGTCTGCATGTGCTTTTGTTCCTCTGTCACTGTGGTTTTCCTTTTCAGAATTTTCGCAGGGACAGCTGTCTTGATGTAGTGGGGTCTTTTAAGTGCTTTAAATGCACATTGGAAATGAGACCTTGGACCTGGGTTTCATTGTCTCAACCACAACACTATCATCCTGACCACCACTGTGTGTGTTTCCAGTTTGGGAGTCTAGTGGATAGGGGGGGGGGGGTAAAGTTGGGTTCAAACAGAAATCGAACTCTTTTTCGGCAGGCATGTTATTTCAAGACCACAAATCCAGTGATGTATGTTTGCGTTTTTTTGTGCATGAGTGTATCAATTTGGGGGAGGTGTTTGTACATGCATATGTGTTTGTGTTTGTCTTTCTATCTATGTGTTCACATGCATGGCAGTTACTCGTGTGCCTGAACGATATCTACATAAATATTCATAAGCTCCCATAATCTGTATTCTTGTATCAGGCTCCAACATCACTTTGTTTCTCGGGCATCTGAATATCAGTTACAGTGAAAGGGAATCCATCCCTGACATGTGATAGGGATCCCTAGGGAATTCAGGATCCCAATTTCTTTCAGTGACATGTTACATTGGCAGATCGCTTCTTTATCACTTCGTCTTTCTTCGTCGTCGAACGCTCAGACAGCAAGTATTTTTTGTCTGTCAAATGAGCAAAATTGCGTTGTGCTGCGTTCAGTGCCTGACAAGTCAGGCTAGAGCATCCGACTTCGGCGTGAGAGAGAGAATTGATGTATATCAAGTTTTTGCTGGAGAAATACAGAAAAGTAGACCAAGTAGGCAGAAAATAGACAAGAAGGAGGAACAGGATTAAAAGGAAGGAACAAGGCAAAACAAAGATAGGGGTAGAAAAGAGGGAATTTGCTGGCACATCATTTCCAGAAGATTAGGATGCTATAAATTTTCTACTCACAGGCTCCTAGCATCTGGGGGAGATTTTTTTGTCCACATGAGTGGGTTCAACTATGTGCGCATGTTTTGTGTGGACTGTTGTGTGTGTGTGTGTGTGTGTGGTGTGTGTGTGTGTGTGT
>CM060316.1:46560188-46572688 GCA_030674155.1 Stramonita haemastoma | reverse complement strand
TCTCTCTCTCTCTCCCCCTGTGGGGTTTATTATCCTTCTTCTTACAGATTTATGTGGGTGTTGGTGTGTGGGTGTGATAGACAGATAACCAACAGGCAGATAGTAAGAACCTGTTCATAAATGTGATAAAAGAAGGGCATTGCTTTTGCACAATGCAACAAATACGTTGGCCTTAGCAAAATTTACAATATGTCATACAATGGCCTATTAAAAGGAGATTTTTTTTCCATTTCTTAGCTAGAGCTTCAAACTTTACCAATTGGGAGATTTTTCTTATACTACCATTTGCCCACCATTTGATATAGCTGCATTCCAACTGCAGAGCCTGTGTCTATCGTTGATACTAGCGTGCATGCTTTTAAAATCCAGGACAAAGATCCCCTCAAAGGAGCGTCACAATACTGCCTTGAACCTGGGCAGTCAGATTGCGAACTCAATCTTCTAACCACTAGGCTAAAGGGGGTGGGGTAAAAAGGTTCTTAAAAAAAACAAAAACAAAAAAACAAAACAAAGAAAATGCAGGCTTACTACGGCCTAGCACATGGGATTCTTTTTTTAACAGAAAGAGCAACATGAATTTCATGCAGAAAACTCTGATGTAACAATGAATACAGTACAGTACAATTCTATACAAAGCAACCAAATGCATAATACAATATAACCAACACTTTATACTGGGGTTTTTTTTAGAGAGGCAGCTTGATAAAACTATACAAAAACGTTGCTTATACAAAGTGTCGTTTGGAAAAAATACCTTGAATTTGATATGGCTATCTTATGCAATTTAGTGCGATATTACACAAATTAATTCACGGTAATGCAATACCAATAAGTACAACCATTACAATAGGCAATAACCCGAGTGCTCCTGTCATATCGGGTTTGCCTCTGCTGATGAGCCTCTATCGCCTTTCACTAATCCAGTGACTTGAGAGCGAAGGTGTCCTAGTGATACTGATCTCACTGGCTGGCGCCTTGCTCTTTCTTGCTCGGCATACAAAAACGGGCTGCTTTATTGTGATGTGCTGCTGATGGATATACGTGCTAGTTCCTGGATAAATTTCTGTCTATCTATCTATCTTCTTTTTCTATTCATCTATCTATCTATCTATCTATTCTATCTATCTATCTATCTATCTATCTTACTATCTATCTATCTATCTATCTATCCCTTATTCTGGTGACCGTGGGGGCATCCCTGAAGACTTGACAACCAGTTCCCTCCATTCCTCTCTCTGTTTTACCTTTCTCAAAATTTGGTTGAGTTCTCGGCCTGTCCATTCGCTAATTTATCCATTCAGCGAATGGATAAATTAACGTCTTAATAATCTAAACAACCAGTTTGTGAGAGCTGTGTAGTTTCACCAGCCTATTTCTTCTTCGCTGCTGCTGTAGTTTGCTGCGTGGTGGCAGTGGTGGATGTAGCGCCTTTTTTAATAAATGAATCTTGTGACAGTGTGTCCTACATTTTTTCTTGCTCTGTTGGTTTGGGTGCTGGTGGTGGTGCTGTTGCTGCTTGGTTGTCTCTGCTGCTTTTTCAGTATATGAAAATGCATGACTGCTGAATAGAAGTCATTTTTGAAACATAAAACCTCGTCTGTATTTGTAGAAATTTACTCTTGCATCATAGAGCAACCCGCCAAGTTTTAATGTGACTTGAAGTTAGAAAAGTCCGTCCTATACAACTGCATATGTAGCACTGGTCCAAGTTACAGTTCCCAGTTAAAACAATAAATCAACAGGCAGCGGGCAGCAGCAGTAGTGCATAAAAGAACTTACAAAGCCACGAGAGTTTCCCCAAGGAAAAACGGTCATAAAACCTAGTTTCAAGGGGAAAATGAATAAGCATACAGATGAGAGCCAGAAAAAATAGATGGCGTTGCACTGAGGTGACGGGCTCACCTGAGAAAGAAAAGCCTGAGTTGCAGGCAGAGCATTGTTATTGTTGGCAAATGTAGTAAGTGACTCACATGTTGACAGACGATCCGATGATGACTGTCCAACAGGTTGAAACTAGTTTCAGATCTCTTTTACTTAATGTTTCTCTCTTTTTTTGCTCCTTTTCCTCTGTAACTTTCCTGTCCTGCTGTTATCACGCTACTCATTTTGATCTGTCCACTTCAGCCATACTTAAGCTCGCTATGCCGTATCCCTAGGATCAGAGGATTAAAAGGAGTTAGTTATCAGAGCTACATCATCATGAGTACACCAACAACCAACTAGATATCTAGTCCCTGTTCGATCACGTCAGTGGTGTCAGAAAGTGCAAAACTAGCTTTACTTCAGGCCCTTGTTGAATAAGATAGATCCCTACAAAGTCCATCCAGTGACCAGATGTTACGATCAAATCTGACAGACCTCTTTTCTTATTAGTAAAGGTTGGGTTGTCCATACCACACTACTGATGGTCACACCAGTAAAAGGCTGCTGCGTCAAACACAGCCCTAACAGACAAAATTTCTTGTTTTCCCAAAAGGTCTTTCTCCTGCAGGACTGACCAGCCAGGGACCTGGTGAAAAAGGTGTTATCATTTTTGTATCAAAAACAAAGATAATGAACTTGAAAGGCAGACGGCAAGCAAGAAAGTGGATATCCGAAAGAAAACAAAATAGTACAAACAAGAACAAAAACATGCATTGAAAAGGAACTTTCTTACATACATTAAAGGTCATTATCCTTCAAGTGCAAAACACAGGTATCTTATCACTAATTCATTAGTGTACTCGAGTATGTTGGCAGGATACTGCCTGCAACTCGCCAAGAGAGAGATAATACAATTTAACAAGCACCACATGTACAAAAACCACTACCATTTACATTCTATAGGGACGAAATAGACTGCTGCTACATAATCCACGTGGTGCCTCTCTTCCGGTTCCGTTTTCCCCTGGAGAAAGCGGGCCAGCTGATTGGATAACGTCCCCAACACTTTGCTGGTGGTGTGTGTGTGCAGATCAGCTCTGACAGGAGACCAACATGGCTGTTCTGTTGCCTTGGGGGTTAGGGGGGGGGGATGTCTTTGACAGGCCTATAGAGGCTTTTTGTTATTCAAGTTATCTCTGTCTCTGCCTTTTTTGGCACCTCTCTGTCTGTCTCTCTTCTGTCTGTCTGTCTCTGTCTGTCTGTCTGTCTGTCTGTCTCTGTCTCTGTCTCTGTCTCTCTGTCTCTCTCTCTCTCTCTCCTCTCTCTCTCTCCTCTCTCTCTCTCTCTCTCTCTCTCTCTCTCTCTCTCTCTCTCTCTCTCTCTTCTGCCTAGTCTTATCTCTCTCTCTCTCCTCTCTCTCTCTCATCTCTCTCTCTCTCTCTCTCTCTCTCTCTCTCTCTCTCTCTCTCCTCTCTCTCTCTCTGTGCATTCCTGACTCGATCTCTATCTTTCCTACTATCCTCTGTCATTCTCACCGTCTTCTTTTTTTTGTTCAATATGTTATTGTGTGTGCCCAGTCCCGTCCGCTGTCCCCTTGTGAATGGCTGAAAAGCTTATATCGCAATAACTATTTTCATTGTCATGTCTAAAAGACTGTGAGCGTGCGAATACATGTGGCTGTGTATGGCTCTGTGTGTGTGCGTGCGTGCGTGGGCGTGCATGTATACATGTAGGCGCGAATGTGTGCGCGTGTATATGTGCGCTCACGCGTGTGCATGTGTCTAGCACATACATATATACCTGGGTACATTTGTGTAAAAGTAAAAAGCAGTTTCTATGCCCTTATGAATATAGATAAAACATTATTCCTAAAGATAGGTTACCTCGATTGACAAAAATATTTTTTTAATGCTATCAAAGTCTAATTTAAATGCATGTCTACCGGTATATCTGTTAGCTTAGAATCTGTCGTAAACACAGGAATTATTGACAGTCGAACATGTATGGCTCTTCTTCTTCTGTTGTGTTCCAATGTTCTTGCCGTACCCTGCCTTGTGTTTATATTGCATTGTCCTTTGTCTTTTGTTCCCCTTGCTCTAACTTCTTTCTTTTTTCTGTTTCTGGTTCTTCTGTACTTTAACGGAACTAATAAGCTCACCCTTTTCCCTTTTATTTCCCTTGCCTCTCTTTTGTTGTGTTCTTTCCTCTCCTGCACAGTGCAGAAAGTAATGTTTATAGTTTCTTTGTGTAAACCTGTTGAATATTTTACTAAATATGTTCGGGACTGAAGAAAGTTTTAAAACGTGTTTCTCGGGTGTGGTACTCTTGAACAGGAACATGACAGACCAAATCGTTTTGGTTTTATTGTTTGATATTTTCAGCCAGTGTCTTTTTTTTTCTTTACATAAACTTCTTGGGTTTTTGAAAACGCCACGATATTTTGCGAGATCTTGCATCAATTTCTTCTTTGTCTTCTTCTCTTCTTCTTCTTCGCATTCTTCTTTGAATTTTTCGCATTTTTTTTTTTTAATTTTCTCTTTTTTCTTCTTTGAATTCTTCTTTTGAATTCTTCTTCTTCATCATAACCATCATCATTATCATCATATCATCATTATCATCATCATCATCATCATCACCATCATCATCATCATCATCATCATCATCATATCATCATCATCACACCACCCCCCATCATCATCATCATCATCATCATCATCACTCATCATCATCATCATCATCATCATCATCATCATCATCTTACCTGTATGACGATCACATTTCGTTTTACTCACCGCTCTGTCCTCTACTCTTGGCTGTCACTCCTCCTCCCTTGGTGCTTTGGCATTTGGCAACTGGCCTTATGGGGTTAGTGCCTCGCGTTTCCTGCGGCACCGAAGATGCTAGACAGGAGAAGAATAAGACTTGTGAGTCTCTGATAAGAGTGCACCCTACCTTGTAATCAGAAAAGTAAGGAGGTTGTACTGAAGGGGAAAAAAACGGGATCAGCTTGCAAGAGGGAAACAAAATACAACGAAAAATACAATGTGGCAAGAACACAGAGAGAGAGCGGGGGGGGGGGGGGAGAGAGAGAGAGAGAGAGAGAGAGAGAGAGAGAGAGAGAGAGAGAGAGAGAGAGAGAGAGAGAGAGAGAGAGAGAGAAATGTTAGAGTCAGAGATAGAGAGAGATATTAAAACACAGACACACACACACACACAGACACACACACACATGCACGCAGCACGCACACACACACACACACACACACACACACACACACACCACACACACACACACACACACACACACACACACACACACACACACACACACACACAGAGGAGACCAGAGACAGACATAGACGGAGAGAAAGAAAAGAAAAGACAGACGAATACAAAGGCAGAGACAACGAGAAAAATAGCACACACCAAAAACTCCAGAGGGAAGTTGAGAAACCTAAAACAAACTGTGTCCCGAGATAAAAATAGAGAGGCTGGGTGATATTTGTTTGACATCCAGTGATTTCTGTGTTTACGACAGCCAGTGAAAAGCTAGGTTTATATTACATGTGCGTTTCTCTGTAACACTGTACCCCTGCACTAGTGTGGACTTTGGGATGCTTCAAAGAAATGGCAGTGACAACAAACAGAAAACACGTTACGAAACAAAACATCGTAACAAAAAAGCAAAGGACTGGAGACAAAAGAGAAGCTTGGTATCCAATTTGTTTTTTGGGGCTTTTTTTGGCGAAATTATGTTTGGTGCAAAAAACAAGAAAACAAAAAACTTTGAAATTCTTCTTTTTGATACGCGCACGCACGCATGCACGCACGCACGCACGCACGCACCGCGCACGCACACACACACACACACACACACACACACACACACACAACACACACACACACACACACAGTGAGAGAGAGAGAAATTTTTTTATTTTTTATTTATTCTTTTATATCGAGGATAATGGAATAAGCACTCTGTTTTTTTACATCCATTCCCCGTGTGTATGCAGTTTTGTAAATGTCATCTTTTCCCACCGGCTCACGATGGCCTACTCTTACGAAAGAGAGAGAGAAGAGAGAGGAGAGGAGAGAGAGAGAGAGAGAGAGAGAGAGAGAGAGAGAGAGAGAGAGAGAGAGAGAGAGAGAGAGAGAGAGAGAGAGAGAGAGAGAGAGAGATGCCATCAGCCAAACAGATAAAACACCAGATATCTCATTCTTACGCTTCTTGATCCACAAAAAAATGCACGGATCATTTAATCACGAGATTTATTCAAATTTAAAACACACCCTGCAGTTTTACACCTTCGCAAAATAGGACGATGAAAAAAAAAGGATAAAGAAAACAATTATTAGCGGTAAAAATTGTATCCTGTCAGAATATCCAGAAACATCTAATACCTTTAGAAGAAAAAAAAAACCACAAAAAGAAAAGCTGCTGTGATGCGTGGCAATCTGGAACGCTGACCGATATGATTCTAAAATAATAAAGTAATTGTCAATATTTGTATGCTTAATCTTGAAACTGCCACCAAAAAAATCTAGCTCTATGGCAGAATCACACACTTTCACACACACACACACACACACACACCACACACACACACACACACAACACAACACACACCACACACACACACACACACACACACACACACACACACACACCACAACAAAAACATACAAAAACATACACAACATACATACATACATACATACATACATACATACATACATACATACAAAACAACACAACAAACCCTAAAAACCCACACTACATACATACATACATACATACATACATACAACATACATACACATACAACATACATACAACATCACACAACACACACACACACACACACACACACACACACACACACACACACAACACACACACACACACACACACACACACACACACACACACACACACACACACACAACACACACACACACACCGGTCCCATAACACCATCGTTATAAACTGGCACATAAAATGGGAGAGGGGGAGAGGGGGAACCAGGAAACCGAACTCTCCTAAAAAAAATTAAAAAACAACAGAGAAAACAGTCAGAACAATGCACAAACACTAGCCAGGCCTAGGCAGGACAAATGTAACTTCCAACTAAACACGCTGGACAATTCATCTGATTAAAGTGGGAAGTAAAAAAAAAAAAAAAACACAAAAGAACCTTTACATACAGCTGAGGTTATAAACGTCTTCACTCGCGAAACCCGACTACCTAACAGGAAAATATGAATGTTACAGCTGTTATACCAGAAAACTGATCCCTTAGGAACAACACAGCTTTGTACACCTTTTTTTTATCAATTATAGAAGAGATATTGCTTGTTCGATAAATGCAAGAATACAATTGTTCTCTTAAATACATTCAACATACGTGCCTTTCTCACACATGTTTTAATACTATACAAGCTTATAAGCCACCCAACCATCAACTGTTTTCTTAACTAATAAACAAACAAGCAAAGCATCTGTATCCAGGCTTTAAATGCAGGACTGCCAGGCTTTCCTCCCCTGTTTCTTGCTTTTGACCTTCACCCATTGGCAACAAATTTCATAAATCCTCTCCCCTTCCCACCCTCTCCTCAATCTCTCTCTCTCTCTCTCTCTCTCTCTCTCTCTCTCTCTCTCTCTCTCTCTCTCTCTCTCTCTCTCTCTCTCTCTCTCTCTCTCCTCTCTCTCTCTCTCTCATCTCTACTCTCTCTCTCTTCCCAAATTAATGTATCAGCTGTTGTCCTGAGGACCTCTTAAGTTAAGGTCAGGTAGAGCTCTGACAGGTTAATGACGCTTTCTTGTGATGTCCATTACACAGGTGCAGCCTACATCCCAACAACCTTTGTGACTAGCAGAGAGTAAACCTACAATTACAAGCATCATGTTGCAGCTCGGATGATTTGCCAGGGTTGGGGTTGTTGAGTGGTTGTTATGATTTGTGTGCTTTTTTGGTTCAAGACTTTGATTTGTATTTTGTACCACTTTACTGTCACAGCAGATTTCTCTGAGTGAAATTCGGGCTGCTCTCCCGAGACATTCAAAATAAAACAGAATAGATAGTTTGTTCTGTATATATATACATTTATAAATATATTTTGTTTAGTTAATTATGCTAAACATATACATCTTACTTAGAAATGTTTTTGATAGATGCTAAGTTATTAGATCACACAATGATCATGTGTCTTTTAACAAACAAATGACAAAGAAGCAAGCAAACAAACAATATAAGTGTCTTCTTGCTCTACATATAATACAAGCATGTCCTGACATTCCTCAAAACTTTCCTCCCCTCTCTCCCCAAATACTTCAACTGCCATTTGAAAGAGATCCCTCAAGCAACAGTTAAGTAGAACTCTGACAGGTAGTGGGATACTATTGGTATCTGCTCACACACATGCATCTAACATCTCAAATGAATCATACCTTGTGACTGGCTTTGGGTGAATTCAATATTGGCACCGTGCTTCAGATAAGGACGAAATACCAGCTTTCAGGTTGATAGAGGGTTGTTTGGGGAGGGGGTGTCTTCAGCTCCAAACATATGTAAACTAGAACGCATGATGAGCAAGTTCTTAGGTAAGTGCATAATTGTGTAAAAGCATCTTGTTAAGGAGATTACACAAAACATGTGCGTCTTTATCTTTTATAAAAAGGGGGAGATTTGATACACCACAAGTTTATAAGATCACCAATACATCATTTTCCTCAAGAAATAAAAAAGCAATTCAACAAACTAACACACAAACATAGCTCGTTTCTGTACCTTAAAATAAAGACAACTAGTAACTTACTATATTAAATAAGTTTTTAGAATGGCAGTTTCGTTTATTCCAAAATTTTCCCCATCTTTTCTTTAAGAAAAACGATTAAACGGATCATTTCCTTCCTATCCCTTACCCTCCTCCCCTACTCCTCTCAAATCTTCCCTTCCTCTTTTCTCAAATGCGTCAGCTGCAATTCCAACGGATGTTTTAAGCAACAGTTGGATGAAGCTCTGACAGTTAATGTAAACTGTTTGGAATCTACACCATACAGGTGCGCCAACAGCTCAAATGGGTTGCGTGCACTTCATGACTGGCATTAAAAAGACCAATATTAGCATCCTGTTGTATTTTAGGAAGAATCCAGATTTCAGGATGTTGAGTCGGTTTTTTCTGTGCATGTGGTTTTCTTTCAGTTTTAAACATATTCAAACTAAAACATATAGGAACGTTTGTTCAAAAAATGTACTAAATTGATCATCTTGTTGTAATAATCATTCTATACATATATATTTCCTCGCAAATTTTTTGATACTATAACCTTTTTTGTCCGCCAAACTGCCAACATTTTCAAGCAAGTATATAAAAAACACAGGTTCATATGCATACACTTGGTAAAGTAAATGATTTCCCATAACCTCAGCTTCTACAGGGGCCAGCATAATGAGGGCTGGCGCCCATCTCCTTTCCGTCACTGTTTTACCTTCCCTGACCCTTAAAGAGGCAGGTACCCATTCACAGCTGGGTGAACTGGGGACAGGCTGAAGACAAGGCCAGAAACGGTTCACCCATCCACTTGTGACCTCGCTCAATACTGCTTAACCTTAGCTTGGGAAAGAGTGCTCTGACCACTGAAATAATTCTGCCATGTATCCATGCTCTACATACTAAAATAACATTTCGTGATCATTTTCCAAAAAGAATTTTCTCAATGGTAATTTTGATCGTTTCATAATTTTTTCACTAATTGTTTAGTAAATTCCTACTTTCTCAAAAACTTTCTCACCTACTCCTAACTGTATCAGCTGCTATCTCAAAGAATTATTTCAGCAACAGTAAGTAAGCTCTGATGGTGTGATGGGGAACAATCTCTATCTACATCACACACGTGCATCCACGTCTCCAATAGACCACGCGCACTTTGTGACTGGCATGAAGTAGACCAATTATTAGCATTCAAAATTCCAGGTTTCAGAATCTGAGAGGTTTGTTTTCGTTTGTGTGGGTTTTTTTATGTTCCATTCATATCTTATGTAAATACAGAAGAAAGGTTCATGCTCAGTAAAATTGTCTTTCTTTTCAACATTTCAGGCTGTACAAGCTTGGTTGGGTATATAGTTTAAAGATGTGTCACAACGTTAGTATAGCGAGATACTCTAAGTACCTTTACTTTACCTGTTATGCAATAATTAATTCTATGTTTGATTGGAGAAGTGTTTTCTTTCGTTCTCGGCAAGAGCTCCGAGGTTCACTAATAGTGAGATTTAGGTATACAACAGTTTTTGCCTACCACCAAGGTAGCCGCATTCGGAATTGGGAGATGCTTACTTATACTTTTTTTTCACATAATCCATAGCGTGACTTAGTACATGTGTAGCATGTATGTGACCAGACCTGCATGCATGCAACAACGTGTGCGTGAGTGAAGGTGAAACTGAAACTGAAACTTGTTAAGCCGCAAAATGTGTCAAAAGGCTGAGGTTATTTGCATTCCAAATAAGACGGGGCAGTTTTTGAAATGAGTATTTCATCTATAGCCCCCCGCACCATCACAATTTCCCATGGCTCTGCCCTCAGCAACCTCTGCGATGACGAACTGTCTTCCCGTGACCTTGCAGTAAATCAAAGTGACCTCTCAGCTATTGGACAGCCCTCTGGGGCCCAATCTGGGTGACATTACAGAGCAGGCTCTCCACGCTGGTAGCATCAACCCATGAATCCTTGCCCCCACAGCGAACCTCTTTCCTATCTGTGATGTGCCTTGGTGGTGTTGTGTGGTGTGTGTGTGGGTGTGTGTGTGTGTGTGTGTGTGTGTGTGTGTTGTGTGTTTGTGTGTTGTGGGGTGTGTGGCACCACTTAGAGAAATAGATCCATGAAGTGTATGCATGTAGAACTTGTCAAAACACAGGTCAGTTTGGCAATTACCTACGTTTGTTGAGAGTTCATTAAGGATGATGTCATACTTCTTGCAGCTGCATTTTTGATAAACTATAAACACAGACGTTGAATTTTTGATGAACTATAACACAGACGTTGAATTTTTGATGAACTGTAGACACAGACGTTGAGAGGAAAATGTCTAAGATTATGAACACTTTTTTAATATTCTAGGTCAAAACAAGCCCTGCAAGTAAGAAAAGATTGCAGCAAAGCATAGATCATTACAAATCTACAGAAAACTGCCGTGCAGAACCAATTTTTATCAACATCTGTTTCTTTAAATTCCAAGCCTATGGGGAAAATTCAGAGAGATTTTCAATCAGTCTTTAGCCAAAGTTAGCAAGCCTGAAGGCGCAACTAAGAAAAATGTATTGATAACGCTTGGCAAGAAAGGCAATTACGTTCCTTGTCCATCAGAAAAAAGCGACATTGTTTTGAAAAAGTGAGAAGAGGAGGTCGATGCCTCTGTAAGTTTTATTGATATTACTTACTTTATGAAGGGAGAAGAGAAGGGGAGAGCATCTTTTAGTTTTGTCTATATCACTGCTTTTGAAGGGAGGAGAGGAGAGCCACTAGTGTACCCTTTAGTTTTGTTCAAAGTTTTTGGTCTTAAGTTATTTCTTTTTTGTTGCAGTGTGTGGTTTTTTGCTTGACTAGATTTTCGCCTTAGGAGAGAGGACGCGTGATGTTGATAGGGTTAGGAGACGGGTGTTCAAGGTTTTTTAAAAGCTTTTATATTGTGTGGCATAACGATGGCTTCTTTTACAGGGAAGTTGCTATTCATTGATACTTTTGTTTTTCTTCTCGAATTGAATGATGCTGATACACGTTTATAAAGGGATGACTCTCTCTCTCTCTCTCTCTCTCTCTCTCTCTCTCTCTCTCTCCTCTCTCTCTCTCTCTCTCTCTCTCTCTCTCTCTCTCTATGATTTACATTTTAGCGCCATTATCTCATAATAAACCTATGCACAAAAAGAAAAAATAAACACATTCTGGGTGGCATAATATCATTTTTCTCTCTCTGCATGTTTGCCCCCGGTAGCTCATGCACCTGTTGACCTGTTTTGCCTGCTGCTTACTTACTCATCCCCAAACTCATTTTACCATACAAACTTCTCACACCGTCTATTCTATCCTTCTGTTCTACTTAACAGATGGTGGCATAGTTTGTTACTGTCTGTTTCATTGACCGTGCAGCAAAAAGCCCCTTGAACACACACACACACACACACACACACACACACACCACCACACACACACACACACCACACACACACACACAACACACAACACATACACACACACACACTACACACACATACACACACACACACACACACACACACCCACACACACCACACCACACACACACACACACAACACACACACACAGCTATTTGCAGTTTCAGCTAGCAGTCTGTTTTGCTGGGCGCTAATCAAGCGCGGCGGATGGCTAAAAAATAAGTCATACAAGAATGGGGAACGGCAAGAGTTGTACTCTTAGGTGCCCGAGCTCTTACACCCTTTCCTACATCAATAGTTAGGCGAACCTTCAGTTTAAGTAATAGGCTGGTGTTGATGGGTTTTGTTACGATTTGTCTATCTACCTCATCCCTCCACGAAGTCGCTGAACTTCTAGTCTTATGACGTCTGTACTGATCTTTCCATACACATCCATTCCCTATTTA
>CM060316.1:46550188-46552688 GCA_030674155.1 Stramonita haemastoma | reverse complement strand
TCTCTCTCTCTCTCTCTCTCTCTCTCTCTCTCTCTCTCTCTCCCCTTTTCTCTCTCTCTCTTCTCTGTCTTTCTCTCTCTCTCTCTCTCACACTACCACATTTGTAAATCCAGGAACGTTCAAGGAACAAAAACACAAACAACCCAAGCTTTCATAACCTCTTATCTAAACTTAAGATATGTGTTTATCTTCAACACAAAGTGTCTTTTTGTTGCAGTATCGCGTCAGAAAGTGCAAGATGGCTGCTCTGCCATCAAAAGTTCCCGGATGCAGAGAACACGCTGAAGGAAATCATATCCTGCAACTCCACATCTGTACCGGATTTCCTGTCCCTGTTTGATAAATCTCGAGCATGCGTGGTGACAAATATGCACCACAAGAGATACACCTTTTTAGACCTTTTCCATTCCATCGAAATGACCAAGTGGACTTTCGCTCTTGTATATACATGGTAAGTTAGTGCAGCAAACACTCTTTTCTGTCTCTAGTTCATGTATTTGGAATAAACCTTCATCCACCCCTTTCTGTGATAGAAAGCCAGGATTTACACAGAGGTTTTGAGATGGCTTGATTTACCAACTTTAGAGTTTTTTCTTCTTCTTCTTTCTTTCTTCTTCTTTCCTTTCTCTACCACCTTCAACATTGTGAAGATTCTGTAGACTTCAGGGTGTTTTTGGGTATGTTCGTGTTTTCCGTAACCCACCGAATGCTCACATGAGTGACGGATCATTAACGTGTATATTTGATCCTCTGCATGTGTATATACACGAAAGAGAATAAGGCACTGGACAGTTCTGCACTTGAAGTTGACCTGGGAGATTGCAAAATCACACATATGCCACTGAGATTCGAACCCACGACTTTATGACCCATGGGATTGAAGTCAAAGTCTTAACAACTGGCTATCGGTTGCTGGCCTGTGTCTTATTAGTGGGCCTATGTATCCTCATTCACATCTCCAGGTTTGATAGGAAAGAGAACACCTGCAGCAAATGGTATGCTCATTTGAAGACAAGGGGGGAGTGCATTGTGTCGGGGATAAAGCGGTTGGGTCGTATTTGCTGTTGAATGGTATTATAGATGATGCATTGTTTTTTCATCTGTATTTTGTTTGTTTGTTTGCTTCACGTTGTGATTATTATTTATGTGTTTGGTTTTTTTCTGTGGGTTTCTTTTCTTTGCTTGCTTGCTTGTTTGTTTTTGTAGAGCTGGGGGGAATTAAGTTGTTTGAGGTGAGGGAAGGGGGGAGGTAGGGGTTCGGACTAGGATTGTCAATTGTGGGGAATGAATCTCTCTCTCTCTGTCTCTCTTCTTGTGTGTGTGTGTTGTCTGTCTGTCTGTCTGTCTGTCTCTCTCTCTCTCTCTCTCTGTCTCTCTCTGTCTCTGTCTCTCTCTGTCTCTCTGTCTCTCTGTCTCTCTGTCTCTCTGTCTCTCTCTTCTCTCTCTCTCTCTCTCTCTCTCTCTCTCTCTCTCCTCTCCTCGTGTCTTCTGTCTGTCTGTCTGTCTGTCTGTCTGTCTGTCTGTCTGTCTTTCTCTATCTCTCTTCTGTCTGTCCTGTCCTGTCTCTCTCTCTCTCTCTCTCTCTCTCTCTCTCTCTCTCTCTCTCTCTCTCTCTCTCTCTCTCTCTCTCTCTTCTCTCTCTCTCTCTCTCTCTCTCTCTCTCTCTCTCTCTCTTATTAATGTCTGTCATCGTAAACATCTCCTCAGGAGATTATGGGCGCTTTTTTCATCAACATTAAACGACAATGCATGCACCAGGTGCTTCCACCGCAACAAAAGTCTGACACACGTGAGTGGACAATGTACAGGCTCGTTATGTCCAGGCCAGTGACTTCCCTTCTTTTGTCTCCCCTTCCTACCTCCTTTTACCCCCTCCCCACACCCTCCCTGCTCTCCCTCCCCCTCCCTCTCCTCCTGTCTTGTCTATCTTTTTTTTATGTCCCTACCCAGGGAGCGTAATCAAAAACCCATCAGTTTGATTCATAGCTCGCTCTACTCACAAAATTGACGTGGCCGTATAGTGCAGAAAGTGACTTCAGGGGGGCTTTTGTCAAAGTTTGACTATATTCTTATGTTGTGGATGTTGTTGTTGTTGTCGTTGTTGTTGTTGTTATTGCTGTTATTATCATTGACTTAGGGGGGGTTGTCAAAGTTTTAATATTTATGTTGTAACTGTTGTTGTTGTCGTTGTTCTTGCTGCTGCTACTGCTGCTGCTTCTGCTGCTGCTTAAGTTGTTTATTTCATTATGTTTCTTTGGTTGCTCTTTATCTATTAACGCTTCTCTTTTCTTTATAATCAAAATCATTTTATTGTGGCTTCTGATTTTCGTCTTCTGAAAGTGTGCATTTTTATTATCTTATTATGTATAATGTCCTTATTCCTTTATGTTGTTTGGTACTGCATATCGTTTTACTGTTTAGTATCTTTTTATCTTGATGTTTTCCCTGAAAAGGGCGGGGACTGGATGTAATAAAGTACATGAGTGCTTATCTATTATCC